>OZ000467.1:6002500-6340000 GCA_963922655.1 Cardamine chenopodiifolia
TGATAAGGATGACTGATGTGGCATGGGTGAGTAGTCCCCTGGCTCTGCAGATGGGACCTGTTGCTCCCTCTTCAGCTTCCTTCTTTTGGAGGCTTCAAAATCGTCCTTCAAAGGGAGGCTTTTTTCTCTTTCCCTTTCCCGTTCTCTTTCTTCTCCCTGCATAAAGGATAAATAAGATGTTTATTCCTATGCTCAAACAGGGTGATCATTGTAGAAACACTCGATGGAGCTTCAAGAAATCAAAAAACAAATTACCATAACACGAGAGCAGATAAGAGAAAGCAATATGAAATCATGATGATGCAGCTATAACAGATACTCTTTAGTTCTTAGTATCAACAGAGGTATAGAGGGGGAGCCACATTACCTTCACAGCGATCGGTTCTCGGTCATCTCGCTTTCGGTCACGAAAATCATCATCTCTTCTACGTTTTACATCATCCAGGGAAACTAATGAATTCTCTTCAGAGCGCCGTCTCTCTCTTTCATCATGCCTCGGGGAAAGCCTCTGAGAATGCCTTGAACCTCCAGCCCTTCTTTCTGGGTCTTCTTTAGAGGCCATGGATTGTCGAAAAATGTTAGGAGGTAAAGGTGGAGGTGGTGGTAAACCTTGAGCATGAAAATGATCATCAGAATGAGATTTCTCAAGTGATGCCTCACCATGACGCAGTTTGCCTCTATCATCTTTGTTTCTTTCATCCTTGTTTCTATCATAACTCCTAGTTGTTCCTTTATCTAGACCCTTCTCAACAGAGCGCTCTCTACCATGACGTTCCAAGGATTTATCTCGTGCTTTCTCCACATCATTTCCGTGAAGTTTATGCTCCACTCTTTCTCTGTAGTCTCGGTCCTGTCTTTCATTACCCTTATCCTTTGATCTATCTTGATCTCTATGGGTGCTTTGGTCATCAGTGGATGTTTTGTTTAAATCCAACCGAGCCTCTGTTGATCTATCTCGATCACTCAATCGAGGCTCACTGTCATGCTCCTTGTGCTCAGCATCTCCTTTACGCCGTTTACTTACTCTCTCACTATCTTCAAGAGTATTAGTTCGTTTTTGTAACCTATCACTCGATCTCAAAGACGTGACAATTTCATGCCTAGGAGAATGAACAGTCCGAGAAGATTGCCTTTGTGCATCAGAAGCTTCAGTGCCATCATCTTTCACTGCATCAGAGATTAAAGTCAGAATACCTAACAAGTCCATCCAACTTTCATTAGCTTCTACGAACATCTAATGATATTGTGGGTGAGATCAAACATTTGGACAAACCAGTAGCTATGCTACCATTGGCTGCTGTGGTGGAAGGAGTTTTGGTCAAACCTGCTTGCCTGCTCTCCAGATAAATTAGATCTTTGTCCGCTGTGGATGTTCTTCCAACAGCTTTACCGGACCTTCCATCACCTTTTCCAAAATCTTGCTTTGCTGATTTGTTCACTGGTGCAGCTGATGCCCCTTGTTTGGAGGAAGGTTTTAACTGCCAACCAAAAATAATTATGCATGATAGAAAGTTGGAGTTCATAATCTTCCTAAAATGTTGATTAGCTGAATTTTTTCAGCTACCAACTTCCAACATAAAAAGGTTGGGGTGACGGTAAAGAGTGTAGATTTTAGCATGTTGCATCATATTGGGATCAAATCAATTAACCTTAGCGCTCTTACCCACAAACCAGGCCCCACATGAAGGGGCAGGTTTAACACAGTTAATTTTTCTACACAGTAACCCAATTATGACATCTAATAATCACTTCTCCTAAATCAGTCCTTTAGAAAAGGAACTGTCAAAAAAGATAGAATGGGTTACAATTTCCTATATAACTTCTTTGAACACATGCTAGTGACAAATGTGGGATTCATAAATAAAGCAGTGGTTGCTAACTTAACAAATGAAAGATCAAAGAATCACGACCATACCTCAGCTTCAGAATACTTTGAAGCAGCTTTGACAGGATTTTCGTCAGATATTCTGGGTGTTTCATCTGTTTCTTTTTGTTCCATTAACTTCTTAGACATGGATGGTTGGGCATCCAACGGATTGCCTCCCTTTGATTTCACATGTCCTTGATCAGATTTTGAAGGTATACTTTCCGTTTTTCCATCTAGAGGTTTAATTTTTGATATCTGGTCCTTGCCCAATCCACCAGACTCAGGCTGCTGGTTAACAGTATATCTTTCCCCAGTTGTATCACCTTGGGAGACACCAATTAGCAAGCCATTCTGGGAAGGAGGAGAATATGTTGGAGTATGTGTTGGCCGGGCCTTTAGTTCAAGGACATTCTGGGAAGAAGAAGCATGTTTTGGAGTATGTACTGGCGGGGCCTTTAGTTCAAGGAAGCCCATGCTAAATTCTTCGTCTGTAACCCAATGTGGCTGCAAATAATCGACATTCAGTGAAAGTGTATAAAACTCTGAACATGAAATTGGTTAGCACTCACTTTTCTTGCAGACAGAGCAGCGGCAACACCAGTTGCTAAGACCTTAAGGTCCTCTCGCTCATCATTCTTAATCTTGGCTACCTGTGAGACCAGACCACCAAAGAAAGGAAACATTAATCTTTTCACAAAGAAAACACAAGGAAAGATAGAAATCACACTAACTTAAAGCAGACTCATAAGACTGGCTAGTAAAGAGGTACTTGCCCGTTTCTCAAGGTTAATCCCAGTTTTTCGAGTAACTGGGAAAACACCAGATATTTTTGTTAACATAATTAGGGCATTACGAATCTCCATATACTCATTAGACTCCAGACACTGGATCAAAAGCCGTGTGATTCTTCCACTCCATTTCCAATGTACCTTTCAGAGAGATCAACAGATGAAACAGACATGAAACACAGAAGGAACAAGACTTTGTTACTAGTAATTGAAGCAAAATACATGACCACTAAATATTTTAGAATTACATAGGGAAAGAATATCCACAGGTTAACTGGAAGATATCAAAATCACTGAGCAGAAGCAATGCAGTTCCATCAGACAAAAAGGTATCTAATTACTTTTCAAGACATCATACAGAGAAAATGTACTGTAAGTAACTCAGAACTTGACAACAAAAGAGAATGTATAAACAAACTCTTGACTAATTTGGCTTCAGCCACTCATCGTATATCATACAATATATTCCTGATACACAACCCCTTAGTTTCACTTCACCCTAAACTGCCATCAAAAACTGATTTCTTTGTTTGTCCGTTTTATCTTGTCAAATTTTGTAGGCGATACCTCTCAGCTATTGAAAGATATTCACGTTATCCCTTAATTGTTAATACTTCCAGAAATGTATTAAAATGCTTTTTTACTTGCGTTGTTTATAATTAAGAATAATAATTAATAACAGACAAGAATCCTTGAGACGGTTATATAGTTTATACCACCTAAAACTTGAGACAGCTAGAGAATTGATACCACTAAAAGTAACATAAATATACAAGTCAAAGATCAGAATTTCTAACCTTCACAAATTGTCCAAATGTGACACGCTGGCTGTTTGGGTATCGATAATAAACAGCGAACCCTGGCATGTTTCCGCACTCATGTTCATAGACTGATTCCTTACTCTGAGAAAAGATAAGAGACAACATTAGTATCATAAACTAGGTTAGAAAGAAAACCCTAATTTATACTTTCATCATCTAAGTACAATAAAATTTAAAGAGACCTTCCAGTGGTATGCAATCTTTAAGGTCTCAAACAAAAACCTCCCAAGTCTTCCAACTTCATATTCAGTGCAGCAGCAGATCATTGGTTGCAGCGTTTTACATATCAGTACATCTATGTGGTTGACAGTGTTAAAAAAGGGTGTTCCAAGAGAGTGGAGCATATGTACAAACATAGCACAGTACACAGAATCTGCCATGCTAAATGTGCAACGAGGGAAAATACAACGTTGCAGGAACTCCATATTGATCTTCAAAGTATCAGGACAGGAGCTCAACCATGTATCCTTTTCACGTGAAAGCCTTTTACGGACAGAAGCGACATGTTCTTCATGCTTTTTAAGTTCACCAGTTAAACGATCAAGAGATTCTTGAATCCTTTCCTTCTCTTTCTTTCTCTTTGTAAGTGCTGAGCTCGAATTATCAGCAACCTCTTCAAGTGTCTTAAGGGCAGCATGCTGTTTAGATATCTCAGACTCATAACGGTTTCTGGGAACATGGAGATCGTAAAGGGTAAGCCCCCAAAAAGTAGCATAGAGGTGTGGTGACAGACTATTCCAAGCTTTCGAGGGCAGCATTGTTCTTACTGTCACAAGAACATCAGACCACCTGCAAACACATTGCTGAAGTAATTAAATGCAACTAAATAACTAATTTCTTTAACAGCAAAAGAAAGTCCAATTAACCAGTATCTAGGTGTAATGCAGTTAAATAACTAATTCTTATTACTTCAAATCTTCAGAAAGAGACTATTTGAAAATTCAAATAGACATCACGTCCATAGTGTTGCTGGAGAAAAACAAAATATACTAATACAGGTCGAGTTGAAATATTACGTTACAGATTTTTCAGATGTGCCAACATCAAGAATCATGGAACTCTCAGATCCAGATATTTCAGAATCTGCATCCAGAGATTCCCCACTATCCAAAGGCCATGAAACATCACCATTCTGTCGACACTTGAATAGCCTCATCACAGGGCGAAATACCAAAAAAGCGACCTGGCATGGGATTCAAAACATAAGTCCGGGTTTCAAGATGCAAGGAAGTAATCACAAAAGGAACGCACTAATAGCTAACGATGAAAACCAGAAATACATAAGTTAAAAGTGATGAAATTTATATTGTTGAAGAGTGCAGCAACACAACGGTAAAGAACAATGAACTAAGGAAAGAAAGGTCGAGATACCTCTGGTTCAAGATGGTATGTGTGAACAAGCTCATCAAGCGAAGGTACCAGCCGAGCATAAGCAGTAGCAGGACTGACCACACTAGAAAGGAAGTCCACGTATTGAAGGAGAATTCCATGACATCTGTCGAACTGCTCAGTCACCATCTTAATATATGGTGCACCCGCATTCACCACAACTCTGCATATCATGAAGTTTACATTATAATATAATAAATCCTGAATATCATGGTTTGTTGACCAAATGAATAAGTGTACAGCACACATATTCAATTAAGAGATAGGAACATTGTCCATAATCACACAAATAGAAAATCTACAATGTAAATATGTAGTTTTAGACACCAATTTAATAGGCATTTTCCCTATCCGTGTCAATTTATGTTTCAGTATATGATGTAGGAACATATGCATCGTGCTCTAGTAAATACTTGTATGCTCCATGCAAATAATTAATGCACACTTCCAAATGTCAAACAATTTTGAGTGATCAGATTTGTCAACTTACAGAGAACGATGCTGGGCGATAAGTAACAAAAGGGGGATAGCTAACTTTGGTTCATCATTTGGAAGTAACGAATCTCGTAGACGGTTTGATGATTTGACAAGTACCTGAAAAAACCAGAAAGAGAAACCAGAACTATTTAAAAACTAAGATAGTTTGATAAATTTTATTAATACTGATGCCACTATCGCAAGCACATATGTTTTAGTCTATATAGAGCCTAGCATCTACGAAGTACTGAAGAGGTTTTTGAAAGAAAATCATTTCTTACAAGACCACACATTCTAAATGAATGACTTCAGACAAAACAATCTTCCATAACCCTTCACAAGTTTGTAAAACATGTATGCATGCAAACACACAAATTAACCGGGACCGTACACCAGTGTCAGCATATGCAGATGCAAAAAACATTGAGCTAAAACAGAGCTGTGGCGGATCAAGCTTGAAAATACCCAAATCAATACTGTTTCATTCAGATTACTGAAAATAAAGAATCTATATGTCAAGCTGACAACATCAACAATTTTCTCTAACAACAGAAAGAAAATACAGGCACAAATGGTAAAGACCAATGTTTGGCTCCTTTTAAGATTCAATATAAAGTTATTTTGAATTTTTGAGGATCTAAGAAAACAAACCTTGTTGTTCCGTGTCATGCCAAAGGATGTTGCGTGATAACGTAAAGTCTCACTTCCAGCCATGGCATCCAACTGATCTTCAGTGAGGTTCTCAGTGTATTGTACATTTGCCATTTGCTGGATCAGTTCCTACACATCATTGGGAAATTACAGTCAGCCACCATTAGTCTGAATAAGTTGGATCATAATAATTTGGGAATACAAACCAAAAGTGCACCTGGAGAAGAACAAGCTCAATCCCTTGCCCCCTCTTTAACTGGTTCACGAGATACTGGAAAAGACCCCTTAGCTCCATTGATGGGTACTTCTTACACCTGGATAACATGATATTGTTTATGAAAACACTCCAAACAAATGGCCTTTACAACTTTTATTACTTTCTGAATAATACTAAATGTGCATCTTGCAGTAAAAAGATGAAAATATTCTAATGGCAGTCCGAGAGAGCCCTCATAAGAAGCAGTGGTCAGCCACAACACCCTAGATTTTAAAAGAAAGAGACATATGAAGAAAACTAACAGGAGAAACACATGGAAAAAACTAATGGCTAAAGCAAAGCACCCTTCATTCTATCAGGCAAACTAGCATTGATCATGTGAGCAATATGGTGCTCCTCAACTTCTGCCGCAAGTAACTATCATGCAAAATTTCAGTAAATTATATCACTAACTTTTACAACCAGTAACATTAGAAATACAACTGAGTACCCAAATTCACAAAGTAACCAACCACAATGGTTTTAAATATCAGAATAGCAAGTTCGCTCCTCAAACAGCTTTACACTAATATAATACAGCACTGTGCACTTCTATCCTCGACATAACTGAAATATGTCTGGCGTATGCAATCACAAAAAAAGAAAACACCCATAGCAATCAATTCTCTCTCTAAAAGCATAACGAAACTATTCTAGCATGTATTAATGTTTCCAAAGAAGAACACGTACAGGTGACCCCAAAATGAAGCCAGAGATTGAAGCCAGTCCGATAAATTAATCCCGTCGTCTTTGAGTTTATCTCGTCCACTTTGCGCTAGTCTCTCAATCACGACATATTCCAGGATATCATACTCAAGCTGTGCATGAGAAATAATTTGGAAATCATTAGAAGGAAAGCTGACTCTAACTTAAAACCAGGGAGAAGCATCTCAAAAACAACAATATCTTAAAAAAGGAAAGTTAACTCCAGGTAACTTAGCAAACAAAAGATTGTTATAGGAATGAAGCCAGAAAAAAAAACACATGTCAGACTGCCTCAACGTACTAGAACGTTCAATAGAATCAATCATGGAAAAAAAAAACTGTTAGAATATTAGGATCCATCCAACTGCATCCCAATTTACCATTACTATCTCACTTCATTATGCCTACTTCAGAAGCTCATGTTTGAGTATTAGCCAAACAAACATATCCAACATTTTAAACCTACCTCAGAGACTGAATGTGTAAAATCAGTAGAAAACCTAAAAAGCCAAATTATAATCACCTAAAAGAAATTAGATTTACTTCGCAATCTGAAAACAAGGTGGCAAAAAGACTATCTGTCTATCTCATCATATTTACTTTTTTTCTAGAACTGAACAGAAAACCTAAGAGAGTAAGGGCATCAAGTGAATAAGAGCATAGCATACAAAAAAGACGCAAAAGGTATCACTGACCTGTGTCAAGTACTTGAAGGCATCCACAACAGGAGCAATCATATCTCTGTATGCTTCAATCTGTTCCCACAAGAACCTGACAGTTAGCACCGCCTGAACAATTCTGACACAAAATTAGCAGCAACGCCACATTTTTTTTTGCAGATAGACACCTGATTTACAATTGTCCGAAGCACCGTCATGGGATTGGCATGAGCTAGTTTTGCCACCATCCTTCCTAACTGCTTCAAATTTTCCTTTGCAAGACGTTTTAGAATCCTTCTAGTGTCCAACTGAAATACGAGAATAGGCTCCTGAGGGTCTGAAAGATGTATATTTCTATTTGTATCATATGAGAATAACTGGTCGAAGAAGTCAAACTGCTATACCTTCGCCACTTGCCTTGCTGCCAACAACAAAGGATTCCGCTCATCGTCTTTTTCCCACTCACCATATAAGCGATAACGAGCCTAAAGACAAAATCGATCAGCAGGATTGACCATCACGTTCTACACAAAAATATCAGGAACAAAACAACAGAAGTACGTCAACCTCATACGGAAGGAGACTCATCACTTCCCAAATCTCATGACCAACTGCTGGATTTGCAGGTACCAACTGTAACGATGGCAGAAGGCATGTTCCTAGAGCTTCTTCCACTCTCAATCTAACTTCCTTCAGTTGCACACGAGAAACTGCATATGCATTACCTTCTTCATTAGAAGAACCATCGCTACTGCGAACAAGATCTAAGGCCGACAAGTAGTAAGCCCTTAATACTCTACAAATCTGCCACAATGGTAAATATATCTCAGCTTCTCAACGTTTTGCATATCACATTCAGTATTTTAGAGGTCAGTGCACCTTCTGCAGCAGTTGTGTATGGCGGTATAGGTAGGGTCCAACTATAACAAGCATCTGAAACAGTTCTTTTGGAAGATCTAGGCAAGTCCTATTGGCTGTTGTATTAGCAGTGTGTGTAGTCTTTTCTGTGCCAGCAGAAGAAGAATTTTGAAAATGTGTCTGACGGGCAATGCGATAAGCACGAGTGATTGACTTCTCTATAAGCCTGAAAACGTAGACAATCGTTGTTGTCATCATAGATTAATGGCCAGAGCTGCAGTATTTCTTAGGTGATACATAGAACTGAAGAAGCAAAGAAATGAAGCAGTTATACATCTGAGGACAAAACTACTCACTAACCTAAACAAGCCACTACAAATCTGATTGTGAGCCACTGGATTTAGAGGTGCAAGGCGCTCGAACAAGATATTGGCATGATACCTGAGAAGAAGGTTATTGTTAACACGAAAAAAAAAAACAATTCACCTCAGTTGATCAGAAAGGGGAATAGTAAGCAGTGTGCCTTTAATAGAAAGTATATACACAAAATAGCTTTGTAAATCATAAAGTACAAGGTAAACAAGATGTATATGGAAGTATCAATCTGAGACCGCTCATGAATAATATAGCTCGAAACTCCACATGCACTGGTTCGAGAAACGTGTTCCTCAAACCAAATGGACTGGTTTGATGATAGTGGATTTCTTAAGTAAAAAGAAATGAAAAAGTGGATGGCAAACTAAGCTTTCAGAAGATTTCAATATTTTATTTATAAATTACGAGGAACTAGTATACAATTATACATACCAGTCGTCCACAGAGAGGAAACCATTAAGGAGGCCCAGAGTCTGATTATTTTCAAGCTCTGGTAATCGCTCAGTAACAGCTTCAGTTTCCATGTCTAAAGCAGCAAAGAGATCTACGGTGACATCTCCTTGTTTCTCATCCTCCATTAGATCCTTCCCAGTAGCAGCGAGATTTATCTTTCCAATTTTATTGGCCTGTATAAAAGCAGGGATTTGTAAATATCATATCTCATGAATAGACGTGTGAAAATAAGGCCTCAAAAATAACAAATATGGGCTGACTTTCAGGAAGATGGAGAAGTGCTTAGTTTCTAAGTATTTATTAAAATTTGTCAAGACAAGCTGAGCAGATTATCGCAAGAGTAGAGGAAACAAGTTTATTCGTTTTTCTCAAGGGAAGAAAAAGGTTTTAACCCAGAAGAAACATAGAGACAACTTACCCTAGGCCAGAACAAAACTATCTTAAAATATCTATAACGCACCTACAAACATTTTAAGGCCGAGGTCATATTTTGAACTGTACCTCTTCAAATCGCTTTGCAGAAGAAATATTATAATCCTCAAAAATTTCCTCGTCCTTAGGTAGCAGATGTGCATATCTGTTCACAAAAGTTGGGCAAAACAACAAAAGAATATAAGGTCCACAGATTTGGTATAGTTTCACTTGTCAGAGGCACAAAGAAATGTATCAATCTAGCAATCACCAAATCAGAACAATTAACTCTACTATGTAAGAAATACCTTGGAAAATCCAATAGGATTTTAGACAATTAAACCCATAATTTGCTTTCTGACTATATTAAGAAATGAACTTTAGAGACATTAATACCAAAGAACTACAAAAAGAGACATAGTGCAAAAGAGAAGACAATCTTTCAATTAGGTTCCAACTGATAAAGCCTTATTCTCACACAATGAAAAGAAAAGAAGTCATCATGAAGAATACAAAAAGAAGTCGTCGTGAAGATTCCCCAATTAGAAAGGAGAACTCAAAGGCATCGTCTGCGAAAAAAGGGTAAAGCCAGTGTACTTCCTAAAGGCCACACATAATGCGTGATTCTAAGATTCCCCAGTGGCTCCTAAGGACATAGAAAGCAAGAAAGGAAAGAGGGAAAAACAGTTGAAAGAAAAAGTACCCACATGCTTTCAAGATTGATAAACTCTTCCTTTACTAACAAGGCTGTTAGCTTATAGAGCCCAACTGGAACAGGGCTATTCACCTCCAATCTCTGATAGTATTGAAATTTAAATCCAAGAATTTGTGAAGCATGGGACTGCATATCAAAGAGAATTTTTTAGCAAAAAAGAGTCTCACAAGGTAAGTAGTAGGATATGAAAGCACGAGGAAGACATTCCAAACCTTGGGAAAGATAGGAATTAGATTGAGAAATGTGTCGTAATCTTGTTCAAGCTCAAAGCAATCCCAAACCTATTCATCGAAAACAAAGGGTACATGACTTATATGGAAGGACATATTGATGCATTATGCAATATCAAACAAAAAGGTGACACGCGACAGTGAAAACTTACAATGTCAAAAACACGGTTCGGATCCAGGTCAAAATGCCCAATTAATGACTGCAAGAAATATTTCAGTTCAGAGAAAGTAAACGGAATACATATGTGAAACAAATGTGAAACAAATGTTTCGGCAGAATCAAAACCTTGATAATTCCCATAGTTGCTGAGGATGCATTATGCGAAGAACTTGCAGATCCTCGGCACAAAAGAGTGACCTGCAATCCACAAAAGGAACTACTGTAATAAGTTGGTGAATCTACAAATCTGATTCAATCAAACTCCACAAATCAATCAAAACTCTGCTAAGATGAAATGTTGGTTACTCTGACCAGCTGTACTATAATTATTCTAGCAGAAGATATGCCTTTCAACTGGAACTATGTGAAAAGGAAAGGCCAAATAAGCATTGTCGAAGAGACCATCCCTTCCAAAAATCTAAGAAAGCATTTGTAAGGTGTGTTTCAGAGAAGAAGAAGTAAAGTGCGGAGATATATCTAACGATAGAGCATAGAGAAGAAGTGGAAAGTAAGAATGACAATATATCAAAGTTGGAGAACTTCTATGACGAACCAATTTGGCATATCCCTCGCTTTCTTCACGGAGTAAGTTGAACTTTGTCTGCTGGTACAGAAGACGAGTGTTTAATCGCACCTGAGTAGCACCAACCAAAATTTGTTATTTCTAAACAATAAGCAGCAGTTACACTGGTAAAGGAGAAACTCTTATATATAAAAATCTGCCGCAATAGCAACTCACTCAAAGTAACTATCACGTAAATCAGACTACAGCACACCTGGATTTATAACTAAAAAAGATAATATCATCGTATAATTACCGCTAACCCTATAGCAAACTGTATGTCGCAACAATACAGCGATTACAGAAGTGTGAAGTCCTCACCTCTTTCCCCTTTAAATCTTGGGCCTTTATTTTAATCATATCAGCTTCCCATAGAAACTCCTCCTAAAAGAAAATAAAGAAAGTAACCATCAGAGCCTTCAGAAAAGTTACTTTCTTACTAATCAATAATATAGAGAGGTTAGCTGGGGAACCAACTACTCAAAATGGGAATAATGTGATACATTTTAGAACTTGCACCCTCCTTTCCTTTACACCTATGGACCTACGGTAAGAAGAAGAGGGCTATTTAATAAGACCAGCTGGTCCACTGGATTTGTGAGGACCTTTCTACATTCTAAGGGATTACTGAGGCTTCAGGAATAGGTTTCAGCCTTGAAATTAACTTTTAGAAGTAACTACCTTAGCAGCTACAACCACAACTAATAAGCCTTCTTATCTATCACTCCAGAGTTGTTCTTGTTATTTGTATGATCTGGAGTAAATTTGCATGATGCATATGCTATATATATGAGGGATATCAGTGAGGGGGTTATTCAGAATTGAGTGAAAGTTGTAAGGTAGAATAAGAGAGGAATACATTAAGAAACCTCTCAAAACTGTATTTCTCGTCCAAGTACTATAAATATGAAAATTATCCTAGAATTACTCTGTTTGACTATCGGGTATTTTCCTGACTATTCATTGGCTAAACGAACATAGTGTTTACCTCGCAACGCTCTTGGAAAAGCCTTTGAGGGACTGTCTGTGACTCCACAAGCCATTTCGCCTACAACAGAAAAACAATGGTAGCTGTGAGCATATAAACCTTGAGCAGATGGTAAATGAGAACATAAAGTATATTTCAAGGAAGAGTTTTAGGTGTGCAATCATCAAATTCAATAAAATAAGACATAAGCTAAGAACTCAAATACTGATCAAGTAAGCAGAGCGTTGGATCAAACAAATGGAAATTCAGGAAGAAACTACACTAAAAAGAATCTAAGGCACTATAGTCAACCTAGAAGCATCAGATTTTACGATCAGGAGCAGGTATGCATGAGGATCCTTCTTGCAACCCGCTCAGAATGAGCCAACGGTTGGCTGAACCTTAGGACTTTACTAATAGCAAAAAAACACATGCTCAAATTTGTTCAGCAAAGAATGCTATCACATGATTGTACTGGTCTCTAATATCATGATGCACTTTCGAAGAGCTAGAATTCTTGTTCATAATCAAAATTAACAACTCATAACCAGAGTCTGTTTTTAAAACGTAAAAATAAATTCTAGTACTGACCAATTTGGTTAGGCGAGCACGTTGATCTCCGGACATGGTAAGCTGAAAAACAAAGAAAAGAGAACACGAAAGCAAACAATCAAACGCACAATCATCTGTGAGCTAAAAATGTCAAAAATCAAAGTTAAGTATTGGAGAAGCCTACGTCTTGAGCTATCTGAGTCACGACATCCGCAAAACAGGAAGCTACTTCTTCTCTCGATGGCTTATCCAAAAAACTCACCCCATCCAACACTGTCCTACAACTCTGAATTGGCAATTCGCCACGAACCTGATAATCCATTACGATGCAGCTTCAGCAACTCGAACACATAGAGCTTATCCATGATTGGAGAATAGGAAGAGAGGGTTGTGTGCGTGTGTACCAAAATCCAACAATACTCGTAGAGGAAACGAAGCATCGGTACGGAGCTGGGCAGCTTAGAACCATAGTTGCCATTCTTACCTTCACGAACAAACTCCTCCGTCACGTACCTACACTCCAATAGCGGAAGGGACATCTTTTAACCCTTTGCTTGAATATCTTTTGTTCCCCTTTTCCGAAACCCTAGAAGACGAAGAAAATAGGGTTTATACTACTGGAGAATCCGATTCGCGACTAGAAAATAGGCATTCTGATATCGGAAGATCAGAAGGAAGGGGAGAGGAACGAACAATTTGATCAAAGAAGATAAAGAGAAATTAGGGTTTTGGACAGAGCATTTGATTGATTGCAAAGTAAATTGAAGACGAAGCCGGGTGCGATGATATGTTTTGTTTGCAGAGGAGACTCTTCTTTTTTCCTCTGTTCCTGTCGTCTTTGTTTCAGCAAAAGATTGTAGAAATCATTATGTTGTACAATTTCAATACCAACCGGGTCCGGTTTAGTCCTATGATGTTGTTTGAGTGGGCGTGACACTATGAATTGTTTGTTATTGAACCGGCCCAATGGGCTCATGGTTACGCTTTTGGTAGCTAGATGATGATATTTGAGTCCACCGTATTTTGATGAATATTAAAATTTTAAATTAATGAATTATTATATGTGATATATACCACATTTAAACTTTGAGAAAATACCAATAACACATCAAATAGAAATATATATTGACAATGTATTATATGTTTTGGGTCTCTAAATAGACCAAACGAGTACAAACTCTGCAAATGACCGTTTTCACTTGTGTATATATATTTATTTATTTTATTAATCAGGAATTTCCAAACTTTTTACCCTCGACTAATCTCTAGTAACCGTCGATTAGCTTACTTACCAGATTTTTTAATATATCTAATGCATTATACTATTTCGACTCGTCAAATAAAATGGTTTAAATAATTTCGTTTGAAAACG
Organism: Cardamine chenopodiifolia; assembly: GCA_963922655.1. Classification (NCBI taxonomy): domain Eukaryota; kingdom Viridiplantae; phylum Streptophyta; class Magnoliopsida; order Brassicales; family Brassicaceae; genus Cardamine; species Cardamine chenopodiifolia. The sequence continues at coordinate 6,016,769 of OZ000467.1, forward strand.
ATTCTAACCTAAACCAACAGAACCACTTTTTCTTTAAGTAGGAACCACTAAATTACCACCAATTGATTCACTTCGGTGTATATTGAAATTCGTTTATCAACCAGTTGGTTCAAACCATAACTTTTGATACTCGAATGATATAGGAAGATGGGAGATAGGGGAAAACTCGGAATGAAGTTGACTAAAAAAAAGATAAATCAAGGAAGGAGAAAGAAACACGTGGACAAGCAAGATAACATTTGGAGAATAGTTTGTTACGGCTATTAAAGGAGAATCGGAAGAATTGTAAAGTAGAAATTGATTTGTAAATTTTCAGTTGTATTTTCGAGTTCTTGTAATAGATATTTCCGCCATTGTTAAAGCTCTTTCAAGTTTGGCATTTGGTGAGTTGTTTAGTTGTTTCTTGGGAGAATCTATTCAATTCGGTTCGTAATAAAGTGATTGTGTTCATTCGAAATTGAACTGAGTTTTTCGTCATCAAAGGTATCAGAGCTTCGATCGAACCTCGGAACTCAACATCCATGGTGAAGATCAAAGCTACTAACACTATTCGGCTGTCAAATCGCACAATGAAGATTTGTTGAAGAATATCGTTTGAAGAGATTGAAGAGCGGAGATTAAAAGGAATATGTCTGTTTTACGACGAACAAGAAACTCCAAATCATCATCAACGACACATAAATTCAGGGATTCACATGATAGAAGGCGATGAAGATCAATTTCAGAACGATAAAAGTGAATTTGAATCAGAAATAGGTGAAACAGATTCATCTAATCATGTAGAATTGATCCCGCAGCTGGAATTTAATGATTGTGCCAAGATTTCGTCTCAAATTACTCTGGAAATGATGTCAGTTCTGAAACCGGAGTTAATTCAAGCAAAAATGAAAAAGACAGAAGACGAAAAAACAGATTCAATACCACATCTTTCTCCGAATGAAACTGAAGCATTTGAAAATGAGGTATCAAACTCTCTTTTGGAACCAAGTCATAGGATAGAGGAATTGCAATCTATGTTGCTTAACAACAATAGCTCAGAATCACAAATAGATTTTTCGTTGGATGATTTACATCATGATTTGAGAGTTGATGTTTGCTCCAAATATGGAACAAGTATATGTTTTGTATGTCAAAGTGATGGAGGAGTTGAATCAAAAATCAGTAGATGTTAATGTAGATCTAGTTGCACTCCATTTGCTCTATCAATTGTCTCTAAGGGCTTGTAGTAATAGGAATCAAATAAAATATTAAAAGAACTGGAAATTCAAGTACAAACAGAAGGAGTTAGAGAGCATGCCCCAGAAAGAGTTCATGGAACTGTTTAGAAAGTTCATGGATTATGAGGAAGGGAACCCAGTAGCATTCGAAGAATTGGGTAAGGAGCTTGAGGGATAAGAAAAGGATCACTAGGAGACAAGATTTAGAACATTGACACAATGTTTCAACACAATGATAAGACAGAAATTAGGAATATGTTGTGATTCATTAAACGAACAACATAAGGATGTGTATTTTTTTAGAGCAAAACACGAGAACTACATTACATGTTTATTTGATTCAATTGACCATGGATCTGCTGAAGCTGAGAGGAAATTTAAAAATCTCGCAGACAAGTTCTCGTTTGGCAAGACAAAGAGGAAAAATCAATCCATCATTGATACAAACACTGAGTTACAAGCTAAGTTGGATTTGAGTTTCAATGGGTGCAAATTCTTAGAAGACTTTCCAAAGAGGATGTGTGAGCATGATTCTATGGGTCACATGAGGCTGGAACAGATCATAAACATTGGTCATAGATTTAAGATGATGACTAGAAGGCATGGGTTGCTCAGAAAAGAGGCCATTCAGGTTGTCTATTACAGTGCAATTCACATAAAAGACAAGGACACCCATACTTTGTTAAAGATTCAGGAACTTGGATAATTCGATCATTCACTTTATGGTTATGACAAGCGGTTACATTGGTCTTTACCAAGTAAAAGAACAAGAAGTATTGTTCTTGTAACCCTTGTGGATATGGATTTGTTTTTCATGAATTGTTGTATACCTTGCTGCTAGCTACAAAGTTATGCTTCTAGAGTCCATACATGGAAGTTTCAGCCATTCCTTGCTTCTGGTTGGCGCATCAAGCTGGAATTTGAAGTTGTATTTGGAGACAACAAGACATGGACACGTTTTGAGTTCTTATCGCAGAAGTCCAACCCTTTCAGCTTTCTTTTCTGTACAGCTGAAGCTACAGTGGGAATTTATGTTCGACATTCAGCAAAAGTTTCCCCAATTTGAACCATGTGGACACGGTTCTTCAAAGGAGGGAGATTTGATATAGGAAGATGGGAGACATGAGAAGACTCGGAATGAAAAGGAGGGTTTGACTGAAATTGACTAAAGAAGAGAAAAATCAAGAAAGGAGAAAAGAACACGTGGACGAGCAAGATAACATTACGGCTATTAAAAGAAAATCGAAAGAATTGTAAAGCAGAAAATGATTTGTGAATTTTTAGTTGTATTTTCGAGTTCTTGTAATAGACATTTCCACCATTGTTAAAGCTCTTTCAAGTTTGGTATTTGGTGAATTGTTTAATTGTTTCTTATAAACATCTATTCAATTTGGTTCGTAATAAAACGATCGTGTTTGTTCGAAATTGAATTGAGTTTTTCGTCATCAACTAATCAACGAATCTATCTAACCCGAATTTTGACTTGATATAGTAGCGTAGATCACATACCTTTCATAGAAATTGATTTTCTTTTCACTAGGAGTGCATCCGATCGTTTTCCTACTTTTATTTAAAACTTTCTTTTTACGTATAACTTACATTTATATTTTTATTTTGTTCGTAAAAAGCCGAGTTTGACATTGACTGAATATGTCAGATATAGTACCTTAGATTTTGACATAACTCAGCCATGTTTTCTTTCTCTGTTTCATATTTTGATTTTATAATTTTTGACCAATGTGATCTAAAACATTGACTTAAACGTAAAAATTGTAAAAAGAATCACCACAAAAGTATTTCCTAACGCCCACTTATTTGTTTCTTACTCTTATTTGTTTCTTACTTTCAACAAATTTGTTCCCTACTCAGAGAGTCACATACGGAATTTTTTCCAACAAATACCATTTGGGTATTTTATAAAAATAAAAAAAATATGAAACTTTAATGAGCATATCTGTTTTGCTCCCCCTGTATGGTTGCCTCCTTTAAAAGATAGTTTTCCTTGTAAAGCTGTATTTGTAGCATTTCTGACGTAGAATCATAAATAGACGTATGTATGTTTTTCTGATTGGTTAAAGGTTTGACCTCATAATGTTTGATATACAATTTATGAAAAATGTCAGAAATATTGGGATACGGCTTTGCCAATCTAAAAGTACTTGTTTATTATAGGATTTCATAGAGATTCAGTCAATATATCAAGCATGTGATGTGGACCTTTTGAAACATTGACATATTATTTACCCTATGAATGGGTACAACTCTTTGGTATGTCGCATATGACCAAAAAATACCACATAAAAAAAATGAAATCATGTATCCTTTGTTTTTTCAATGTACAATGTTTTCAAATCATATAAATATTAGTTGTGGTGAAAATTATAAATCGAAATAATACGTATATCTTAAATAATACATCAATCGATAAAATCAAGAAAATTAAATTCTGGAGTCAATGCCATGCCCAACCTAAACTTCATAGTATCTAGGACGTGCACAATCCGGCTGGTCTACTACAAGGGACCAAAACACATGTCCATTTAAGCACATGGGTTCCACTCGTGCGAAAAGAAACCTTTAACTTGAGAAACAACGTAACCACCAACAGATTTCACAATATGTGACCCTAAAACAAGAACTCATCCACTTTTCAGCTAATTCTCTAAGACACTTACCTCCCTTGTCCTGAGTTGAATGTGTTGTCAAGCTCGAGAAGTCGCCACGGTATGCTAGCTCCAAAGAAGGATGAAGCAAGGGAAACATTGCTTCTTCCCTCTAACTCTCGCCATCTCCCTACAACTTGAGATGAGGTGTTTCATAATCGATTTCATAGATATCTTCCAAGTCTCGGCTTCCTTCAGCAGGTTTCCACTGTTCAACAAGTGAGGCCAACACGTTTACCACATGACTCATGTCAGATCTATGTGGTTCTCTAGCACCGCAATGACTGGCAAGCTCAGCTACTTTATTGATACTTCCAAGTGTCTCTTCGTTGACCTTAATTGGTTTGTCAATGGCCTTTGACAACGAGTCTATGTTGATCAACATTCTCCTAAACCATGTGGAAAGGTGTACCTCTTCCTCAGATCTCTTATCGTCAAGAGCTTTTCGACCCGTTAATAGCTCCCTGAGGATAACTCCAAAACTGTAAACATCTACCTTTGTTGTAACTCTTCCGGTCACTGCAATGACAAATACAGATATCAATATTTTTCTTTGGTGAGTTAAGTACAATTAGCAACAAACATATATAAGCAGAAAACCCATACCTGCATATTTTGGTGCAAGATAACCAAAAGTTTCAGCAATTTTTGTCTCAATTGATTGTGTACCTTCTGGTGCAAGCCGGACTAAACCAAAATCAGCAACTTTGGCATGCATATCATCACCAAGAAGAATATTAGAAGGTTTAAGATCTCTGTGTATGAAACTTTGATGCGCTAAAGTATGTAAATACTCTACCTCTCTAGCTACATCAAGTGCAATAATTAACCTTCTAGTTCATTCGAGAGGCTTCAACCCTTCTTCCTGCCGATCGAAAATATGACTACTTAATGTCCCTTGCCGCATGTATTGATAAACCAGCTTTTCATTGCCTTCTAGGCAATATCCATGAAGAATCACTAGATTACGATGTCTGAAGTTAAAACAGAATCTCTGATTTAAATTCATCTAAACCCTTTCCACTTATAACTGAAGATTCCATTCTCTTAACAACAATCTTTGGTCCATCATGCAATTTTCCCTTTGTAAACAAGATCGGCAGCGTTAGGCCAAATCAATTAAAGAAAACAAATTGGTGAAGAAGTTACTAAACGGAATACATAGAAACAAATATATTCAACTTGTTGCTGCATTAGAACAAACGAACAAACGTTGGATCTAAACAACACCAGATTTGAAGATTTTTTCAAATCAAGTTTAAAAATTAAGAGAGAAAATGTTAGATAATTCCTAATGATTTGTGGAACAAGTATTTTCTAAACAAAATAGGATTTAGAAGATAAAGATAAATACAAAAAAGATTTAGTCAGGATTATATAAAGTTTTGTGTTTATAAATTATATTAGGATTAGAAGTTGCTCATTCTAATAAGTAGAAATATATGTAGAAAGTTGTTCTACAAAACAAGAGAAAAAATTTTAGTTTTTGAAAAAAATTTTAAATCAATAAAAAATTTGTTCTTATATTTCATAAGTCTTTTGGATTTCAAATTTAAGGAATGTCTCAGACCTTTCATGAGCGTCTCATCAGTGCTTGATAGTCCTTTCACTAAGGAGATGAAACAGAGCAAAGAAAAAAAATACTATTCTCGAAATGATCATCTACATAAACTGAACAAAAAAAGATATTCTCGTTTCAGTGAAACTGTGATTGATTAGGGTTTAAGATTTAAAGGGAACACAAAATTTAAAAACTTTTTGGACGGAGATTTTCTTTTTCTTCTTGAATGAGAAAGAAAAATATGAAACGGCAGATTTTATTGCCTTTTTGAAAATATTAATTGACTTATTAAGCGAGGAAAATGTTATATATCAGTTTTTCCTTTATTCTATTTTTATTTTGAGATTTGTTTCCTTTTCTCTGACAAATTAAAAAATGAAAAGAGTCAGCTAGTGCCCAAAAATCTTCTTGTAGTTTTATCGAAACAAATATTTTTCGTATTAAATATATCTTAGAGACTGTGAGGACGAAAATTCGATTGAGTTTCTCCGGTGGACATGCCATCTCACGTGTTTTGTTGTCTTTTTTTGGATTTGGGGACAAATTTAACAATAATTTGGTAAAGAAGAAAATAAAATAGTGATGATGCTTAAGGAATAAACAATTTTATATCTATTCGTTTTTGAGTAATATGACGTTTATTTCATCCAAAGTTTGGAAATACGTGTCGTGAGTCGGATAGTAAAGATGAACCTATCGCCTAACCAATAAATTAAAAATTAATTAGAAATTAGTTTTTTCTATTAATCTATTTAGTTTTATTGTTAAAAGTTAAATATATTATGTTATATATGTATATATATATTATGTTATATATGTATATATATATATATTACTTTATATATTATTTTATTTTATTTAATATTAAAATTATGTTGTATATATATATTGAAGTTATTGTGTATTTTATATATATATAATTAAACTTGTTTTTATTAAAAAGAAAAGAAAGCAATTAGACCATCTAATTCGGGTAAAATTCGGGTTTAACTTGGTAACTCGGGTCTAACTTGTTGATCCTTTAATGTTAGTGAATTGGGTAAAAACGTCACGGAAAATTACCACGGAATGTTTAAACAACCGCATAATGACTTAAGCACCAGCGATTCCATCTGATTTTTCACATTTTGAAAATGGCAAAAATGTTTCACATTAAAAAGAATTGAGAATTGGCGAAAACTCCCCTGTCTTGTGTGATAACATATTAGTACTAGTAATGATTTCTTGGCCATGGGATTTTGTTCCTTGAGATGCATGAATTTGGAGGAATGAAGAAAAAAAGCACCTATCAAATTTGGGGGAAAAAATCTCGTAAATGATGAAACTTTTGAAGGATAAAGAGGAATAACATATTTTCATTATTTTCCTCCAAATGGATCACTTACAGCCAACCTGTCGTTATTTCTTAATCAGGACCGGCTAGAAAAATACAACGGCCTTATGCCATGATATAATAGGGCCTTAACTATATAAATTGCTAAGAGACTCATTAGATGAACAAGAAATAAATAAAAAGAGATCATGGTCATGTTCATCTCGTATTTCCTAACAACAACCAATGATACGTTTCTTCTTTGTTTCGTAGTAATTAGCGATTAGCGGCAGCAACTAAATTTTGTTCATTTTGTAGATGTTGGTTTACTGATAGTTTTCAGTTACAAATTCATTAAAACTTAAAAGAAATAGTTTGTTCGGCTCTGATAAGAAATTAAAGTAAAGATTTACTTACCGTACCTTACAACTGAGGTCAACTCACAAAAATGCATAAGAGTACATAAGAAAACAAAACAGCTCAACTTTACCGCACCAGTGATTGGAAATGGTAACAAACTACACAAAAGATTTTTAAAAAGGGTTTTAACTTTTCAGAAGAAAAAAAAAAGTTGGAGAGAAATGACATAGACCGTTCTAATAAAAAAATAGAAAAAATAAAAATTATGAGATTTTCAGCTGAAATAGTTTAAATGAAAAAAAATTTTATAAATCGTACTATAAATTTTTTTTTGCTAAGTGTTGCAATATTACTGGTTTATCAGAGAAAGCAGAGACTTTAAAAAATCACATGTGATAAATCAGAAAGAAATGTCACATCTGAAGGAAAAGGTAAAGCCGGGGGAATGAATGCGTGGGGCTCCATGCGACATTATCAAATGCCTTGCGCCTTTGTACGTTACTATATATTATTATACTTCTTGGCCGAGTTTAATTATTAATTATTCACGAATGTTCCAAATTAAAATCTTTCTCTATAACTCTGACAGAGTGAGATAAAAATAGTTGAACAATATAATGTTTGCTCTTTTTGAAATATCTTTTAAAATATTTGTTTTTCTTCTTCTATAAAGATTTCACACATCTGAATATCAAAACCTGTAGAAATATAATGACTGTTCAACAACTAAAATACAAAACAGAAGCTCGTCGATTCTTGAATTGAAGTGAGAAAACACATGCTAGTATCTTAGCACAAAGTGAAACAATAGACAAGTAAAACTTTTCAGCTTGATCTTTAGAAAACTAGAAAAATACTAGAAAAGATTTATAACATGTTTCTGTTTCAGAAGCAACAAATCACATTATAGTCCCTAATTATAGATAGACCAAATAATCCAGCCGTGGATACCAACGCCTATACGGCGACGCTTTAAGAAACACTGTTACAAAATAATTCGAAATATTCTTTAGTGAAACTGATTTAGAAAAAGAAAAAAAAAAAACTATTTTACTTGATTAAATTAGGAAAAATATACTATTTTGGCTAAGTGCCCCTAAAGATACTATAGGAAAAAGATACTTTTATTCCACCGTGTGTTTCCCACCAGACACCATCTCCATCTCTCCAACATTTGCGTTTCCATATTTGTTTAAACACAACTCTCTCTCCCTCTCTCCCTCTCTCCTTCACTACCTCTTATTCTTATGCTTTTCTTCACAAATCCTATCTTTTATTATCCTTACAGACCCATTTTTGGTAAACAACACACAAATAGAGTATCCCTTTTCTTATTAGATTCTTCTTCTTCCTCCTCCTCATAGCTTCCAAGTCAAACACTTCAGCTTCTGTCGGCTGTCTTTCCCCAGATCTCACTAAATCTCCTTAACTTGGAAAACACAGTACCCTCCAAACTGAATTTTCCCTCTCTCTATATATGATCTTTAATTCTTGTTTATTATCCTTAATTACTGTCTTGGATTCTCTCTGTCTCTCCTAGTTATTATATCTCAAAGCTTTGTTTTGATTGCTCAGTCTTTAAGCTTCGAACTTGCTGATTCTTGTCTGAATTCAAGCACTTTGTTTGAGGTCTTGAGCCAAGTGCTTACTCTGTTTTTAAGACTTTAATTGTCTCTTTTTAGATTTATAGATTCAGTGAATTTTTCGGATCTACAACATTTTCTTGATTTGCTTTGACTTTAATATGGTTTCAGGTTAAGACCAAAAGTTTCATAAAAATGACTAAATCTAATGATACCTCGCGAGAGCCACCAGCCAGAGAAGGAGAAAACTCATCAGATCAAGATCTATCCAAACCCGAATCCAACCCTGTTTCGCTCGATCTCAAGCTTAATGATAGTTTCGACGATGACACAAAAGGCACAAAGTGTGAAGCAAACCCGAGAGTCTTCTCTTGTAACTATTGCAGACGCAAGTTCTATAGCTCTCAAGCTCTTGGAGGTCACCAGAACGCTCACAAGCGTGAACGAACTATGGCCAAACGAGTAATGCACATGGGAAGAATGTTTGGTCACCATCACAGACCTTATACATACGCTTCTTCTTCCCTTGGGATGCAAGCTCACTCCGGTGTACTGCAGCACACCTTATCTCAGCCTCAGCCTCCTCTTGTTTCCAGGTTTCATCAAGGGTATTTTGGTAACCCGGTGCCATTGTTCTATGAGTATGATGATGGTAACAGCGACTTCTTCTGGCCAGGGAGCTTCCGTCAAGTTGTAGAGGAAGTTGAAGCTCCGGTGGTGGTGGCTGTTACAGAGTCAGGTCTTGATTTGAACTCTGTTGCGGCAAATGGAAGTGTAGATAACAATAGTTCAAAGCCAGATCTTACCTTGAGACTCTGAGGTCATTATCTCTTGTGTTCTTTTTCTATTGTTAGAAATATAGTAGAAGATAAGTGGGAGACCATTGATAGAAGTTGATGAAAAACTCTATTAGTTATATAAACGAGATTGTTACATTTTGTTTTCATACGAGCTCACACCAGTTACAGATTTGAAGATGTTCGATTGAACAAATTTAGTAAGATATGCTTGGTTATGTTTTCATATGACATGAAGATTTGTTTTACTGAAACTAATTTGAATTCTTTTGGTCGAACCATTTAAGAGTCGATTCTCGTTGGGAGGGGTCTGCTCTTCAAAGGAGAGTTGATTTAACATTGGTTTGGGCTCTAACCCAAAGTTATTAGGAGTCCACGGGATCTGAACCTCCTGGTTATTAAAAAAAAAAGACTAAAGACTTATAACTGATATACACGTAGCAGATTGATTTAAAACCGTCGCGCGAGATATTATACTCTGTATCGTATTTTGTATTTCTGTATCAACGGACTCTATTTGCATTACTGCAAATGAACCGTTAAAAGATAGAACATATACTGATTGTTTGGGCGGCTTTTAACTGGTTCTTGAGTAGTTCTACACTAGACGGTTGGAAAATATACTTTCTTCGGTTTATGAACAACAGATGCAATGTCCTGGACTGTGATCGTCAAGTGTAATACAACTAGAGCCAAATATGCCAAAACTTTGGTTTTGAACTTTTCATGTCTACATTATTTGCAGAAATTTCGTTACAAACTTTTTAAAAATTTATCTTGCTTTCACTTGCAAATAAAAAACGTATCCACACATTTTACAAAATTTATGTAATGTACCGATGTTCAGGAGAGGGAATGATCGGCCGTGATTGTGCCGAGATTTGTGGGAGGACGAGTCCCAAATGCAACAAATTGAAAAAATGATCTGTATGCCACAAAATAATGTGTATGTCACTGTATATGTGATAATTTATATATATCCTTAATGAAAAATTGTTAATATATTTACTTTTTGAAAATAAATAAATAAAAAAGAAAGAAAATCAAATAGTTCAGCTCGCTCCGCTGTCCATCTCCTCCCAAGCAGTTTAGCTTGCTCTGTCCATCTCGCCGACCATCACCTCCTTTTATTTGCAATCGGTGTCTTCTCCTCTGTCCTCTGCCATTTTTGAAACAAAATAAGTTCATTATTTGTTCCTCTTTGAGGATTAGAGAATTTTTAAATTTAAGAATTTGATATGAAAATTATTTGTCAAAATTATTTTTAAATTTAATGGGTCGATTAGGTATTAGATTGATAATTTTTTTAATGTAGTTGTTGAGTCGTGTTGATTAGGTAAATTAAGAATCCTCGATTAGAATACGATTTAGTGGAGTTCCACTATCCTTCTTCTTTTATTTATCCTCATCTTCTCTTTATCCTTCTTCTTCTCTTTCTCCTTATTCTTATGATCCTCATTACCATCTTGATAAAAATTAAAACATAACAATACTTAATCTCAACAGAAAATCAGTAACTCCATCAAAGTTAACCAAAATACTCACATATTTCCTCGATAATTAGAGGAATTGGGTCAGCGACTCCACTATAAAGAACCAAATCCGTTGGTTGCAAACCCCTTGGTTGAAAGTCCATTTGTGTCCCAGCAGACTTCATCCCAACATACATTTCCTTGTAAGCTTCTTTTTCTAGTTGCGCTAACACATAGTTTTCAAAATCTCTCACTCTCACATCTATGAGTGAGATTTTGTTATACATGCCAACAAACTTCTCTATGATTTCCTCAAACCCTTTGTCCATCACTTCCTTCAGTGAGAGAATAAATGCAACATTTACATGTTTAGGGACTTCAGCGACATTCTCAGGGACTACATCAACATTATGAAGGACACTTCGAGAACCCAAGTCCATGTATAGATCTTTCCATCACATCTTCTTCCTTTGTACGGTTAGACGCTCTCTCCAACTTTCAACGATTGGATCAATATAAAATATCACATCATCAACATCATCGTCTATGATGCGCGACAAAAGAGCTTTCTCATCCGAGTCTGGTCCCAAGATGCTAGTAATATCCTGTGAATATCAATTAGTTTAACTTAAAATCAAAATCATAACAAATACAAATATTATCAAGTAAGTTCACAGACTCTAACATTAATACTTCCAAACGCTTCATTTATGTCTTCCAATAAAAAAAACCTTTCATGCAACTTTTGGTGAACTTGTGCTTTCACATCCTTGGGCATTCTTTCTCTGCGGGTACAACTTCTTGAAATGTGCATCCAAGATGTGGAATACACTCAAATGCCAGAATCTAAACATAAACTTATAATATCTCAGTGTTACAATTTTAAAACTATTAACTTTAAGATTTAAAATCATAAAGAGTTACCTCCAGAGGAAGAATGAATCCAGAAAAGTTAGTTTGTGTTTTTGGTTTCATGGAGCCTTTCAAGTTTTTTATCAAGCACCAGATCCTTTTCATACACTCATCATCGAATATATAACGCCCCCAAGGAAATTTCTCATAAGCATTCAAATCATCAACAACTCTTAGAAAGAAAGAATCTATGTTCTCAACAACTCTTAGAAATCATCAACAACTCTTAGAAAGAATTTGTTTTCACTACCTTGCATAAGAAATACAAGATGGTCATCTTCTTCTTGTCTATAGAGCTCTTGTTCTTCATTTCCTCCAGCTTCTCTTCCGTAACTTCGATTTTTATTCCTACATTCCTTCCAAACACCCTTCCTACAAACTTCAAATTCCCCAAATCCTAATAGTTGTTGGGGTATTCATGGCAGTCAAATCCGGTTAACAGTGTGTTGTACTCTTTCATTGAATACCTAATAGGCACTCCATTCACCACAAACCAACACTCTTTTCTATATCCGTACAAGTTGTGCGAAGCAGAAGCATCCACACGCCTTGAATCATGTGGTTTAGCTCCTTAGACATGTGGAAAATCTGCTTAAATTGAGAATGGTTTCGGAACCAATTCAGTTTTGTTGAAATTTTCTATATATATTCCACTGTCTGGGTCACACTATTCCTAGTTTCTATCTTACAACCCTTGGTGTATTCAGTTGAACCAAAGAACATCTGATCTGGCGACAGTGGTTGGGAATCATCATCATCATATGTATCCTGCAAATTCAAATACATAAACTTACTTAATTATTCCAGTTATCCAGAATTGTACCAAGACCACAAAATAATCCTAAATTGTCCTAGATGTACTAATTGTTTCAGAACCACCATTTCTAATTTCTTAATTATTTCTCCTAACCCGCATCATTCTCAAACTAATGTATATACCTGAGCATCAAGATTTTCTTCCTCCACATCACCTTCAATTGAGTTTCTCTCTTCTCCCTCTTCATCAAGGTTTTCTTCTTCCCCATCACCTTCAATTGAGTTTCTCTCTTCTTCCTCTTCATCAAGGTTTTCTTCTTCCCAATCACTTTCACTTTATTTTTTCTCTTTTTTCCTCTTCATTAACATTTTCTTCTTTCTCATAACCTTCATTTGAATTATTCACTTCTTCCTTTTCATTCACGTTTTCAAAAGCATATGGTGCTTTTGTGGGAGCTTCTGTTGGATCCTTAGGACCCCCTTATGTTAAATCATATTTTCCACGAATGTTTCTTACACGAGCCATTACTGACAACAACAAGAACAACAATACAATTTTGCCGTGTTATTCGAAATTGCAACTAAGTATAGAGAAAACTAATAAACGACGAGGGAAGAGTTTAATAATTGAGAACACCTCAATTTGAATTCGAACTAACCACACGACGGAGAAGAAAGCAAGCGATTTTACAAAGAAGAAGATGGAGTTCATGAGTAGAATCGCAACAACGGAGGAAGAAAGGTGGACGAAGAGGAAAAGGAGAAAATTACTAGTGGAAAGAGATACAACAAAAGGAAATGTTACATAATTTCTCAGTTTCACTTTTTACGGTACTGAGACTTTTACAATTTGATAATTAAGATAATTTTGTGAGGATTGGATCTTAAATCCATTTTGTTAGGTTTATGTCTCAGGTTGGGTTGATAATTTTTTTTATAAGAGGGTTTTTATATTTCTATTAATTTTAATTTTAAAAGAAAATAAAAAACATAAAAGCGGCATTTCAATTTTTTCTTTTCTTTTTGTGGCATTTGAGCCATTGATCCGATTCGTGGAGACGCTCGGACGAAGTTGCTTGATATTTATTTACATACAAATCATAGTATTTGTAAATAAATGCAAGTAGTCAGCATATGTAGTGTATTTGATTTTTGTCCTTATATGTCCAAGTGCATGTTTAAGTATTAATGAAAATTTTGACTTTCGTATTATAAATACGAAATAGTTTTGATAATGACGATTTAACAACTCCAATAATAGAATTAAATGATCAAATCAAAATATGTTATCCATCATCCACTTGTTAATCTAGGAAGAGAAGTTGGAAGAGCATTACCTACGCATGACCTCGAAAAGCTCTAATCAACATGCGTTCCATCTCTATATTTCCCATCATCCAAATATCAAAAATTTATACTTGATATCCATTTTTAAATATGGAATCCAAATAACTGAAAAAACATGTATATGATTTTGAGCATTTTCCGGAAAAAAGGAAAAAATTCCAGATTTAGTTGAGAGAATCCAAAATTAGCTAGTGATTAAGAGATTCATCCGCTTCCTTTGGGAATCACAAAAATACAGATATTTCTCTAAATTCGATTCTCTGTTTTTCATTTTCACAGGAATAGGATTTGTAACAACAATGTTCAACAAAAAGGAAGGATCCGACGGTGGTTCATCTTCATCGCCTCCGGACGGCGGTAAGGCTCGAATCGGAGCAGACTCTCCCTACCTACAAAAGGCACGTTCAGGGAAAACAGAGATCCGAGAACTCGAAGCTGTATTCAAAAAATTCGATGTGAATGGAGACGGTAAGATCTCATCCAAAGAGCTCGGTGCAATAATGGCGAGTTTAGGTCACGAGGTTCCAGAAGAAGTGTTACAGAAAGCGATAACAGAGATCGATAGGAAAGGAGACGGTTACATAAACTTTGAGGAGTTTGTGGAGTTGAACACGAAAGGTATGGATCAGAATGATGTGTTGGAGAATCTGAAAGATGCTTTCTCGGTTTATGATATTGATGGGAATGGATCGATATCGGCGGAGGAGTTGCATGAGGTTTTAAGGAGTCTTGGTGATGAATGTTCGATTGCAGAATGTAGGAAGATGATTGGTGGTGTTGATAAGGATGGAGATGGTACGATTGATTTTGAAGAGTTTAAGATTATGATGACTCTGGGATCTAGACGTGATAATGTCATGGGAGGTGGTGGTCAGAGGTAGATTTTTTCACGGCCAGTGACGACTGATATATGTTGTTTTTCTTCTTCTTCTTCTTCTTCTTCTTCTTTGTTTCCACCATTGTTTCAATCTTTTCTTTTTTTTTCTTTGGGATTGTATTCCCTTCCAAGCTAACGTGATTTTGTAAGTTTTGTTGAACTCTTTTTATGTTTTGTTTTGTTTTGTATTCAGTTCTGCTTTTTTTGGAATTGAATAATTTGAATGAAGATAAAGTGGAAATTATGTGAATAAATAATAACCCGATTTCTCATTTCTTATTCTGTAGCAGAGGATGATTTATGTCGAATACGTCTTATTGCATTTGTTTCAAAAGTTGATTTTTGGGTTTGCCTTTACACCTGAAAATTATTGTTTTTTAACATCAAAAATTCGAAATAAAAATATTTTCATCTTCCGCATGAAGTTTTCCAAAATATTAACTCAAATGTTAGATTTGGTACCAAGTATGTGGTAGAATAGTATTGTTCTGTTATGGAAGTTGAGTCTTGCTTTTCTAGTTCGAGATCTTTTTTTAAGGGAGGATTTACGAAGGGTATTATTATTATCAACAGTGGTTCCGGATTTAGGAAGACTACGAACATAAAAAGTCAAATTCGGTTTATGCATTTATAATTTAATAAAAATTGGTTTAACCTAATTAAATTTATAATTTTTTTCTTTAAATATAGTATATACTACAAACTCTCACTTTAATCTAAATTTGTTTTTTGATTAGTAAAAAACTAAAAATATCCCATTGATGACGGAAAACAAGCCCATTTGCGTTTTAAAATGAATTTTGAAATTAACAATCGACCCAGCTGTTTAACCCGACCCGATTAGAAATTAAACCCGTTCCGGATGATTTTTTTTTTACTCAAACCCGTTCCGGATCTTCATCCTTGAGCAACATTGGACCTTTTCGTTCCAAGTCATGGCCAATTCGAAAATGGCGATGGCTTCTCTGGCAGCTGACATACGCCCTTTCACATGTTTGGCGGCGTCTCAACCGTTGCGGTTAGCGCCACATCCACCGGAGCTCGTCCGTTGGATCAAGAGAGAAGGCGGCTTCGTTCACCGCGCCGTCAAGCTCTCTCAGGAGACTCCATTTGATGTCGGCCTCATTTCCACCGATCATATCCCTCAAGGCACCGACCTAATCGCTCTTCCTCCTCACGTTCCGTTACGCTTCGAATCAGATGATGCGTCATCGTCATCGTCCTCTCTCCTCGCCGTTTTGGCACGTCGAGTTCCCGGTAAATGCTTATGGTTGCTTATTCGTTCCTAGATAGTTCTCGTTGCTGTTCAATGTGATTACTGGTAACTTCAGGGCTTATTTTCATCTAGAGAACCTTGATTTTAGATTAAGCAAATGAATATTTAATGCTCTTGGGGATTCTACTTTTCGTTTTGGTGCTACTTAGTCTTGGATCTGAAGCTTAGCTTATAGAATTCTGTAAAATCAAGTTTCCAAAATTATGGTTGAGTTACTTATTGCGAGAAATGCTGGAGAAATTTCGCAGAAGAATTGTGGGCAATGAAATTGGGATTGAGACTTTTGCAAGAAAGAGCCAATGCTGATTCTTTCTAGTGGCCATACGTCAGCAATCTCCCAGAAACTTATACCGTTCCCATATTTTTTCCCGGAGAAGATATAAAGAACTTGCAATATGCTCCTCTTCTCTACCAGGTTAGATAGACCATTAGTTCTGATCGAGATGAGTCCCAAGTTTTAGCAATCCATCAGATGATGCAGATTTGTGTGCGTTCTTTGGGACCAGGTCAATATTGCTTTGTGGTGAATTGGTGGAAGTTGAGAAGCATGACTTAGACACGCTCAAATCTTTGTCCCCCACTGCCCCTCTTGGAATTGCAAACGAGATTGCCGTTTTTCGCACTGTAATAGCCCTTTGTGTGATTGCATGGAGCCACTTTCCGATAAAGATAATGGAAGATGAGGCTATAATGAAACAAGGAGTTTCCACCACAGCAGAATTGAGTATCAAGTACCGCATCCAGAAGAAATCAGCGATCATAAATGTCATAAAAGAACTCACGAGAAGGGTTAAGTTGCTATCGTCTAAGGAGACACCAAGTGCTGCATAAGAACCATCCTGTAAGTTCTCTAGGCTTGGCTTGTCTCGTCTCAAACGTCAACTTCCAAGATTATTCATTTTGAAAAACATATAGCGATCAAGATTTTTCTATGAACTAGCTTGTTTACGGTTTACTCCCTCCCGTCGAAGATTAGATTATACAAATTACTAGGAAAGGGAGACTAGAAGAGAAGTAAAAGATTTGTTGTTTCAGGATTACTCGTCATATTAACCAAAGATATTTACATCGAAAGATAAAGAGAAATCCTAATACACAGAGGATCACCTATCTCTATCTCTCTTTCTCTTTGTTATCAATTTCAAACGGAGATGGGTCTCTCTCTCTTCTAAGCCAAGAGGAGAACGGGAACGCCGTGGACTCACGACCTCGCGGAGCACCCTTGGCATCTCAGGCTGCTTTAGCGATGGGTGTTGTATCTTCTCAAACTCTTTCCTGATCTTCACGACTTGACTATGGATAGGAGGAACATTCGCATGCCCATCATCTCCATGATTGGCCTTCCTCTCCATCACGAATCAGCAGTGAAGCTAGAAGAGTTCTTCGTATGATGTTTTATGATGTTTGCGTTTTCTTACACGCGGGAGGCGTGTTTATAATTATAATCTTGAACAAATTTTTGTTTGAGAAAGTGGACACGAGTTGTTGATGAAGTAGAAGGGAAGTTAGGTTGGTGGGCAACGCCGAATTAGTCTCTTCCACATCAGTCGTTCTCTTTGTGTGTTAATAATATATATATTGATAACTAAGAATTTGTAATGGTGAAGTATCTAAAAGCAAAGAACAGTCGTATCATTCTCCTTGTTAACAGCATGAAAAAGAAGGTCGGTGTTGGGTTACGTGTCGACACCAAAGCCAAGACACTTGTGATTTGTGATGATTACTGGTAGGCATTTCTTTCTTTAACCGAAGACTAAGACTCTTATCCAAGAGTTTTGACTCTTTTTTTTTGTGCGTTTTCAAAGTTTAGAAGCAAGCCAAATGAATTGAAAGAGACTATAAACTACTTTCTCCGTATGAAATGCTTTTGTTTGACGGGAGAAGACTTGTGTGGGACTTAGTAACTTGTTGGTAAACTTAGAGGATTCTAACTGGGATTATCCTTTAGATCAAATCAAACCAAAACCGGGTCTCACACGTTTTGTGCCTTGTGTCTTTTAAATTAGAACAATCACGCCGATCTTATATCATCTGTTTTTTTTAATTAGATCAATTAATTTGCTTTCAAACAAATTTAGATCAATTAATTCATTTAATTAGATCTATTTATAAGTATAATTATTTGCTATTATTTAAACTAAAATCAACTAAATTTTGAAAAGAGTGGGATTTTCTTTGTGGTGCAAGTATAATTGGCCATTGTTGTCCGAGCCAACTTTAAACACCTTGGTAATTTGGTATGAGGCAATCATATGGGGATCTTAAGTTTGATGGACCCATTTAAAAGAAAATTAGTAGACATAGTCTAATTTTGCAGAATAAAAAATGTTGAAATAGTAATAAGGAAAATATATAAATTAAATTTTCAACTCTTAAATTATTGCTGAAAATAATGTTGTATTATTTGTTAATTTTATCACCAATTAGCGGCAAACTTTTACCCACCAAATAGCGACTGATATTCACAAATACATTCCAAACAACCGCAGTTCCGTTGAACGTTCATCCATCTTACTGGTTTTGTTTTTGTTAACCTTTATCCCAAAAAAAAAATCTTATTTGTTAAATTTTAGATTAAGTTAAGCAAATATAGGATCAAAATCAATTTCAAATAAAACAATTACCGTAAGGGATTAAAACCGGATCCATTGGGAGCGTCAAATTTGGACAGAGCATCAAATCAAAATAAGAAAAAATGTTTCCTTCAGAAATCAGATCAATCCCACGCTGAGTGGGACCCAAACTCCATCAAACTCAGATTTGATAAAGAACTACGTGTATCTTTGTTTCTTTCTTTCTTTCCCATGTAGAAAATCGCAGCCGTTCGATTTACGGTCAAACATACCATCTTAGATTCGGCGGCGGGTCTTATCAATTTCCATCTTTGCTTGAGGATTTGTTTAGATCGCCAAGTATATTATATACTACATTTATTTGTGTGTTTTGTATAATTCTAATTCATTAAATTACTATACATTTAAGAATAGGTGCGTAGATTAATACTTGTTAAATTTCTTTTACAAAACTTCATATATTTTCTTAAAGTGTTATTATTTGTGTCTTCTAAAAGACTTCCATTAGATAGAAGCTGAATTGGGATAATCATGGTGAAAATCTGATGTAACAGAGGTATAGAACGACGTACATAATCATTACACATGAAAATCTTCCGGGCTGTCTGAAAATTAAAAATTTAAAGAATTTTTCTATTAATTATTTTAATTTATAAATTTTCAAAAAGTTGAATGAAAACCTTTCTAAAATTCGAAGTATGTGAGAAATAAAAAAAAAAACAAAAATCACTTGATACTCATCTCCAAGTAGATTCCTGTTTATTCAATTAGAAATAGATGTTGTTTTTACATAAAAAGTGTATGTGATCGATCCTCGTTATGCTTTATTAGAAAAGCAAACGCTATTTTCGGAAATCGTATGGCTTTAACACTTGACATTGACAATTTGACATCTGTTTTGTTTTTTTTTTTTAACTCTTTTCCCTTCTATTTGATTCACCTGTCTGTGGTCTAGCTTTATATTCAAATGTAACTCCGCCCTGCTTGTATGCTTAAAAAACGTTTATTATCCTTTTAAAATTGCTGGAAATGCTATGCATGCACGTTTATTTAAGAAAAGTGCATGTTTGGGCTTAAAATTTTACATAAGATTAGGACGCATCATTTAACGCATGTGTATTTTAGTTCTATCTAGCACCGTGTACGTAAAGCTAATTGTAGAACCCTAAATCTTAACTTTGTCTTCTAGTAACTTGAACAAAATTTAGAGGTGTTTGAATAATTTGAACAGTAACTTGAACAAAATTGTAGAACCCTACTAATTGTAGATTCTGGTCTCCTGTTTAGACATGGTGTACGTTGAACAGGGGACCAGAATCTATCCAGATCTGTGCTTTTGATATCGATATCTTTCTAGTAAACTAAAACCCTTTGTTTCTAATAATATAATCGTATCGCAAAAGTCATAATCTAAATGAGCGTAATCATGATGATCAAGACAAACACAAAGTTTGTTTGTATTGATGGAAGTTCCATACCTCTGTAAAATGAAAACTCACAAAAGAAATTTTTGACCTAATTTTTTTTCTTAAATATTTGATGTTAATTAAATGGTTGGCTAATAAATCATTGAAAAGTTTCAAACTATTGAGAATATAATTAGTAAAACTTAAATCACGGTGAATCCCATATGTTATGGTGATTGTATCGTATGTTAAAGATTTGATATGTTTAGAGTTTATGGTGATTGTGTGAAGATACTGGTAGTTTAGAAAACTAGATATGCTCTTCTTCTTATATATGTAATGTTTGAAGACATAAGAAATAACACAGAAAATATGATTTGATCTTGATCTATGTGTTCTTAATACAAACCATTTTGTAAACTCTTATTTTTTCTTATGGTATAAAATCTTAACATCTACATGTCCTGTCTCCTTAGGGATTAGTTAGGCTTTGGCCCAACTGTTTAGTTGGAGTATTAGTTGGACTTTGGCCCAGATCACCCTGATTAACAAAAATATATATTTTGAACCATTAGTTTAATATAACCCAATCTGCGAAATATTCATCTGTTAATCTGTTCGACAAAAAGTTACCAGTGCTATAAAGTAAATAACGTTTTTTTTTTCTTTTTTTGTATCTAAGAAATTTGATATTGACGACAAAAAAAAACTGATATTATGTTTTCGCGAACTATATTTTGATTTGGACGTAATCAGATTCACTGCAATAAAAATTTTCCGTAAAAACTATTATTTATTTACATAGCCTTGCGAGATAAGGAACACGTAAATAATAAAAATTTTGTTTTATTAACACATATTTTCGCTCTTTAATTACAATAAAGAAAACTGAATTTCACTAGATAGAGAGATAACTTATATAAATTACTCATTAGGAAACTGAAATGCTTTGAGATATGATTCCTAATGTTCAGAGAGAAACCGAACTCATACACACAAAGGTTATAAGAAACGCGGGCCTGTCATTGAAGAAGATAGCCGATGACCTTTAGGAGAGTTAAGCCCGGATGTTATGTTCTTGTAATCCATTTTAAGTTGTTTTCTTTTCTGGCAACTGTAATATTTAAGTCGAGTATGTATACAATGGAAAAATGTTTGCAACGTATAGAAACTATAGTATTTTTTTCTGACTAAGCAATATAACTAAGAGAATACATATTTACAGTAACACAAATATACTATCTAATGACATAAATCAACAAAATATATATATTTTATAACTTACATTCATTTAAACTCCATCGATGTTTTTATTTAACCGTGATATAAAAAGTGTTACTTTGATTAATAAATAGTAAATCTACCAAATCAAACCTAAACATATACAAAACCCATTAGCCCTATCTTTTGTTGTTGTTCTTAGCTATATGACCCGAAAAAGAAATCTGGGTAGCTATAAACATTTACAATGTCTAAAGTAATTTGGGTTTGCTAAGTATAAGCGATCGACATCACATTATATAACATGATCCCGTTCGTGTGAGCAAAAAAGAAAGTAAATATAGTTATATTGAGTCATAGAGAGAGGCATTGTGCAGAGAAAACCCCACGCGTTTGAGGCGACAATTCTGGTATCAACTTTAATGTCGTCCCGTTGCATGTAACCTACTTTCATAGCTTTGCCCCTTCATTTTTGCCTTCCAATTTCCCTTTTTTTGTGCTCAGACATTTCAACTCGGACCTTATTTATAGTTTCATTTCATCTAAATGTAAAACAAACTATTATGGGGGTGTACTATGGACCGTTACGTTTCCGTCAAGCTCACAATTATTTTTTCTTTTTTGAAAGCGAACCTACTTTACTACTATTAAGTAATCCAAAATATTAAAATAATAACTAAAAGAAATTGTATTTTAATTTCCTTATTACGAGAACAACTCTAAATTGAGCATAGTAAATTTTTTTGAGTAGTATAACCCGTGACCCGGGCGTCCTAATAATAGAACATTCACGTAGAAATTACATCTTGATTCTTGAATCTCCTGTTGTACATACCACTGTCTCCCCTACTTGTGTTGCATTTTATGAGATTGGCTTTGTGTTCATGAAGTTTGGTCCTTTTCTTACTACCAACTTTAAGCCTCCTTTTGTTTAAAAGGAAAAGGTCTACAAGTGATTTCGAGGTCTGCAAATTGAGATTGATGGTGATCATAATCCATTATTTCCACTAGGAAATGCTGACCTCTCTTTCTTCAACCTCTTCTGTTCCTAGATTATGCATGTTTTTCTTTCCCAAAGCCTCGCGCACATAATTTTTCCTATTTTCGTTATTTTCACGACACAGCCTAAATGAAAAAAATTGCATGCAATTAGAAATGTCTCATATATAACAGAGGAATAAATTTATACATTCATATAGAGTTCAACGATTGATTCTAGGCGATATGTGGCAACAATATAATTTTTCTTTTTTATTAATTACATGATAATTGCATGTATATATGCAATCATATATAGTAGAGGTTAGAGGAGGTGATCTAACTTTAATCGGTTCATCAAACTCTACAGACATTTGATCAAGATTGTAAAATAAATTTAGGATGAATTAGATGTAAAGGGCGAGATTAAATTAACGAACAGAAAAAGATATGAAAATAACTAGTGGTGGAGATTAATTTCCGTAAACGTGAGAGGTCATTAGTCACGATCGAGCAACAGTAGGAAAGCCCTAAAGAGGCTACACCATGAAGAAAGAGCCCTAGTTGAGACAAATCCACGTGACTTTGGTTTACAGATGAAAAAATAAAGAAGCAAAACCCTAAATAAGCAAATCGACCATAATCTCGTAAAAAGAACAGACAAAACACAACCTCATGTAGAAGGAACAATTTCTGAGCGCCGCCAGTGTTATTAATTAAGAATCATAATTTCACGATTCTCAACCCCTCTCCGTTCAACTCCCAACATCATAATTTCCTTTCCCATCCACAAACTACCGTCTAAATCATTTTATACTATTTATTTATTATTATTACTATAACTAATTATTATTATTATATTATTAACTATTATTCCGAATGATACTATTAACTCCGTTTCTTAAAAAGATGTTTTAGAAAAGAATTTTGTTTCACAAAAATAGATGTTTTGTATTTTTTTATACAAAAGTCATGTAAAATTTATTACTCTACTGTTATTAATTAGAGTTAAAGTAAAGAAAATAATTAATATTTAATTATAAAATAAAGTTATTTTAGGTTTTATCAAAAAAATAAATATATTTTACATAATATTGAAAATCTAATTTTTTAAACGGAGAGTATGAAAGAAAAGGTACTTAAAGATCACAAACAAAAATAGGTGAAAACGAATAGTGTTACAGAATATCTGAAGTTGTTGGAATATAAAGGAAATCAAATTCTGTATTTTGAATTTAGTGTTAATTCCAATCTTAATAGATTTCAAGCATGGAAGTTTTTAAAAACTTCAGTAAAGTTTTAGTTTTCTAAGATTCATGTCTTTCGCTAAAAACAAAAGAATAAATCGAAAAGGTATAAAATTAACATCATTGAGAGACCTTTAAACTCTGACAATAAGAAACAAGGGTTCAAGGGTTAAGATAAAAATAGTAAACAACAATTATGATATTGTTACTTGTCAAAAAGACATGTAACTTTATTACTCTGCTTTTATGTAAATCAGTTGAAAGAAAAGAAAAAAAAAGACATATAAGTTCGAACGTGGAACATGAACTTCGTTAAACGTACTTTTACTTTATGCATCTCTCATACAGTCAGAAGTCTAAAAGGATGCAAGTCTCTTTTAGTGTTTTTTTTAAAATATGTAAAACTTTTATTCTATAAATACGTAATCAGCTACCATCAGACCATCATATTCAGGTGCCTCAAGATCCTAAAAGAAGCACACACAAAAAAAACACGTTCATAGCTAAAAAAACCTTCCTCATGTCAACCATGGAAGAAGCAATCATGAGACTCGAAGGTGCCGAGCACAGAGAAAACAACAACCACTCTCTAAAGAGAAAGCCATCCAGAACTTCCTCCACAGCTCCTGGCTCTCCAGTAGGAACAACCACCGCAAAAGCTGCCTCCAGCGCCGGCACTTCCGGTGGCTCCACACTGAGGTACCGAGGCGTGAGGCGTAGGCCATGGGGTCGTTACGCAGCTGAAATACGCGACCCATTTTCCAAAGAAAGAAGGTGGCTCGGAACATTTGACACGGCGGAGGAAGCAGCTTGTGCATACGATTGCGCCGCTCGAGCCATGCGTGGTCTTAAAGCTCGAACCAACTTCGTCTACCCAATGCCTTCTCTTGACTCTTATCACCACGGCATTTTCTCGCCTCCTCCGATGAATATGTTCCTTCTACGCGACGTTTTAAACTCTCAGTCTCTTTCTCCGTTAACCACATTCGCTTACCCGCCTTTTAGCCTCTCTAACGTAAACGACGTAGTTCACGAGTCATTCACTAACGTCAACGATGTCTCTGAAGATCACTCGCCTAAAGCGAAGAGGTCAAGTACAATTGACAACGGGAGCATGATCTCAATCCTCGAACCAGAACCAGCTGGGTCTGGTCTTCTTCAAGAAATTGTTCAAGGCTTCTTAACAAAACCTATCTCGCAACATGCTGCTCCCGTACCTCCAAAGACCAACCAACAGTCACTTGGTGTTTTCCCGACGATGCCGGGGATCGGTTTTCTTGCAGATCTTCGTTTACCGGACGTCAATGTCGAAGGAAACGGATTCGATCAGGTGAAATATCATGGAGACTTGGGATCGGCTGATCATGCGAGTGAGTTTGATTCAGCTAAGATGCAGCAGAGCGGAAATGGAGGAATGTTTTATCAATATTGCTTTCATGATTATTAGAATATTATTGTTGTTTTTTAAGTATTTACCAGTTACCAGTGCTTCACTGTTGTTTTTAATTAGGTTATGAGAAGTGAGGTTTGGAGTAACCAACTCAAAATCTGTTTTTTTTCTTGTTTCTTCGTCTAGTTGTAAGATCAATTTTATCTCTCAAGATAGATTGTTTTCGCAAAAGGGTAATGTTTATCTGAGTATGATCGAAAGTTAATTAATGGTGTATGTCTGTATGACATATGTCGAGTTAACTATCAAAATGACAAAAAAGAAAAGAAATACCAAGAGGACAAATAGAGATGCTGAGAGCATCTCTGTAAGAAGTTTTTGTGAAATTTTTATTAATATTTTTATTATAAACTGTATGTTTTAAATTTCTTTTTTTAAATCGGTTTTTAATATTTTTAGTTAAAAATTAGTTTTAAAACTAGTTTCTTAAAACACGTGAACTGAACCTTTCTTAAAAACTTTAAAAGGAATTGGTCTAAGAAAGTTAGACCTTTTCTAATAAGTTGACTTTGAAATCCTTAAAAGACAACATTTTCCCGCTTGCTTTTTCTCCTTTACCCCCTCCCAGATCATCGGAAGCACATAATTACATTTTAAGTTCACAAAATCGTTACGCCCTTGTTTGTCGGTAAATTTTCACAAATCCTAGAGATTCGATCAAACGTCCAAGTAAATCGAATTATATTTAAAACTGATTTTTAGATTAATTTAATATATATACTTTGGAAAAAAACCTTTATCAGTTATAGCACAATAATGTGAATATTTAAATATGTTTTTCAATTATGAATATAAAATATGTTTTATAAAATATGAAATACAAAATATGGCTTATATATTTTAAGAGATATTTTCTATTAATTTTATATTATATATATATATATATCTTCTTCAAATTTATTATTTGAACCATTTTTTAATTATTCAACTAATTTTGTTTTTACATTTTTAGTTTGTAATATACTTATTTTTCGTGTACTTTTCCAAATTTAATGAATACTTTTGTTATATTATTCTCTATGAGAAGGAACGCGCGAAGAGGAATTATGAGGTCCGTATCTACCAAATATTATTTCTAGGTGAAGTTTTTAATAAATGACGAGAAAATTTTTATGTTCTTTCCTGTTATTTTAATAATCCCGTTTATATTGCACATATAGGTCACTATAGAAAGAATATTTTCAAAAAAACAATTGTTTTACAACCAGTTTGGAAGTTTCAAGAGGCACAGAAAAAGAATATTTCCAAACTGCAGTTATAAAAAAGTATATATATTGTTCATGATTGATGAGAGTCATAATCATGAATCATCCATTAAACACAAGATAAGGACCGATGTGGCTTTTGGGTATAGGAGTAGTTGAACCATTATGAAAAGTTAAAGGGATATGGTTGGTCCTTGATGGACTCCATCATCATTCTCGTGATGACCATACAAAGGATAAAGAAAAAGATTTGTTCAGCCTTAAAGCATCTTCAAAACTTAAACTGATCATATACTCACAAAGAGATATATACCTCTTTATTCATCTTCTCTTTCATATACAAATTATGAACGACAAAAGAATCATGGAGATCAAAACTTCTATGGAGAGTACTATGGCAGTAAGCCCCGGCGGGCTGGCTCGTCAGACCAGTATCACTAAGACAAACTGCCTTTGCTCACCGACCACTCACCCGGGGTCTTTCCGGTGCAGGCTTCACCGGACTCCTTCGCTGCAACGTACCAAAAGCATTGAGACGAACATACAAAATCCTATGATCAAGCCGGATGGTTCTAGCACCGGAGATGAAGCAGCTAAGTAGTCACTAGAAAGCTTAGGGTTCGATTTTGTGTTTATGCTTTGGAGCATTATGGATCCTTATAATGCTAGTCACCAAACAAGTAGCATTTCTATTCTCTCTTTGTCTCTACGTCTTGCAGTTATTGACTTTATATGTGGAAGGCTTTTTCATTTCGGCCACTTGAAGTGTTAAACATTTTAATTTACATTCTTCTAATCTCTAATAAATTTATTGATAATTTCTTGCGAGTTCCGACTTACCACCAATCTTGGTACAAAACAATATTTAAGATCTTAAGTGTCGCCAGTAAATGAATTTATTTTTCTTGGTGTTAGATTTTTCCCCTCAAGAAGTTGGCCTTAAAAATGTTGGACTTTAAGGTGTTTCAAGGGGCATTATCAAATTAACTTTAGCTAGTTTTTTAGTTTCTTAAATTAATTTTAGCTAGTTACAACTTACAAATAGAGCCGGAATATTGCTACAATGGTAAACCAACAAAGATGATTTCTGCTCCTTTTACGAAAAATGCACAAAAATAATATTAATTATAGAAATCATTTTATAAATCCATAAAATCAATCGTTTAATAGCAAAACTCTTATTCTTATAACAAAGTAAAATAAACAATTTGTGGATGGAAAATAGCCTTTCAAAATTAGGTTCTTTCATCCACAGCTTCCTTCACCTATTATTTTACCTAGACTTGTCAAGTGGGGTAGGCACTCGCGGGCATCACCCAATTAATACCACGGTGAAGCGGGTTTGGACACTCAAAAAATTGTCTACAGAATTGCAGGCATAGCAGACATAGTCCAGGCAGACGGTAGGTTACGCGGGGTAACCCGCTGCAGTGTTGCGGGGCGTACAGGCGTTAGTTAGTTAAACACAAATCCATTAGCCCACTTAAGTTCATCTAATGGATCTTTAATAAAAATACGATGCAAGAGGCCTAAATACGAACACAACAACAACACTAAGTCCATTATGTAAGTAACATTCTTTTCATTTACAGAGAGATAGAGATCGAAAGAGAGACAGAAATAGATGTTTCTCATTGATCTGATTATTTTCTTTTTTCTTTCTAGTTTTTTCAAATCATTTAATGATGATTGATGATCAATGATGGGTTTTGCTGAAGCTGTGAGAATCAAAATCTGCCTCATCTCCGAAAATCGATGTATGAGAATCTCTTATTCCGACAAAAGCCAATTGTTGTTCGTACTTATCTGTTCGATGTGGTACAAAACGATCCGGAGCCGGTCTTTAAGTTCACGGTTTTCTAAACTGAGTCTGTTTACCTTTTCTCTTAAATTCTCAATGTGTCTCTGTTTACGCATCCTCGACCGCTTTGCTGATTCTCGATTTGATTCCATTCGCTTCCTCTTACGGTCGTCAGTCACCTGCAAACTCGGCCGGTTCAATTTCATCCGGTTATGGTTTGTGGCGTTAATCCAAATTCTCTTGGTGTTCGAGTCCAATTCGTCGGATTGAGGATTCGATACGCAGTGAAAACAGTCAGAATCATCAGAAGCGGAGTTCATTTTGATAGAACCGATCCAAGATTCGTCAGAACCAGAACCAGAACCGGCATTAATTTTGAATGAACCGGTTTCGGATTCACCAGAACAAGGACTCAGCACGACCCTTTCAAGATTGATCGCAAAGAAGAGATCGGAGCAGTCAAATAATTTGACGGATCCAGCCCGCGGACCTACCCACATACTCGCTATATTTTGTGGGGCGGGTATAGACAAAAGATTGCATATCCGCGGTCCTTAGCGGGCAGATCCGCAACGGTCGGAGAAATCAGCAAAGATAGCGGGCACTGTCCAAGCGATCACGGGCATACTCGACTGACAGATCTAATTTTACATAGTAATAAATCCGAATAAAATGAAAAGTCATCTAAACCACAGCTTGAGTGCTTGACTATCAGAAATAAATGTGTTAGCGTATTTTGTTAACCGAAAATTGTTTGCATATATCAGTTCAAAATTTTTGTTAAGTAACAATTTTGGAGCCACCTCATCAGATAGTTTCTCACTAAAACCTCACAAAAATAAAATAATAATATTTTAAATATTTTTATGAAAATTAAAATTATAAAAGCAATTAAACCAATTAAAACAAGACACATAAGCATTCGAATTTCTCGTAGGTTTCTCCGCAGATAACAGATTTTCTCGTAGGTTTCTTGGGCGTAATACACCATCAAAAGCAGAGTGGATTATCAGAGATAATGTGGGAGCCCATTTAGGATCAGGTCAGGCAAAGGGCACAGAGTTATCAAGTGTTATTGAATGTGAACTTCAAACTTTATTGGTTGCGATGCAAAGTTGTTGGAGCAAGGGATTACGAAAAGTTTGTTTTGAAGGTGACAATCAGGAGATGATAGAGCTTCTTCAAAGTACTAAGCAAAATTTTGGAGTTTATAATTGTATCTATGATATTAATCGATGGAGTTTGAAGTTTGAAGAAGTTACTTTCCGATGGATAAGCGGAAGTGTAACGTCCATGCGGATATATTGGCTAAGTCAAGAATTCCAAATAATGCTTCCTTTGTGTTTCATTCAAGTGTTCCTTCTGTTATAGCCAGTGTTGTAAACAATCCTCATATTACTTTGGCTTAATTGATCGAATAGAGAGAAAAAAAAAACAGATTTTCACTTCCTCTCTCCTATTTTTATTATTTTTAATTTTTTTATTGCTGAGATAATTCTACTAGATTTGTGCTTAGATCATCTCCATGGGTAAGATAGTGTTCTTACCAATATTTTATTATAAACTGTTTTGGTAAATGTGTTTTAAAAAACTTTTTAAAAAAACTGGTTCTAAAAACTCTTATTTAAAAACAATTTATATATTTTTAATCTTAATAACTCTTCTTAATAACTTATCAAGAGCTCCTATTGAAATTGTCCTTATGAGCTTACCAATCCAACACCGCGACACTGTAGTGTTTGGCACTATAAAAATTCGGAATACACTAATTTTAATGAATATACGAGATATTTTTTTTGAAAAAAGTAGAAAGTGCAAATAGATTTCAATTTTATTTTTCGGAAATCAATATCAAAATTTCGAGATGAATTTAAAACGAATGGTGTATGGTCGATAACCAACACATTTTCATAATTGAATTTCAATTTTTTCGAATCAATATCAAATTTCGAAGATAAATTTAAAACAAACTGCATGTTCGATGACTAGCAAGTTTGAAAAAAAAATCGTAGTTAGGACTTAGGATGGACCGGATTGACCACAATGATGCAACCCGTCGGCCGGGTAAGATCAACCAAGTTGACACATAACCTCCGTCACTTTTTTGACAAACCAACAAAGACAAATCTATAGAACTACGGTTCCTGACGTTCTCCACAAAAATTTGTGCATTAGATATTTAGATACATAATTATTAAGGCATCTAATTTGATCAAACTATGAGGAATAACCAACAGTCACTATCATTTACCGTTTCTCGTTTGTACTCAGGGCATAGACCTTCGAAAATTAAAAAATATTGGCCCACTTCAAGGATTCGGAAGATGTTCTCGACCGATCAATCTTGCATTCTTGCTTGTTGTTAAAGCTAATTTCTTACACACCTAATCGTATTAGATCCTTATCTATCATTATAATATTTCCAAATCTATAGACATGTGCACAGAATATATTAAAATCGGCCAAACATCGAAAGACTATATTTATATACTTTCTCGGAAAAGACATAAAAAAAAGGAATCGGATTCACCCTCATCAACCACGTAGTCTCTCTTATATATGAAGATACCTCCAATAGTTTTCAAAGGTATCTCTAACAAAAACATACTCAGAACCAACAAAGAATTAACTTAAGAGTTTTAATTTGAAGAAGAATGGTGCTTGGAAACTCCTCTAATCATAAATCTCATCATCACCATCACCATCATCATCATCATCATCATCACCCGAACTCGATGAAGGAGTTCCGAGCCGTTTTTGCAATCGAACAACCCATTCAGGTCTTCGAAAACGCAGATATGAGGAGGTCCAAGAGCGAGAGGATTGGCACGAGAGAGGTTGCAAAAGAAGAAGATGTTGACAAGGAAGCAGACGAATTCATCAAGTTTGAGCATACGAAGTTCAGTAAGTGGATGACTAAGAGCGGCTAGCCCTATTGACAAAGAATAAGATAAAATAAGGACATACCATATTCTATATAGATTGTCTTAAATGATATTTTGTGTTTTTCTTCTTCTTCTGGCTATTTATTTTGGTTTTTGTAACAAAATCGGTGTTGTTTCCTTTGTCATAAAAAGGTACATGGAATAAAGACTATAATTGGCAATTTCGAAACTTTCGAATTTTTTTTGACATCGATAAGATCTGATCTATAGCTTAAATTTTATTTTGCGAAGTAACACGATTTATTGGATTAGAATCCCGGTAAAAAAATTGCAAAAATTAATCACCTGACTAAAGGTATTTCGCAGAAACTTTTGGATATTTTGTCCCATCTAAATGGGAAATTAAGCCACGAACAATTTTTTGGTGTGTACAAAAGACATAAACTTAGAGTTGATTTACAAGTTGGTCAAACTGACCAAAATCAAAACAAAATGCAAGATGCTTTAGCATTAGACAAGACACAGCAACTGAAGTCCTTTATTATGAAAAAACCCCTTTATCAAACAAGAAAAAAGGGGGAAAACATAAACACCAAAGGGTA
The DNA here is from genome assembly GCA_963922655.1 of Cardamine chenopodiifolia. Classification (NCBI taxonomy): domain Eukaryota; kingdom Viridiplantae; phylum Streptophyta; class Magnoliopsida; order Brassicales; family Brassicaceae; genus Cardamine; species Cardamine chenopodiifolia. The sequence goes on from OZ000467.1 coordinate 6,048,270, forward strand.
AAAACAGAGGATAGAATGTGTGGTATTTTGTTTAAAATATAACAAAACAAAAAAGAGGAAAGCGTTAAACATGATTCCACCACTAGAGAATGGACCTGCAAATAGGACAGGTCGTGTGATCATTACTAAACCATTTGTCAAGACAACCTCTGTGGAAGAAATGCTTGCAAGAAACCAACTCACTCACTTCCTCTTCCTCTTTAAACCCACAAAGACACACACAACACTCCACACCTTTCTCTTCTACTTCTTCTTCTTCTCTGTTCTCACACAGAGACTTGAACTGTGTAATCGAGATTCTTCTCCTCACGAAACCTTCTTCAGTCTCGTCGTTTTCCTCTATCTCCCAGGAGGATTCTTCAGTCTCATATCCAACAATTTGAAAAACAGACTTCACCATATTCTTCAGCAGAGTAACTGAAACAACCGTGTTCATCACCAGAAGTGGTAGTACTCCTTCTGACGCTGTCGGAAAATGCGAAAGACCCATTCTTGTTATAATATATTCACAGAGATATAAGACTGTGAAGCGTCTATGAAAGTTTCGAGACTTAGAAAAAATCCTTAGAAGAGGAGAAATAGAGAGGAAGGTAGCCGCCACTCATGTTCCGATGGGCGATTGGGTTTATTAACCAGCGGTGATTTAAACACGTGGCATCACGGGAGAGGTTGTTGTTAGAGACTCATCTCTCTCAAATTGAGTGAGGTGAGTTCGTCTTTTATAAAATCTCAAAGTTTCTGTTCTGTTTTTCTGTGGTTAGATCTGCTGTTTCTCTGACACGTGTTCTGATCAGCCAACCAAATGGTGCGTTGTGGAGAGCTCCTTGTTCTCCCGAGGTCGATTCATAATCGACACGTGGAGACTCAACTTCGTGATTGATACGTAAGCATGGCACGTCATCTGTACGGACGAGCTAACACCGACAAAAAATTTACAAGTCTTTCCGAGTCACAATCTTTTTGTGCTGAAATCATGAATTATTATTGACACTCCTGTTTTCTATTATTCAGTGGAATCTGATTATAGATATGGGTATCCAAAAAATCTATATAACCTAATCTATAAAGTTATGCATGTAAAATGTTATAAGACCACTATAGTGTATAGCACCTTAAAATCTCCTGGCTACTACTAATATGGTAAGATCCTATTGAGTGGTGGTTGAATTGGATGGGCTTTCAACTTGTAACGTTTTGAAATAATCCTTCTCCGCTTTATCCACTCTGCTCTCGAACATTTTCCATTCCATATGACATCTATCCCTTACCTGCAAACACAACAACCATACACAAATTTAAGACAGATTGATCCATGTAGTTGCTTTCTTTCCAAGTTTTCAAGGTATCCCTAGCTAGGTTTTGTCCTAGAGAAGCCAGGAAACTCTTGCCCCTTGCCATGGTGCTTTCCCCTTTTGTGCTTTTCCCTATTGGCAGGAAAAAGAGAAAGAATTGTTGGGTCTAAATTATTATAAGCATTGGGCTTATAAATATTTGAGAATGTGAATAAGAAATAACTTATGAAATGGATTGGATTTTGGGCTAAGTGTCAAAATAGATCCATTTAAGTGTAAGTGAGTAAGTGGGATTTATTAAATGTCCCACATAGTTTAAGCCGAACTTTTTCGTTCTAGTATAAATGACTAGAAGGTGATACAAATGTTCAAATTGGCTAAGACTTATGGTGCATGTGAGAGAGGATGAATCGGACCACACGCGCGCACCACCACCACCGCCGCCAGGCCAGGCGCAGGCGCAGGCGCAGGCGTGGGCGTGGGCGTGGGCGTGGGCGTGGGCTTGGGCGTGGGCGTGGGCTTGGGCTTGGGCTTGGGCTGGGGCTCGGGGCTCGGGGCTCGGGGCTCGGGGCTCGGGGCTCGGGGCTCGGGGCTCGGGGCTCGGGGCTCGGGGCTCGGGGCTTTGGGGCTTTGGGGCTTTGGAAATGTCTCGTGGTCGAGTGGCCCATTTCTTTTTGGATATAACAAAAAATCAAAACCGATCGCATCATGTTAATGACGAAAATCGTAACTCTCTACGTGTTAATGACATGCAATCATAACGCAAAATCTTACCATCAATTGCATGCGTTTGAACTCACTCCGAGCTCGCCTATATAAGGGACTCGTCTCATTTGAAGAATTCACTCATTCGAAAAACAACTCTCTCTAAGATCCTTCACTCTCTCGCTAAGCGTTTCTCCATTCTTTCGGAAAACGGTACGTCTAGAGTATATCGTAGTTGTCTACGTTCGTAGATTCCACACCGAGTGTAGCATTGTGGTCTCATATCGGTTGTATCCTGGGACTCCAAAAGCTCTGTGGATCCGTCTCACTAACGGGAGCTTTATTGAGTTAAGGACAGAGATCATATCTCGCCTCCGATTCTAATCGGTTTTATACGGGTCTTTTTCTAAATCGTTTTACTATTAAAATCGTTCTTACTTACTTTCTTTATACGATTTCTCTTCGCATTTCTTAATTCCGATTTTTAGGTCCATCAAGCTTAACTCAATAAAACCGCTTCTAGCATATAGCTATAATCGGATTGAGATTTGCGAAATTATAAAACGATTTTCTTCGGTTTTATTTCTTATCTAGAAACGTAGTTTCTTTGGAAACAAGGTTTCAAACGGTTGAGTAAAACGCTTTCATAAGTGTCTTTACAAAACAATATAACATATCTAAAACGGTTTCGGCGAACGCTTGTTAGCGATTTTGAGAAACGTTTGTGTTAAGAAACGGGTTCGGGTGCAAATAAATTTGCAATATTTCCGAAACGTTTTATAAGTCGGTTATAAATTATTGCACTAACTAATAGTGTTTATAATTTAAAACATTAAACAAATTTAAATAATAGCTGATTCGTAAATAAATTTTATTTATCCAACGATTCAAGCATCTCACTCATTTTATTCCATGGATTGTCAACAGATGTCGACTGAGACTGGGCATGTTGCAATCAACAAGGAAAATGAAGTTGTTCAAACAACCGTTGTTCAAACAACCGCTGTGAGTGCTGGACTATTGCCGGAAAAATTTGATGGGAATGGGTTCAAAACTTGGCAACAAAAGATGTTGTTCTATTTGACCACCCTCAAGTTTGACAAGTTTCTCAAGGAGGACAAGCCGGTAGCTCCTCTTGGAGTCGAAGATGTCCACACCATTGTGAGCATTGATGCATGGACGCATTCAGACTTCTTGTGCCGCGGTTGGATCTTAAGCCGCCTTGTTGACTCGTTGTACGCTGTATACAACAATGAGATGCAATTCCCGACAGCCAAAGAGTTGTGGAATGCTTTGGAGAAGAAGTACAAGTCTGATGATGCGGGAACTCAGAAATTTGCGGTGGCAAAATTTCTAGATTTCAAGATGGTGGACTCAAAACCTATCATGGCACAAGTGGATCAACTTCAATTGCTATGCAATGAGATAGCATCCGAAGGTATGAAAATTTGTGAGCCTTTTACGGTTAATTGCTTTATTGAGAAACTTCCTCCAAGTTGGGTGGAATACAAAAATTATCTCAAGCACAAGCGAAAGGCGATGTCTCTTCAAGACTTGATCACTAGGCTTCAAATTGAAGCTAGAAATCGCCATACAACCGGGCTCACCAATCGTGAGGAGCAAGATTCTTACCAAGCCTATCTTGCTCAAATGGCTAAGGTCAAAGGCAAGGGTAAGGTCGGGCATAAGATTTTCCCAAAAAATCTGAAACCTTCGGGATCCACGAACTTCAAGAAGCACAATGGGGCTGAGAAGAAGTTCATCGGGACTTGTAACTATTGTGGTAAGATAGGCCACAAAGCTCAAGCTTGTCATAGCAAGGCAAAGGCTAAAAAGTCTACTCATCAAGCTTTCTTGACCTCGGAAGATCTATGTGCGGTGATCACCGAAGATATTCCGGAAGTTAATGCGGTTGAGACCAATCCAAGGGAGTGGTTCTACGACACCGGTGCAACCACTCACATTTGTTGTGATAAAGAGTTGTTTAGCACTTATCAAAAGAGTCATGAAGACGAAAGGGTGAAGATGGCCAACACCAAAGTATCCAAGATTTTAGGACGTGGCAAGGTTGTGCTAAAGATGACTTCGGGACATGAGATCACTCTCAACAATGTGAAACATGTTCCCGACATAAGCAAGAATCTGATTTCCGGCACACTCATGAGCAAGGCCGGATTTGGTGTTAACTTTGAATCCGATCAGCTAGTGATTAGGAAGAATGGGGTGTACTTGGGAAAGGGTTATGTTAAGGGTGGACTTGTCAAGATGAATGTAATGACGGTCTTACCAAAGAAAAATGTAACCAATGTTGTTTCCGTTAATGAAAATGCTCAAGTTGCTTATTTGGTCGAGTCTTTTACTATTTGGCATGAACGTTTAGGACATGTGAATTATAAATCTTTGGAAAGATTGATGAATTTAAGTCTAATTCCTAAATGCAAATCGATTAAAGATAAATGTCAAGTTTGTGTACAAGCAAAACTTACAAAACGACCATCCCCTAAACGAGAAAGAACGACGGAACCTCTTGGTCTGATACACACAGATTTATATGATTTAAAGTATCTACCAACTCGAGGAGGAAAGAAATATTTTGTGACATTTATAGATGATTGCACAAAATATTGTTGTATTTATTTATTACAAAGCAAAAACGAAGCTTTGGATAAATTTAAAGAATATAAGCTTGAAGCTGAAAATCAACTTGAGAAAACTATTAAAATAGTTCGAAGTGATCGAGGTGGAGAATATGAAGGACCGTTTGATGCATTTTGTAGAGAAAATGGAATAATACATCAAACAACCGCTCCTTATTCACCTTCATCTAACGGAGTTGCTGAAAGGAAAAATCGCACTCTTAAAGAAATGATGAATGCTATGTTGCAGGAATCTGGGATAGCTCAGAACATGTGGGGGGAAGCTTTGCTTACCTCGAATTATATCCTCAACAAAATTCCGCACAAAGTGACGGGGAAAACTCCATATGAATTATGGAAAGGCACTATTCCTTCATACAAATACATGAAAGTGTGGGGGTGCTTAGCAAAGGTGGTTGTACCACCTCCGAAACAAGTCACAGTTGGACCAAAAACCGTTGATTGTATTTTTATCGGTTATGCACACAATAGTAGTGCTTATCGATTTTTGGTTCATAAATCAGATATTCCGAACATTCACATTAATACTGTGATGGAATCCCGGAATGCAGAATTCTTTGAAAATATTTTTCCGTTAAAAGATAGAGAATATCTAAAACGGACACGGGATCAAAGAGATGTAAGTTCCTCTCAAAATGAGGCAAGCTTTTCCGGTACTTTATTTAATGAGCCGGAAGAAGTTGAAGATGAACCTAGACGGAGCAAAAGAGCTCGAAAGGAAAAAACCTTCGGTGATGATTTCCTAATGGTTTTTCTTTTAGAAAATGAACCAAGAACTTACATAGAGGCTATGTCTACGCCAGACGCACCTTCGTGGAAGGAAGCCATAAATAGTGAAATTGACTCCATTATGCAACATCATACATGGGAGATGGCTGATTTACCGGAAGGGTTTAAAGCCCTCGGGTGTAAATGGATTTTCAAAACAAAATTGAAAACTGATGGTACGATAGATAAGTACAAGGCTAGACTCGTGGTGCAAGGATTCCGACAAAAGGAAGGTCTGGATTTCTTTGACACCTATTCTCCGGTAACGAGAATAACTTCGATCAGAATGCTAATTAGCATTGCTGCTTTACGAGATCTGGAAATCCATCAGATGGATGTAAAAACTGCTTTTCTAAATGGAGATTTAGAGGAAGAAATTTACATGAAACAACCTGAAGGGTTTGTTGTACCTGGACAAGAACACAAAGTCTGTAGACTTGTGAAGTCGTTGTATGGACTTAAACAAGCTCCAAAACAATGGCATGAAAAGTTTGATAATGTAATGATGTCAAACGGTTTTCGCATAAATGAATGTGATAAATGCATATATGTTAAAATTACTACAACTGGGTATATCATTCTATGTCTATACGTAGATGACATGCTTATTATTGGGAGTAATAACAATATCATCAATCAAACAAAAACCATGTTATCGGGACAGTTTGATATGAAAGATATGGGATTAGCAGATGTGATTCTAGGAGTTAAAATCACTAGACACTCTGACGGAATCATTTTATCCCAAGGACATTATGCTGACAAGATACTTGATAGATTTAAACTCTACTCAAGTGGGACTGCAAAAACACCTGTTGACGCTCAACTTCATTTGACTAAAAATCAAGGTGAAGCCGTATCACAAGTGGAATATGCACGAGTTATCGAAAGTCTGATGTACTTAACAAATTGTACTCGACCCGATCTAGCGCACGCTGTTAATGTATTAAGTCGATACACAAGTAATCCAGGACACACACACTGGAAAGCTATAACTAGAGTATTGAATTACTTGCGGTTTACGAAAAGCTATGGGTTGCACTATGGTAAAGAACCAGCAGTCTTGGAAGGATATACTGATGCAAACTGGATATCTGACTCCAAGAACTCAAAATCCACAAGTGGATATGTCTTTACAATAGGTGGTGCTGCTGTGTCATGGAAATCTTCCAAACAAACTCTGCTGGCCAGATCAACCATGGAATCTGAGTTCATTGCTTTAGACAAAGCCGCAGAGGAGGCTGAGTGGCTTCGAAATTTTTTGGAAGATATCCCTATGTGGGAGAAACCTGTGCCGGCAATACGTTTACATTGTGATAGTCAATCCGCTATCTTACGGGCACTGAATACTCAATATAATGGTAAATCTCGTCATATACGAAGACGACATAAGACCATTAGACATTTGATCTCAAGTGGTATAATCACGTTGGATTATATCAAATCAGCTGATAATTTAGCAGATCCTTTTACAAAAGGTCTGACTCGAGATCAAGTATTAAAATCATCAAGAGGAATGGGTTTACAGCCTATGAATTAAAAGATGACGTTTGATGGACACCCAACCTCAATGACTGGAGATCCCAAGAATGAGGTTCAAAGGGACAACTATATTAAACTGATTCTGCTGAAAGCACTGTGAGACGAATGTCTCAAACCGATTCCTACGATCATTAGAAAGTGCTAGTTTTTAAGGATAAGCGTTGAGCTTTTAATGATTTCATACTTTCATTCTTATGAAGTACAAAGTAATGCTTTCAACAAGATGGTAAAGCTTATGGGAAATCACCTATGTGAGTGTGAAATGGGGCCGTTTCTAGGAGAATGAACGATAAAGGCTATATTCTCCAAGTTCACTCATGAATCCAGGCATGTTCAAGGCCACAATGAACACAACAAGAGAACGTAGTTCTACGAGAAACCTAACTGGGTTATTCCTGTTGTCTAAGTTTACATAAAACTCTGGGTGGTTCAAGACATCATGTTCACCTCTTGGCCGAGTAAACTCGACAGATATTAACAATGATTGGTTCAAAGCTGAAAAATGCTACCACATCAGACACAGTTAGTTTTCGCATATACTCTGGAGACTTCTTTTTTAGCTTTTTCTATCCAAAGAGTCTTTCAAGTCATTTCTATTCATGTGGGGGATTGTTGGGTCTAAATTATTATAAGCATTGGGCTTATAAATATTTGAGAATGTGAATAAGAAATAACTTATGAAATGGATTGGATTTTGGGCTAAGTGTCAAAATAGATCCATTTAAGTGTAAGTGAGTAAGTGGGATTTATTAAATGTCCCACATAGTTTAAGCCGAACTTTTTCGTTCTAGTATAAATGACTAGAAGGTGATACAAATGTTCAAATTGGCTAAGACTTATGGTGCATGTGAGAGAGGATGAATCGGACCACACGCGCGCACCACCACCACCGCCGCCAGGCCAGGCGCAGGCGCAGGCGTGGGCGTGGGCGTGGGCGTGGGCTTGGGCTTGGGCTTGGGCTTGGGCTTGGGCTTGGGCTTGGGCTTGGGCTTGGGCTCGGGGCTCGGGGCTCGGGGCTCGGGGCTCGGGGTTTCGGGGCTTTGGGGCTTTGGGGCTTTGGGGCTTTGGGGCTTTGGGGCTTTGGGAATGTCTCGTGGTCGAGTGACCCATTTCTTTTTGGATAATTTTTTATTTTAAATTATCTAAAAATATCCTCTTAATTTTTTCGGTTAATACGAGATTTGATTATTTATAACAAAAAATCAAAACCGATCGCATCATGTTAATGACGAAAATCGTAACTCTCTACGTGTTAATGACATGCAATCATAACGCAAAATCTTACCATCAATTGCATGCGTTTGAACTCACTCCGAGCTCGCCTATATAAGGGACTCGTCTCATTTGAAGAATTCACTCATTCGAAAAACAACTCTCTCTAAGATCCTTCACTCTCTCGCTAAGCGTTTCTCCATTCTTTCGGAAAACGGTACGTCTAGAGTATATCGTAGTTGTCTACGTTCGTAGATTCCACACCGAGTGTAGCGTTGTGGTCTCATATCGGTTGTATCCTGGGACTCCAAAAGCTCTGTGGATCCGTCTCACTAACGGGAGCTTTATTGAGTTAAGGACAGAGATCATATCTCGCCTCCGATTCTAATCGGTTTTATACGGGTCTTTTTCTAAATCGTTTTACTATTAAAATCGTTCTTACTTACTTTCTTTATACGATTTCTCTTCGCATTTCTTAATTCCGATTTTTAGGTCCATCAAGAATGAGATTTTTTTATTTTTTTTTTTGGAGAGGAGAAATTGAAGAAGGGAAGCGTTGATTAACCTGGCCTCCAAGGGAAGGTATAAATTGATGAACGATCCACTGAGAGTCTACTATTCCAATCTTCTCATATGCAGGCTCCTTCATTTTCACATAAATATGGAAGCCTCTTCACTAATTGATCAAACATGAAATAAAATTTATGTAAACACTACGCAACGTTTTAATCTTTTGTGTACCTCAACACATCTTCTGAGTGCAAAGTCAAGGCCCCAACCGTGAACCAAATCATTCTGTTTTCGGTTCATAATATGGTGTAAGTAAGAATTAGGGAAAAAACTGAATCTTTACAAATAGATAGAAAAGACACGAGATAATAGAGTAATTGTAACCTGGATCAGATGCCAAACGCAGCGCCACACATCTCTTGAGAATACAGGAGCCATGATCTCCACGAATCTGTGGTTTTTACAAAGACACAAAATTTATCCTTAGATATGTAAAAGTTGAGTTTTATAGAGAGATTTTTTGAACATACGCAGCACATGGAGGTCTAGGAGGATTAGAGCACCAATCGAGTTTCTCATCTGTTTCCCTGATAAGATTCAAGTCATATATCTATTATAACAATTTGTAATGTAACAAAAATCATCTAGAGAGGAAGTTATGAGTCAATATATATACTTATGGACTTCAATATGTTCTCTTCTTTTAGTGATCTGCCATGTAAACCCTCTCTCTGGGTCCAAACCAGGCTGCGAAATCTCAAGGCCGTGCTTCTTCACCATGTGTATATATCTGCAACAACAAACATAGTTAGAAAAATTGAGTAAGCTCATGAAAATGGAAGTGAGTAAGAAAAAGAAACTTACTCTTCTGCGTTAAAGTGATCGACTCCAAGATCTTCATCCCATATGAATATATAATCGTATCGTGCTACAACGTCCGGATGCAAGAATCTCTTTGCATACCACCTTAAATTCACAATATAAGAGTCAAGAAAGTCATATAACCAGAGGAAAAATGCAAAGATATCGGTACCATTTTGTTTGCTTTTTGACACTTATGTGTATTGCACTCTTCGACCACTCAAACTCATCATTCCACTCACTTGTTCTTCCATCATAATGAAACAGAACAATTGTAAAGTTGTCTGAAAACTGTTTTTGAGTAGACCAAACATAATGAGTTTACTATTAAAAGCAAAAACAGAAAACAGGAAAAAGACATGTAGCAACCTTGCTAATACATGCATCTATATTGTGTCTCTGATTATAACCCACTGTAAATGTTGCTAGATATCTTGGTTGCTTCTTCAAATCCTGAGGAAACAGAGAAAATAAAATTGAAGCTAATGTCACACATGAAAGGTGTAAAATCCAAGAATGAGCAACATACAAACCTCATCAGGGTTCCCCCACAATCTGCGCAAGTACAAGTCTGATTCGGATGCAATTATACCAGGTGGTAATCTCTCAGCGCCTCGAGGATTTGAAAGTTCCCATATCTACATAAACATTTCTTAATATTTTGTTTTGTTCTTGAAAACATAAAATCAAATGTGTGAAATTTCCTACTTAGAACATGCCTTTGGTATATCAATGGCCTTGTGATCTCTATGTGAGATAGCAAAGGAATGAAGAAGGGTTCTCGGGAGATAGGCCTACACAATTACAAAAGGTTACAGATGGAGAAAAAGTCTAAGAAGAAGAAAAGATTTGAAGAGTAAGAAGAAGAACCTTAGTGATCCATAAAGATGGAAACGATAGTCCAAGAAGGACTCCAAAAGCTATAGCAAACAAAGCAGTTGTAAGAAGCTTCATGCCATCTTCTGATCTACTAATACTAGTTGGGGTGTAATAACAACAATCATTATCGATCTGATTTAGAGAGAACATATAATAGAAACAAAATAAAGAGGCTTTTTTACCTGCGTGACAGGATTCCCATAGTTATGTTTTAATTACAAATTTTGATTATAAGCTCCAAATGTTATCAACACCATCACTCCTAGCTATTGATAAAACAAATTGTAATTAATCACTCGAGCGATACAGTCAAAACAACGAATGATCTTAATCAAAGACTCAATTTTCTTATAACCTAGATTAACAAAACAATGCTAATATATTCACTTGTGATTAGAAATATTGATAAGCCATAAATTTTCTAGGCGACAAAACACATAAGAGAGACAAAAGAAAACATGACATTACAAAGCTGCAACGAAAATTTGAGACGAGAAACGCGTTTCGATCAGATTAGTAATATTGTTTGGAGATCCTTATTGTTTCAGCGATTCCCAGTATTCAGAGAAGAGTGAGTTTTGTTTGGTTTTGGTTAAAGCTGTTTTGTAGTCTCTTATTGTTTTGCAATAAAAAATAAAAATAGAATAGGTGGCATTTGTTTCAGATTTTCTACGATATGATTACTGATTCAGTACACGGAAACGGGGAGTTAACGTTTTAGAATTTTCAATTTTGTCAGTTTAATTGGCTTTAATGTGGGTTACTCATGATGATCCCAAAACCCAGCAGATTCAAAATATTACTTAGACTATTAGAATCGGTTCAAAAGTCAATGCTATATATATGTAAATATCACCTTCTTCGGCAACTATATGTATCAGATTTAATTTTTGAAACAAAAACACTATTTCCTGCATATTTCTATTTATTACAATATTCAAAAGAATATTCCACCCATTCCAAATTAAAAACACAGTTTTTAAGAGATTACAAAGATAGTATTTATATACATATACTCTAAACAAAGAGGGTAAAGAACGATACAACAAAAGAAGCGAAATTGACGATGCTTCAACATTAAAAGCCTTACTCGCCCAATGTAATCTAATAAATTGTATTATATGATAAACATGGTGAGATTGTCGGCAAAACACATGAATAGACACAATATATCGAAAAGATACGTCGAAAAGACACAACCCAATCAAAACAAAATTAAATAATTGTTATTTTGATTTTTTTCTTGAACTAAATAGTCAATATAACTATTTATCCAATAATAAATAATATTTTAAAATATTAATAATAATAATATCAAAATAAAATTAATTTTTTGCATAAAAACTTGTAAAATCACGAAAAATAATTTAAAAACCTTCTGATTTGTAATAAAGGGAGTATATAGCAACTTATCTAACATTCTTCAAGTTTAGTTTTTTCCTATTCTATACGTGGTCATTTGGGAAAAACGTGTAGAAAAAAGTAATATATAGATTGAAATCTACGAAGAGTTATTTATTGTTATCAACAATAAACTAATTATTTATGGTATTAAAAAGGTTTTATGCTAAAACAATTATCAATTTTTTTTGTTTGCAAGATTTACCTGATTTGAAATTTGCGTAGATCAATTCTGAAGACGAAAGTTACACGCAATATAAGACTATTGTCCACGTGATTCTATTTGACAGTGTTAAAAAGCTACGGGAAGGACCAAAACAACATCATTTTGAGATATAGGATCTGTTTCTTTGGCAGGTATAGGAGATTGTAGGATACAGTTAAATGATTTTTGTTTCCTAATCACAGTCTTTTACGGTTAAATCGTTTATATCCAAAAAAATTAACCACAGAAAAATCTGACGATACGTCTCGTTTATTACGTTTAAAACTGGTAAAAATTAAAACTGTTCTTAATTTATATGTGAATTTATAAAAAAATTGTCATTAAACCCTTCTATCTTTCTCACGATCCATCTTTTTTTTCTCAAACTTCCGATCAAAATTTATAATTTAGATCATCCACCACTAAGCTGTCACCGGATAAACAGTTTTTAAACCAACAAACATACGGTTAGAGGCTGCGACCAAATACGTAACATGCAGCTGCCAAACAGACATGCACATAGTTAAATATCTTTTCTTTCACAAACTTGATTTTTTGCTTTGAACCTTCTAGTTTGGAATCCATGGAAACTCAATCAGATCGAAACGATGACGCCACCATTACCGTCGTCAAATAAGATTATATTTCAATCTCATATCAAATCAAAAGGACATTCACAATAAAATTTAGATCTTATTATTAAAACTCAGAAATTGAACCCAGATAATTAGATCGTCAACGCTGCTTCCTTTGTGATTTTGTTCTCGTGTCTTTCGTAAATCCCTAATTTTACAACTACTTCCCCAAATTTTCAACGAGATTCACAGTTCAAGAGTTGGTGAACTTTGTGATGGCCTTGGTACCTTCAGATACTGCTTGTCCTCCAGATTTTGTAAGTCTCGACACTTTTCTTCTTCATCTTCATCTTCATTTTCTTCAATTGAAGCTTCATCTTCATTTGGATCTTGAAGTTTCAAATGAAGAAAGATGGAGCTAGCGAAACATGTGAGATCGGAGAAGAAGAAGTTGAAGAGTGTTTTGGTTATGGGTTTGGCTGATTTGTGATCTTGTAAGTCTCGACATTTTTCTTCTTCATCTGATTTTTTTTCTTCTTCTACGGATTTTTCTATTTTCAGATTTTGGTGATTAATCTGTGAAATTAGAGCTGCACAATGAGATGACTATTGTGTTAAAAACTTAATTATGATAATTTGAAAATCATTTTGTTTTGTCCACTAAAAACAGCAACATTTGTAACAAAATAACGTGTAGTTTTAAAAATTTAATAAACGTCGTTTTGGTTATTTCGTTAAAATTTGAACATTGTTAAATAGAGATACGTCAATGATATAGCCATATCCTATATTATCAGTGATTTTCGACTTTATAAGATTAACCTACACAATTTTTAAATTATGGTTAATCTTGCAAGAAAAAAAAAAGTTGATAATTTTTTAGCAAAAAATTCTATTAAAAACTATGATGTTTTTTATGATGGCTATTCTAAAACAAATTGTAATGCTATCTCTTTTATAAATTTTAAGAATAATAATAAACTATAGAATAATGTAATAAAAATTACCTTATAATTATACTATAATAATTTTTAATATATTTAGTGCTTTATTTTTAAAATTCATTGTCATATGTATCGTGTACGAAAATAAATAAGATCTTAAGAATTTACAAAGTTAAAATGGTTAGGAGATTGAGACATAGAAAATATGAAATTGTGATTTAGATTATTTTAATCTTTGATGGTTCAGCTTAGAGAGAGGTGCAAAGCTTATTGAATGTCGTTGAGGTTTTAGAAGGCTACCAAGCATTTGAACTCATAGAAGAGCATGCTCTACACATCTCCGTTATCTTTACTGGCATTTGTGATTTTGGACATAGAGTTACGATAAAATTTTGTGATATATCAACATCTAGAGAATTCCTGAGTGTATAATTTAGTAACGTTCTCAAAAAAAAGGGTTAAAGGAAGCACGTATGACTCGATAAAATCACGAGCAAAAACACTGTAACAAAAGAAATGACCAGATTAAGAGATGAAAGGTAGACTGTCACCAAGTATTGTGAATGCTAAAGTAGGCACGGCAAGATTAGATTTTAACCAGTCTTTTTTTGTGTGCAAAGATTTGAACCATCTATATGTGAGAATTGGCTGTTAATTTTGGATGCCAAATTGAAAATGTCCAAATTATTTTCAACTTTGAGCAAATATATTCATATCATTTGAGCCATTGCATTGCACTCTTAAGATTCTGAACAAAATGGTAAGTTTCATATTTATTGATATTTTTCGCCAAGCCAATATAAAACTCCTTTTTAGTAAAACATAAAAACATCAAAACATGTTAAACTTTGAAACTTGTTCAGGTGGTATATACATAAAAAATCAAAAACAGATACAGAGAGTATTATGGTATTGGTGTACAGTACCGGTTTTCTCATAGTAGAGGTTCAGCTAATTCCATCTCGTTCGAACTTTGTTGTCCTGACTCAACTCTTCGACCTCCAACAAAATCAATCCCGAGAAGTTGCCATGGCCAACACGCATATCTAGTTCTGTTTGAAGTATTCATATCTCGATGGGTTTCTAATTCTTCAACTTTACGGTTTAGCTCTTGGATTCTTTCCCTTAACTTAGTCGCCCTATTGTCTGCCAGTCTCAGAGATCTCTCAGCTGCATCCCTTGCACCCATGGCTGCAGCAGCCGTCTCTTCCTTAAACTTTAATTTCTTTTCTGATTCTTTAATCGCTTGCTTTGCCTCTTCAAGTTCTTCTTTTAGAACATACAGCTGAACAAACAAAGCCAATACCATCATTCCTTAGTTTCCAGTAAATGTGTACCTAGAATTAGAACAGAGCGCATTGATAGGATTCTAAACCGGAGAAACTCCTTTATTCACTTCATCAAGAACTATCATTGAGAAGCTTAATCAATGAAATCATCTCTACTCTCTGCCCAATTCCTAATCGTAGACCCTACACAAATCCTGAATACTGCAGCTCATTCTCCTAGCTAACTGCTTCAAATATTGTTTCTGAGCTTGTCAACATAACTATAAGAGTAATCCACTACAAACGACCTAGGGCAATCACAATGCTCCTGCACTAGATTAACCCAAGAACTTATCACACACCTGTGATGTGAAGTCTTGTTCAACAGCTCCACCAGCAGCAGCCTCCTGCTCGGCTGCTACTTTCCATCTTGTTATTTCTTCTTCAGCAGCAGCAATATCGGTCATAAGCCCTTCAACCTATCATCCAAAGGAACGAAAATTTAATGAAACTCTTAGGACAGAGTGTTATATACTTTGTCATATACAGACAAAAATTATGCACGGCAACAGCAAGTAGAAATTCACTCACGTTTTCATTGGCTATTCTCTCCTTCTCTTTAAGTTCTTCTATTTGGCGCATTCTCTGGTTAAGCTCCTTCGTCTGAGTGTCCAATTGTTTCCTAAGAGAGCTAGTCTCTTCCCTGGTTGATATATGCAAAACCAAGTGGTCACATAAAAGTTACGCCAACAAAACTAAGCAAAGGATCAATCTGGACAGCAAACTACACTGGAAAACTAGGAGTATCACATATAAAGAATACGCATTACACAAGAAATTACATAGATGCACTTAAAACAGTTACTTCCATGGAGTTTCATTAAACATCAAGTAAGATGTCACAAGCACATATAGAAGTTCAAGTTCCAATAGAAAGCTGTTTGGAATCATATTCCTACTATTTGGATTTGATCTGATACTGATATTGCCTCATGGTTCCTAGGCCATCCGATGCTAAGCATTTACTTTCCTAGTGAAAGCCCTCTATCAAAGTTATCAGATATAAAGAAGAAGTTCTGATTTAGAGAGCTTACCTTGATTCCTCCAACAAGTGCTGAAGTTCAACGATCTCAAGCTGAGATGCCTTGACAATATTCTCCAATGTGCTGGCCTGCATTCCAATGTGGATACATCATAAAATGAGTGAAGTTCATAAAACATAATCGGCCTAAAGGAACACACACCAGGGAATATATTTCATTCTCTTCTGTACTATGATCATCAGTTTTCTCACTATGAGAGTCCTGAACCTTTCCATCCTTCAAGCGTTTAGTGAATTTGGAATCCATACCAACATCCCTCAAACCATTCTCTGCAGCTTGAAACAGTTCTCTTTTTTGGGATGGCTGCTCTGCTATCATCCTTTTGGACAAAGCGCTCCGCAGTAAAGTACCAATATGTTCCTTCTCCTTAAATAATAGACCCACAGTTTCATTCAAATTCTTCAGTTCATGGTTCTTCTCTTCCACAAAACTCTGTGTTTTCCCAGAAACCACTTTGGTCAGTTCGAAGATGGATTCCATACCTGCTAAAGAAGCTCGAATGTTCTCCTCCATTTCTGTCTCTTGAGACATAAAGAAAGACTCAGACAAATCTGACTGTTCTGAACTATTTCCGTCAACTATCCTTGCAACCTCGTAAAGCTGGTCATGGATCTTTGACACAAGATTCAGCTGATCCATCAACAAAGGACGCTGAGCTACCATCTTCAGTTCCATAGTCTTCAACTTTCCATTATACTCATCAACCAACTGCTTCAGCTCCATAACTTCACCTTCCAATACACTTACCTTCTCTAAATTATCTTTCTCAAGTTCAGCAATCCTCTTGTCTTTCTCCCTCACATCCCTCTCTAAATCATCAACAATTGAAGCCTTTTCTGCAACCTCTAATCGCAAATTACTGATCGCAGATTCCAACTGAGAAACTTCAATAGCTATCTCATAATTCCGTTGGTCCATCTGCTCCCTAGCTTCATTTCTCGACTTCGAAGCCATATCAACCTGCCTAACGAGCTCCTCCACAATTTCATTTGTACGTTTAATAACTCCATAGGCTACAGAAGCCAAGCCTGTGTATTTCTGAGACTTAGGGAGACCTCCGTTTGAAAAATTCTTAAAGCTACTTACTTTACCAGATATCTTCTCCATCCCAGAAACCAACATATGCGACGAATTCTCAATCTCAGCTTTCAAACCATCTCTAGATCTCACAGCCTCATCGACTTTCTTCAACATCTCATCCTGCTGCTTAATCAATTCATCTTTACCTTTATTCACATTCTCCAGTTCCTTTGTTAGATTCTCCTTCTCCTTCAAAGCTTCATCTCGTTCTCGTTTGGATTCGTCACGCTTCTTAATTGCCTCGTGAGCAAGAGCTTTCAACCGATTGAACGATACCTGAAGCTCCGATTTTGAACTCTCAGCCGCTTCTCGAGCTTTCTTCTCGCGATCGAGCTCCGCGATTAGCTCAATTAGCCTCTCCTTCGATACTTCTTCCGGCGGCGGATCCTTTAAAACAATAGGCGCTGGTTCATCGGCCTCGACATCGCTGAGGACAGCATCGGCGTCCTCATCGGCTCCACTAGTCATCTCACCGTCGATCAGTAAAGACGATTTTTGCCTTCTCTCCGATCTAGGGTGTTATTGTCTAAGTTAACAGAGCCAAAAGAAACATTGGTCTAGGACCTCATTTTTGCGACTTTTTTTCATCAAATTATTTTATTAATTAGCGGAAACACAGCCGATACTAAAAAAATTTTGGATAAGAATTATATAATGACTATTGTTAACATGAAAAAAATTCATGTTTTAGCAAGTAGATATCACATAAATTTTGTGATCGAGGATGAAAAGTAAATTTTATCCAATCAAAATGATCTTTTTATAAATTGATTTTTCGAACATAGTGTTGAAGACGAATATTTGTTAAATGATTATTCACCAAATGAATAAAAATACTCTTATCACCATCAAATTCTATTCTTTGAAAAAATAATTTTTATGCCGATTGTAGTGTCCAAAAAGTTCAAAAGCCTCTGCTTCTTCAATCATATGTCTTTTTTGAAATTGTTCTATCCTGTATTGAAGGAAAATACCGCTATTGTTTATTATTATCCATCTCAATCCTGATGATCGACTCCCTTGATGATGGAAAACATCGTAATTACATTTAACCGATTCCGCTAAAAGCTTTTTTCACCTTGAGTTTCCTGTAACAGAAAAGATATTCCCGGGTGTATGATTTATACTAATCTCTTCTCTGTTGTTAAGTAATTCCTTCGTATCATCAATAGCTTCATTCGTTTTATGGTTAAACACCAAATCATGTATACTCTTCCTAAGTTTCCATAAGATCCAAAATGGGACAATGCAAATTCTTTTCTCCAATTGTGAATCCTTATATATGCTTAGTAGAAATCGTATTTTATCCTCAATAGAAATATGAGGATCACACAACCAAAAATATGGTATATATGAACCACGTCAAACTGCAACCGCATGCATACATGTGAAAATACATGATTTGGCGTTTCATGATCTGTAATACATCAGGGACAAAACTCATTGGCTATGATATTCCGACGTCGTAAATTGTCTCATGTTGCTACTGCTTTTGATAGTACTCTCCAAAGAAAGTGATTTTGGAACAATATCCAATTCTCATATTCCTTTTGCTATGTCCGGATTTGCAACCATAGGAGGTTGTGCTGCTCCATTGTCAACTGTGTTCGTAGAGGCCAACCAATAACCTGATTTTACAGTGTAATTTTCATTTTTCGTGTGATTCCATAAAAACGAATCTTGGACAGTCCGATCGGATAAAAATATTTTGGAAATAATATGATGATCAGACGAATCAATAAGTTGAAGTAATTGACATTCATCCCAATGTCTATTATGTGCATCAATGAGAATATCTACTTTCATATCCGGATCAACCATCGAACATAAACGTGGTGTCCTCGACGGATTAGTCGGAAACCATGGTGTCGTACCAATATTAGTGTTTTTTCCGTTTCCAATGATTACTTGTGTGCCATGGTGAAACGCAAGAGCACATCTTGTAGATCAAAGATTCTCTCAGAAGTAGACATCTTATCCATCAACGGCACCAGCTTGTGGTACACTAGATCTCTCATCGTAGTTAACGTGTGTTCCAAGAAACGGGAAGAATGCATCTCGGTTATAGCCACACGTCTCTCTTCCTTCCAAAGCTCATAATCAGCGTTGAAGATCCCATCTTCAAGAAGATCACCAAACCTCTCTCTATAATACACACCCTTTGGGTAGTTTGTGAAACTGGTTTTGAGAATGTGCTCGATGTTTGCAGGATTCGTGGTCATGACACCGTACGACCTACCGAACCAAACTCCTCTGTAATGAAACGTCCCACCAGCTCTGACCACGCTTCTCGTGCACCAACTAAACAGAGCGTGTTTGTTTACGGCTAACATCGGTATAACCCCCAACACTGGCCACATCACTGGTCCACCTTTGCTCACTAACTTCTCGCGCAAGTAACTAAGAAGAAAAAGCCCTACTAGGGCTAAAGCCACGTCCGAAAACCTCAAGTGAGTGTATACCCATTCTATCCCAGAAATCAACATGTTCATCTCCATCACCTTAGATATTTTTTGAGTGAGTTACAATTGTAGAAATTAGGATGATGCAAGAACAATTAATAACGTCCGAGTTATGAGATATACTAGTTTTATTTAATGACCACACCAACTTCATTAGACCCTGATAAACTGTATTAACTATTAGGCTTTATAGCTTTACTAAATGAGGAATACTAATTATAAAAGTGGGGTTAGCAGTATTAGGTTACTAATTGTATAGCTTACCACAAAAATGTTTAATAAGTATTGTGTTTCACAGAAATGTATACTTTGGCTGATTATATAAGTTATCCTTATTTGTATCACGCAATGTTAAAAAAAATGTTTACTTGAAAAATAATTTATCTCTACGCTTAAGAGATTTCTTCTTAAATATTCACATGTTGATTTACATATGAATCAAGAATTGGAACCATATGGCAAGCTTTAACTCCCAAGTCCCAACCACTTAAAGCGTAGGGTGAATTAAGGGTCGTCTGTTCTCGGCAGAAATTTCATGGATGATGTAAACTTTAGACGCAATGTTAAAAAAATATGTTGTTTACTCGAAAAATAATTTATCTCTAGTCTTTAGAGATTTCTTCCTAAATATTCACGTGGTGATTTTATATATAAACCAAGAACATATACATATATATATATATATGTCTCATTTCTCTGATTGATATATATATATATATATATATATTGGAATATATCTTTTTTAAACGTAATTTAGAATTGGAACTATCTTGCAGGCTTTAACTCCCAGTCCCAACCATTTAATGCGTAGGTTGAATCTTGGGACGCAAAAACTTAATAGTTTTACTCACTACGTATGGTCATCACAAAGGCATTAGACATTAGTTATGGTCCCTCTTCTTTACCTCTTATAGAGATTGCATTTTGTTGAGTTGATGAGTTTTAATCTAACGCCGTTAATGCCATTGTTAATAAAAGAACATACAACTTTTGGTTTTGGAAATAATGGAGATTAACCGAGTAGAGATCGACTAATCGAGTAGATAATTTTGGTAGCGAATTGTGACATATAATTGAAAATATTAGATAATGGTCACTATTCTTTTCTACGGATCTAGTTTTTCCTTTGTATTTTCATTAAGTCGATAAAGATGTAACTTTCAATTTTCCTGAGATCATTGGTCAAAAATCTTGAATTATACTTATTTAGCTTCCGCAAGTTCGATTAGTGTCACAGAAGTGTCTGGTTTGCTTTAGTTCCTCGTCAATCTTGGATTTTGTTTATTTCTTTTTTGTTTTTTTTTGTTTCTTAAATGGTGAAAATCGAGATATGATGATGTATCTTCCAGCAAATTGATAAATCTAACGGTAGATGAAATGACCAAATGGTGAAGCCCAGTAATTTATGGGTTGGTCATCCTAAGACTAATTTTGGGTGGTATAGTTGGAATAGTAACTTTGAAAAGTTAATTACAATACTTTGCAAGTAGAAGTAAGGAGTTTTATATCATATTGTCCATCAATCGCTTTCATCTGAGATGCTAAGGAATTAACTTCTCACCAATTCTTTTTCTTAATTAATTTAAATTCAGCGCTCCACTTTACTCCAACGGACTGTACTTTTATTTTATTTTATCCATTCCTTTAGAATTTCAGTTTTTTTTTTTGGAGTTATCCCAAGTTTCGTAATCAAACTGATATTATGAGCTATGTCGAGTGGGCGTCCTATGCCAATAGGTTGGACCAACCTATTTGTCCCCACAATTTAGATCATTGCTTTGTTCCCACACAACACAAGTAACGGCCTAATTCTCATAAATTATTCGAACCTCTAACTCATAAATGTGATATTTTAGCGGTGACACTTTTGAATCAGTATATATGTCATCTTTTGAAAATCTATTTTGTATTTTGTTGTCAATTATATTTTACTTTAAAAATTAATGTATACATTTGAAAACCTTTAATTGACTTCTACTTTCTCTAAAATTTGAGCAAACAATTGGATTTGTGTTTTGTCCGGGGAAAATGAATGCATTGTTAAAAAAATGTGCAATTATTGTTAACAAATGAATGCTTAATGGAGTGTATTGAACTAGGGATTTGGGGTGATTTGTATTTAAATGACAATTATGTATTATTCAAACATGAATTTTAAAATATCTTCTTAAATCAAGTGTTACTGAATTAAGAATTTTAAAATGTATAATTAAATCTAATGTTATTAAAAATAATTTTAAGAATTCGATTTAAAAGTTTCAGGTAAGATTTCATGAAATTTTTTAGTTAAAAATACAAAAATCAAAATCTCATATTTTTAGATGAAAATTCAGAAAATTTAATAACAAATTTTCTAATTCATCAAAAGTTAATCAAATCCACTCAAAATTCATTAAAACTCATATCACCCCAAATTTTTAATTCAATACACCCCCTACTACTTTAGGACATTCCTGGATATCATTATTGAATAAGTTATAATTCGGCTATACTTTACTTCGCGCGGATTATATGATTCACATGGATTGAATATTCTACTATCTATAGTTAATAGTTTTATCTTTTTGTCAAACGTATTTTAGTTGGATCATTCCTACTGGCCGACAGTCAACGCTCATATTAAAACTTAAAAGAATATCTTATATATCTTATATACCCAATTGTGCATAAATTCAGTGTGAAAACGTAGAGAACAAACTTGAAACTTATAAGTTATTATTGATTCCTTTTCGTCCAATAGTAGAGTACTTATTAAACTTTGAGTTATGAGGTCATGAATCGCGGACCACATAAGTTAGTCCATAATGATATCTTAGTTTACTAATATAAAATTGTTCTATATATATATGCACGTAACGTAGAAATATCTATAGTTATTTAGATATACGCTTATAAATTTGTCATCTTCTACTTAAATTATCTGCAGCAGTCGAAATGCACACACTGAATCCATATTTCAACAGTTATATTTATATATATTCGAACTTAGGCAACTCTCAAGTTTTCGGTCTAAGGTCGTAGTCAGAGACCCATCTTCTCCACTATATATAAAACAAACCAAAGTTTTTGGGCCACTCGATCTTGGAATATTAAAATAATAAAATTAATATCGATGTAAGATTACTATACGTGAATTTTAAAAAGGAGAATTATCATCATGAGAAAGTAATTTGTGTGTAATAAGACGAGCTCAAGTTGGCAACTTGCATGTCTACTTTTCATTCTCACGGTCACTTAGACATACCAAAGTATGTGCCAAGTTTCTCCACTTTTGTCACACAAGACATGTCTACTCGTTTCTTTTATTTGTAAATGTGTGTGGACATTCTATGTATTTTCCTTGATTGGTACATCTCAAATAGTAAAAGCAATATACTATGATTAGTTATGCAGATTTATATAATTAGTATAGATGAAAATGAGTAGATGTAAAATCACAACAAAAAAAACTAATTATTATATAATTAAAAATCAATTATGGAATTAAGAACTGGTTTAAAATAAATATTTTTGATATATAAATTTAAATTAGTTCCAAGTAGCTAGCAGGTTCCTGGATATAAATAAGTAGATGGCGTGGAGACTTTTGTGATTGGTAAGAAAGCAATGAGACTCAAAGAAATAACTAGGTGCCTTAGTAAAGCTAAAGCAGTATTGTCAATAATGTGTTCGTCTAACATTAATTAGTAAAGCTAAAGCAGTATTGTCAATAAATGTTTCAGGTAAAATTGGCGTGGTACTATAATGTACATGGAGAAGATGAATGAAACAAGCTAGATGAAATCAAAAGATACATGATCAGAAAGGACTGCATGTAAATAAGAGAGGTCGGGAATGAAAGCAGGCAGAATGGAACAAGAAACAAATTATAAGCAGATATTAGAGAAATATTTTCTTTAAAGGGAAATTTGTTTCACAAAAACAATATTTCGTGATTTTTTTTTTTTAACCAAATCCAAAACGTTATATCTTTTTAAAGCAAATGATAGCCAATCAAAACAGATGGTGATGCTCTTAGAGAAAACATTGTTCGAAACTTAGGAAAATTGGAGACAAAATGCAAACAACTCAAACACTTCGAAGTGAATGATAATCACATCTTTTGTTCATCAATATCTCAAAAGGAAACTTAGCATCAAGCAAAAGAGATGGGGTCTATTTAGAAACACAATCACCCCAATATATATTGATTAAAAATGTAATTAGATTGAAACATTAAACCTTGATGCTTCCTTTTAGCCACATTTAAAAAATCTTGATGCTTCCTTTCAACCAATAAATTTTGTTGGGGAGAGTCATTGTCATTTTTTAACACAAGTAAAGTAGCAAGGAATCATGCCTAAGTTTTGAATCAAATCAGAGAATGCTTCATGAACATTATTAGGACAAATGGCTTCAACTTGTTTATGAAATTATGTATGAATCAGTTTCAAAAAGAGAAGGAAAAAAGGTAGATACATCACGTTTTCTGTTTGAATCTAGACTCAATTTATACGAAAAAAATCATCAACAATAGTGAAAATTATACAAACTCATTTCAAGTGTTTTATGACCAAAAGAACCCTATACATCCAAATAAATCAAATTTAAAGTTTAATCTTTTTCGTATAACTATTTAGTTGTATCCGCGACGTCTCGGTCTTGAGAATTATTGATTGGTTGGCAACAAGTTTTTTTCTTTCTATTTTTTTCTAATATGTTAGCAACATGTTAACGAATCGATACTGTTCTTGTTTGACCAAAATAGATAAATTAAATACAATTATAGCATGCAGTTTCTGTAAAACTATTGACAAGTTGCATTTATTATGATCCTCCCTCTTTATATATAGAAATCCATTGGTTCCTTTGTTGGCTTTCCAAAAGTTTTTTTCTTCCTTTGAAAAAAATACAAGTATAAAACTCAATTTAATTTTTGTGGTCAACCTCTGAAAGGGAGATGTTTCATTGTCCAAAACTGTAGTTTTGCTTTGTGTAATTTCAATGAATTTATTATAGTCTGCACGTACGTAAGTGATAGTTTATTCAATGATAAAGGGAGTGCTATCGACAAAACCAATGTATGAAATTTTTACTTGTATATTAGTGAAATATGTCGATTTGGACCTAACACGGGATTGGTCATTATACTCTTGCTCATCTCACTGATGCGAATTTTGGCAAGTTGGACGATATACGGTTGAGTTTTCAAACCACGCTTTATTTCCCCAGAAGGAGAAAAATGTGCGACAACATGAAAAACATATAATTTGGGCAAGTTGGACGATATTGGGTCGAATTCTCAAACCACGATTTCCACAGAAGGGGGAAAATGTGTCGACAACATCAAAACAATTGGATCCCATCCTTTCACCTCAATCGTAATATTATTGAGAAGTCAGTTTGGAACAAGAAAGTCTTCCTACGACACCAAGACTCACAGTAGCTTGGAAGGTCTCCGTGGCCATAGTTTTGATACTTATCCAATAATACAGAAAGCTCCTTCAGTTTTCTGTCTTCTTAGCCTTTTTCCCTCTGTATCTGATTGGTTTAAAGGATAATATTTTTTATTTGTTCTACTTTTGTTAATATCTTTTTGTCGATCAGTAAATTTGAAATTTCAAAAAATAAAGTAAAATAAATTGTTTAGTTGAACCAGCACATTAGTTTTGAGGCATGGGGTATAGTAACATATGTCTTGTTCTTGTTTGCTCATATTTTAGGGTGTTGTTCAACGGAATCTCATATCCCAGTATTATGGCTTTGATTCAGTTAGCTTACTTTACTAAGAATTTGTTTGTCAGAAACTGTTCCTTCAATATTAAAACATTATCATAGTATGCTCTTTCTTCTCCACATCTCACTTAAACACTAGATATGAAACAGCTGATAAAGTACCTTTTGTCTTGATAAATCTCACTTTTTTTTTGGGTAGCAAATTTCATTTTGGTTTAACAAATGTTTATTTATAATAAACACGGTAAGAATATCTTATCCACATTCACGGGCCTTTTTGACTTCTTGTTTCGGCGAATCCAATATTTTTCTCTTGATAAATCTCACCTATAGGTTCATGGACTTTTGCATGCGAATATTATAATCATCTTACATCTAATGAGTCCAAACATAAGTTAATAGTATATTTATTTATCTGACAACCAATCACAAACCTCTAAGGATTCTAATACAGAGAGTAGGCATGAATTTATCAAACATCACCGCATAGATTTCCCCAGATTTCATGGTATAGCACAGGCAGAAGAACATGTGCAGGTGTGTCCACTTGTCCAATTTCAGTCCATTTCATATAACCATTGTTAATTGTTATTCTTATAACATTAGTAGTAACCTTGGTTTTACCTTTATATGCACACAAAGATGAAATATATAATATTCTTCAGTCACGTATTGCATAATTTCTCATTTAGTAAATGACTGTTAAAAAACGCCAAATTGTTGTTCGCCATAAAGTAATATTAAAAAAAAACAAATTAATTCATTGAACGAGATTCGTGTAAAATGAATTATCCGGTTTGGTGACGGAGACTTTCCAACACTTAACCTCTCCGTCAAGACTTCCACTAACGATCGACACGACACCGTCTAACTCCGAGTCTGTAACCGCCGCCAACGACTTAACCGGCTTTGTGTGACCGGAAAGCACCTCCAAGCAACTATAACTAGAATCAGATCCACGTCGCCAAATCCTGACCGTCCGATCAGCAGATCCACTGAGGAGCAAATCAGAGACGTTCAACAAGCTAAGTATTGCTTTCTCGTGTCCCCTCAATGCTCCCCTCACCGCCATGTAATTGGAGGTGTCCTCTCTTTCCCAAACCAAAATCGACCGGTCACACGAACCGGAGAACAAAACCGAACCGTCGTCGTTTAATGCCAGAGCATTCACAGCTGATTTGTGCTTCTCTAAAGTCGCGACTAACGTGTGGCGTTTCGAGCCGGTCGGTTTAGCCCAAACCCGAATATGTCTGTCTGCGGATCCAGTATAAACGGTACCGTTAGTAGAGACAGCGACGGCGTTAACGGCGTCATCGTGAGCTTTGATTGACTCTTTGCAACGAAGATCGGAGGCTCTCCATATCTTCAAAGTCTTGTCCCAAGAGACGGAGTAAATGAATCCGTTATTAACGGCAAGAGCAGTGACGGCGTCAGCGTGTTCGATCCAGAGACATTTTTTGTGACGGCGTACTTGAACGTAGTTTTTAGGGAGAG
This sequence comes from Cardamine chenopodiifolia, assembly GCA_963922655.1. NCBI lineage: Eukaryota > Viridiplantae > Streptophyta > Magnoliopsida > Brassicales > Brassicaceae > Cardamine > Cardamine chenopodiifolia. The sequence goes on from OZ000467.1 coordinate 6,074,943, forward strand.
CGAAACGTCGCAAACGGTCGTTTAAAGTTGGAAGCGTCGTTAACTGTTTGTAACCGCTTTTCGCCGTTAGTTTCCAAACTCCTATTTTACCATCCTGATGAGCCGTGAAGATTTTCTCACCGGAGAAGCCGACGGACTTGACGGATCCTGAGTTAGGATCCTGGCCGTTGAATGTATCGAGATGAGCACACATGGCGCGATCGTAGATACTGACTTCATGTCCAGAGACGGCGAATAGGTAACCTCCGTTTACCGCGAGACAAGTGACGGGGAGATTCCGTTCCCGGAGTTTAAACGAGGAGGTAACGGAATGAGAGACGGTGACGGTGAGAGTGTCGGAGGGGATTTTCTGAAGAGAAGGAACGGAAGGGAGCGTCTGCAGAGACATACTGCTGTGGAGGCTGATAGAGCCAGTGGCGGCTTCGCTGAGTGATGATGATGACGTGGCGCTATCGGCGGAATTCAAATGCTTCGGCGATTTTGGTGTTCGTCTTCTCCGAGACGAATCTTCTGAATCGAACAACCATGAGACAACCCTCATGCTCGCAGTTTTTTGCGTATACGTCGGTGAAGACGATGACGAGCTATATAGAAATAGAAGCGCGTCGTGCAGAGAGATTTCGCCACGTGGCAGGTAAGTACAGGGCGATGCTTCGACTAATATTTTCCAGAGTGTGTGTGTGTTTAACTAAGATTGTAGCATTGTACAATTTGTACTTATAAGCGACCGAGGGTATTATTGTAAATTTGATAGGTAAAAGCCAATGCCCAATGGTGTGTTTGTGGGGGTAGAAAGAAACAAAAACTCGAAATCAATCAAAGGAAAAAAAAAAAAGGAAGAAGACTGGGTTTGCGTTACAGCACTGATGAAGTTGGATGTTAGTGAATGGCCGCATGGGTTTAGGAAAGAGTAGGACCCAATAACTTATGAGTCAATTAATTTCAATTATCATTTAGCTAAACCATAATGTTTGTGAAGATTTTTAGAAGCACTTTTTGAATGTTGAACAGTTGTAAACTTGTAATAAATGGGTGTGAGTGCAGAAGTGGGAACTTGAAGAAAATGATTCTGAGAATGGTCACATCGTTGCTGGAAAGTGGCTAACTAAAGAGAAGACACAATCAATGGGGTCAATGTCTAAACCGAGCTACATTTAATAACCGATAAGTCGATAACCAAACGATAAGAACATTAATTTAAAAAATAACTAGGACAAGTCGGTCGAATGGATAGTGTTGACTTGGGAAGCAGCGATGAGAGGCTATTCCCAGCCAAGAATAGTGAAAGGTTAACAAGGCTCTTGCGTCCTTCTCATATGTTTCGAAGAACCTACTTGATTTGTTTTTTAAAAAATCGAATTTGGGCCGTGTTTAATGAATACCATCACGCAACTAGAGAAATTGTTGGTTCAACATATGTTCTTTTAATTCACGAATCACGAAAAATGTGCATCGGTCACGAAAATAGTTTGTTTATCTAGCCAATCTTTTTTTCGAGTATTTGTTGTCTATGTTTTTTGTAGGGCTGAGCATATTTACTCGTTACTAGCTTTGTACTCGCTACTTGTCTTGTATCCGATTTGAAAAAACAAGTATTTGATTTGGGCAAGTCGGTAACAAGTCAGCAAATTATATTACTTTCAAATCCAAGTCAAGTAATAAGCAAAACAATATATATATACTACTTACCGTAACTTGTTACTCGTTAAAAATTACTTGATACTCGTTATTTGATATTTGTTTATAGTTAGTTTTTACTAAAATACTAATACTTAAACTATTATAATAGAATGATAGTCTTTAAATTATTGTGAATTTTTTTAATTTTGATTTGGCTTACAAAAACTCAATGCCAAAACTCTTTCTAGCAACAAAACTAAACATTCATTGTTGCGACAAAACTTACCAACCTTAGAAACTATGTATGAAATACATTTTTTTTTCTTTGAAGTCTTTTAAGTTCAAACAACAAACCGAGTCAAATAACTTGCATATAATCAAATTTTGGACGGGTATTTGATCGAACAAGTACTCTTTTGGACGGATTAAATAACAACCCAAATATTCATTTACACGTACAAATCAAACCGAGTCGCAAGTTTTTGAAATTAGTCAAATACTCGCCTCGTGCTAAGGCCTAGGTTTTTGTGTCTCTTTCTCTAAACTTCAGTAAGCAAAGATTAAAAGTGATGAAAATGTAAAGACTGAGAAAATTATGTTATATATGAGATAAGTTATTCGTTTTATATAAATAGCTTGTTAGTAAAAACATTTTGTTTTATATTAGCCAAGGTTTAATGCATAAGAAAAATAGGAAGATGTGAATCATAAATGTAAAATATAATACTGATATATATTGAATAAAAATTCTAAATTAACAAAGATCTTCTGTTGGTCTTGATTCATAATAATATATTCCCACATGTCTGTAATTTTCTCATTCTTATGGATATGGCAACATAAACAGATATACAAATGTTTCACCAAAACAAAAAAAAATATACTATAAATGAAATTATTCGGTTGTAGATGTTATTAAAACTTGCATATCATAAGTTCTCATTGAAGTGATAAACCATAGTTTTTCTCTCGAGTACCAACTTATTTCGATCTTGACGAATGATTCAATTTACAGTATATATTATAAAATCTCAATAGGGTGATCTTGCTTAGAAAATGATATATAAAATATTACATCCGTTTCTAAATATAAGATGTTAACTAAAATTCGAGGAGATTACGAAATTTTTTTAAATTTTAAAAGTATCATTTAATATATAAAATAAAATTAATTTAGTCAATTATGAAAATACTGTAAAATACTATTAGTCACACAATATTCAATAAAGTTAAAAATCACATAAAACTAGAACATCTTATATTTTGAAACAAGAACTTTTTTTTTACAACATTTTATATTTTGAAATGGAGGGTGTAACATTTTATACTATTTGACGGTCCATTTGTTGCAACTTTCTCCAAATGTGTTTGTACTAGCGGCAACTATCCCTCGCCGATTTGCTTCTCCGGTGTCCGTTGTCGTTGTTGGTGCCACGAGAGACTCCTCTTTTTTTATGTTTTTGTTTTTTCTATCTTTTGGACTTCGATGTGGTTGCGTTAAGGTCGGAGAATTCATTCAACACCATCTCCGACAGCATTGGGCGTGGTCTCGTCGCAACGAGGCGGTTCGGAGGATGAGGACTGATGTCACAAGGACTGGATCAGTCGGTGCTTCTGCTTGAAACAATGGAGGTGCCTTGATCTTGATTTGGGCAGATCGTCGAGCCCAATCGCCGGACATCTCCTATTACGGAAGTCGTTAGGCGGATTGGTGAATAATTCATCATAGAGAGTGAAAGGCAGTGGTTGCGGTTCGTGGTTATAGCGGGTTTTGTTGTTCAACGGTGGTTGAGATGAGTCACCTCATGCTCGCTTGATGGACGCCAGAGTCGCCTCTCTTAATTGGATTAAAGAATTTGATGATCCCGGTTATCTTGTAAAAACAGTTGGCCGGAACAAACAACCAATAGTGGCAGCAGAGGCTCCCTCTCTGTAGGTTAGGTTTCGATTTTGGTTAAGTTGGTTTAATCCGGTTTTCTCTGGTTTTTGTAAACTGTTCAATTTGTAATCCTTCCCGATTCTACCGATTTGATTTGTATTACCTTTTGTATTAGGAAAAAATCTTTAACAAAAAGTATATATTTCAACAACTTGCATTACTATGCTGAAGTTTCTAAGAGTATCCCCATTGGGGTTTCTAACTGGATATCTTAAGTGGGTTTTGTAAGATAAAAGCCCAAAAAGAAAATAAAAAATAGAATTTATGTTCAGAACCGACTCTTATTTAAGAGATTTAAGATCTGCTAGAACCGCATACGTGGCGACACGTGAGTGGTTCGAATTAAAAAAAAGAGAAAAAAGCTCTGCGTTCTCTCTCTTTCTTTGGTCTCTCTCTTTCCCATATGACAGAGCATGCAAATTTCAAAATTTCATGAAAATCGATCAGAAAGAGCATCTTCGAGCTAATTTAGGTTTGATTCGATCTCTTTGTGTTTGATTACAGACTCTACGGTTTGGATTGTTTGATTCTGGGATTTTAGGGTTTCAATTGTGTTTGATTATATGATTTTAGGATTTTCGATTTTGGGGAACAAATTAGGGCTTTCGATTGGAGAATCATGTTTCAATTGTGGTTGATGAATGAGTTTGATGGTTTCGTATGCTTTTAAAAAGATGACGTCTTTTGATGATCTTGTTTTTTTTTTTGCTGATGGTGTGAGTTGACTGAATTTTTAGCTTTAGGAAATGGGAAAATCGTGTTTGAAATTTCGATTCATTCATATGTGGTCGATTATTTGTTTTTTGTTGTTGTATTAATGAAATTTGGGACCATTTTCCTAAAGTTCTTAGCTTTGGTTCTCTTATGGGACCATTCATGAAAATATGTAACTGAATTCTTGGTTTAAGATATAATATGTAATTGGGACAAATTTTTTTATGTACATTGTGATGAACATGAGCTGGGGTCTTATGGTTAAGTAAAAGGTTGGAGGCTAGAAGCTTTAGATGATTCTATGGTCAAATTAGGTTATTGATATAACTCTGTTGTTTCTGCTGCTCAACACTGATTGTTAGGTACTAAGCTGTGAGAAGGGTAATTTGACTGATCCATTTGTGTTATTGGTTATTCTAATGTGGTTTGTAGAAGGAACCCTTGATTAAGACCAAACTTTTAATTCTGTTAATTACTTTAGGTGAGTGGATGAATACATCAGCTGGACTTGCTTTTGCACCTCATGTGATCAGTGTTGGAGCAGGAGAAGTAAACTCTTAAAACTCCTTGCAGTCTTAATGATTCTGTTTATTGACATTCGAGAATTGAAAGATGCATATTTTCGTTGTTTCAAGTTTCTATTTTCTTCTTGTAGGATATTGTTTCGAAAGTGTTTGAGTGTTTCTTTTTCTGGTCCTGAAGGTCATGTTATTGGTGGTGGAATTGGAATGCTTATCGCAGCCAGCCTTGTTCAGGTTTTTTAAATTCTTCTTCTTAATGGTTAAAAAGTGAATCTAAAAATCATACTTATCGTATGTTTGTGCTGCTTCTTTCTTTCCTCTTCAAGTTTTAGCTCTTGGGATTTCATGTGGTAGAGTTTGAATGCTTATCATATCTTGACCCAAATCCATTGATCCAGTTTGCTTTTCTTGGTATTTTGGTTTTAGATAAACAATTTAACAAGACTACCAATGATGGTGAAAAAAATATTAATTTTTTATTTTTAAGAACCCCTATGGGGTTCTAACCAATGGAGGTAAAAAAATTTAATAAATATTAATTAAAAAATATATTAAATATATTATTTAGAATCCCATTAGAGTTTTTACTAAGATGCTCTAACTTCAAGAGCTTACTGTATAAATTGTTTATCATTTGCTCAACTAGTGGGAAAAATATGTAATTCGAGTTTTTCAATATTTTGTTTTATTTTAGTACATTTGTTTTTATACTAAAAATGAGAGTACAATATCGTTCTATCCACTAGTGGAAGTGACATTGCCATTTGTACGGGTCTTTTGAACATTGAAAATTTGACTCCATCTTGCCGCAAAAAAAGAAAAACATATATCGATGGACATGATTTTTATTGTTAAAAAGATAGATGGACACGTTGACAAAAGGAAAACGGATATAAATAAATTCTAAAATTAAGAGGCATATTCCAACAAATCGATGGAAAAGAGATCCATCAATCTCAGAGACATATAGCCGCATCTAAAAATTATTTTTGCTGAACTTGTTTAATCATGATTTATTTATTTTCATATTTAGTTGAAGTAAAACTTGTATGTAATTTTCATTTGTTTATTTTAAATTCAAACGAGAAATATCAGAGAAGAGCAATATTCTTAGGAAGTTAAATATCTTGCGATCTGCTGTCCAATTCGAAGACACTACTCCTATGCTTTTTGTCTCTTTTACTTTAGATTACATAATTAACCCACAAACATCAGAATCCATGGATATTAATTAGCATTTTGCATGGTCATTTCGGAAACTTCTTTGTAAATCGATGAAAAATGATTTCGAAAATACTGAATACATGGACGGTTAGTGGTTGTGGAACTTTCTCTATCGAGTATGATAGATGAGAATGAAGCTTTTAAGATGGTCGATAGTCGATACTTGACAGGGAATTGGGAATAGCCCAAGTACGTTATCATCTTATCATAAATAAGACTAAAGTTATCTTATAGAAAAAAAGAGATGGAAAACGAAAAAGAAAAAAAAAAGAAAAAGAGGTATAAGGTGAGGTAGACCAAAAGAGTAACACGCCACATGAAAGTACGTGTACGGCTCTTTCTTCAGTCGTTGATGGGTCCCTTGCTGAGCTTCTTAAAGATCCCCAAACTCAACCAAGATACTGGCGCGTGATCACACATTTTAAATTCCATAATGCATTTTATTTTGTGAAGACAAAACTATTTTCCTCTTTGAAGTCTAGTGAGTTTCTGATCGAATACATAACATTTTCGTTGTGTCAAATGCGCATTAAGTATTAACAAAAAAAGAAAAGATAAAACTATTTTCCTTCCCTACTAATAGCTAGTGATGGATAGATAGTTCTTGTTAATCTTGTTGAGTTGTTGTTATACATATATATATATATATTGATAATTGTTGTTATACATATTATTGTATTGCGTTTGAATAAATGACCATATGTTTGCAATCTACTATAATACACATTATATTAAATTTTTTAATGTAATCAATATTTGTTATCTGATATTTTCGACAAGCAATATTTACTCCAAACAAAGAAAACACAAAATAATACTCTTTTCCATCTTCGAAAAAAGTTTAACGAAAATGGAGACCAATACAATCCGTTGCTTCGTAATTCTATGTTAAATTCGTTGTCACCAATTTGAAACCTGTTAAAAATAATGTACAAAATCGCGAAGTGGAATTTATTGTTAAACAACGATGGTCAAATGTATTGTAATCATTAAAATCTTTCCTTTTTTTCTTTAGTTGGCAGTTTTATTAAATATGGAAGTGAAGATTAAAGCAGTTAATCCGGTCTCATATTAAAACATTACACTCTTATGAGTTATGATGTAAGCTAAATTTTAAAATGGTCACAATATTTATCAGCGTTTAAATTGAAATTCCATCAAAAATTTATATCATGTCACTCCATACATTTTAAGATTTACAATAAATCAGCCAAATTTTAATTTAACCTCGAATGTTTAGAAATGGAACAATTTTACTGCGAAGTGCCAACTTGTGCCCTTGTTTAAGTTGTACCCGAAATCAATGTTTGTTTCTGTTATAACTCCTTAAGAATGTAAAATAACTGCCTCTTTCTATCGTCCAATAATGTATGACATAAGTAAATGTCTAAATGCATTTCGATTATGATTGCATATAATAGTGTGACGATTCCACCTAATTAACTTAAGTCTTTTAAAAGTGAAAACGTGAAAATTTTGTATACTATTTAGCCCGTAATTATGTTTTGTTATATTGGGAAAAAACTCCATAAAAATACACCAACGGTTACATTAAAATATACAATTTTTTTAGATACCTACAAAAATACATGAATGAATTTTTTTTCCAGTATAATACATAAATTTTTAAATAATATCCATTTAACAGGCAAGAATTAACATAAAATAAAATCACTTTATTTTTAATTAAAAATAAAATATTTGGATAAAAAAATATTTTTAAAATCTCAAAAAATTCAATAAAATTCTAAAAAATCGTAAGAGCTCCAGAATAATTCTAAAAAAATCAAACTTAAAAAAATATAAATTCATAAATTAAAGACCCAAAAATAGATAAAACCCTAATATTCTTTAAAATTTTTATGAATTTCATATTTTATATTTTAACTTTTTAAAATTTCAGCAATAAAGTTATTATTAATTTTTGAAAATAGTAACATAAAATTGTGTGTGAATATAATACATAGATTGTGTTTATTTTTTCTATGGGTAATTTCTGATGTTGATAATATAGTATATATTGATAAATGTGTTTATTTGAAAGAGTTGAAATATGTTATTTACCTATGTGTAGTAATAAAATGTTTAGAGTATTTTAATATTTAATTAATTAATTTTTTGTAAAATGTATAAGATATGAAAATAGTTCATATCTATAATGTAAATGTTAAATTTTAGAATAGTTTATAACTTCAAATAGAATGAAATGTTTTGGTTTGTTGTGAATCTGAAAATTTGGTATTTTAAGTTTGGAATTTTATAAAACAAAATTTAGATTTGAAAAGAATTTTGGATTTTTTGAGGTTTTTTATTAATTATTTAATTATTATTTTTTCAACTTTTTGGTGTTAAATAAATATAATTTAAAAGTTGGTATATTATAACGGAAGAAAATTTTATTCATGTATTTTTTTAGGTATGTAAAATATTTTTGTATTTTAATCGAATCCATAAATAATTGGTGTATTTTTATGGATATATATATATATATATATATATATATATATATTCGTAATTTTGTATCTAATCATTGCTAAGTAATGTTTCGGTTATTTTTTTTTCATTCTTATTACGAAGACAACGTTATCATAATAACGGAGACACAAATTACAACAAGATCATCACAATCATCCATACATATAAATATTCTTCTTTCAAAATAACCTTCTCATAACAATGGCCACCTCAGAAAAACAAGAAAGAACCGGCGATGGATGTAACACCAACGACGACTGCAGAGACGCCAAGAGCAGCCGCGCCGCTGTCGGCAGAATCGGTAGAGCCTGATGGTCCACTGCTAGCGTAGGAGGATTCACTTCCTAGAGGGCCGGCCACTGCCACGTCACCATCACCAGGAGAGGCAGCTGCATCGTCGTCGGTGGTTCCGATTTGGTCATCGGTCGTTGGAGCTTCGACCTCAGGTTTGGAGGCAGCCGGAGCTTTGGAGGGCGACGCTGAAGGAGACGGAGCGGAGGCAGCTGCGGCTAGGCCAAGGACGGCCATGAAGACGAAGCAAACCACTACGACAACGTTTTGGCGTCCCATTCTTCTCTCGCTCCTTCTTACGTAGCTCTCTTTTAGTTTATTTTAGGTTTTGAGGTTTATAGATTGTGATGATTGGGGAATGAGATGGGTTTGATGTGTATATATAGCTGTCTTGTGTGATTCAGAAGAGAAAATTAGAAAACGTTTGTACTACGATGGAGGATTACCGTACAAATCCAATGTAGATCGACTGGAGAACCTAAAAACGGATTTACTAAATTTTTGGTATAGTGAAAAATATGATGATACATGCATGTGATTACAAAAATGGATTAACTATAAACTATTTATAGTTTTATATCACTGTCCACGTACCTTATATCTAGAATTCGTTTAAAAGATGAATGATACTATACAAAGTAATTATCTTTACCATATACGTAAGTCGAGTATGTTAAATTTGGTAGATAGTTTTATGACATTTCAGTACTTAATCGTGTCCACTTCTTACAAAAACATGTTTTAAAGAAGTTTTATTCTTGGATTGTGAAAAGATTTTCATAGTGAGACGTGAAAATTTTATTGGATAGTTTGTTCAAAGATAGTAAAAATATTGCCATGAACAATGGACAGAATGGGCTTTAAGCTTTAAGCCCAAATATTTAATTAGGCCCTTGAATCGTCTCCGATTTACGATTCTGCCATCAACAGCGAGTTAGGGTTTTACACTCAACCATTTTCACTCTCAAATCTTCTCGACACTTTTTTCCCATTTCCACCAGTGGGAAGAGAAGCCAAGATCTGTTAGTTCGATCGGATCGAGCAAAGTCACGGCTCGAAAATGGCGTTGGCGTTCGATGAGTTTGGGCGTCCGTTCATTATACTGAGGGAGCAAGATCAAAAGACGCGTCTAAGAGGCATCGATGCTCAGAAAGCCAATATTGCTGCTGGGAAAGCTGTGGCTCGGATCCTTCGTTCTTCTCTCGGACCTAAAGGAATGGATAAGATGCTTCAGGGACCTGACGGAGACATCACTATCAGTTCGTTTCTCCCTTTTGATTTCATATCTGCTTTTTGGATTTTAGTTTTTTCATTCTTTTCTACATGAAATTAGATTTTACTTGTAGATGTAGTTGTTTGATGAAATGGACCCATCTAGTTTTTGAAAATCGATTTGATATGTCTGTGAGCTTAGTAGCTGCTCAGCTCTGTTAGTTTCTTTCTCCACCTTAAATGCATTTGAATTCTCAGTTCGTAGCATTTTAATTATGTATGTGAGTTAAAAATTTGGTAGAGCTCATTCCACTTTAGAGTTCTTTTGAAGATGCTGAAATTGTTAACAGTTGTTGCCACTTTATAGAAACTGCATTTTTCATGTGAAGCATTAAATTTTTGTTTCTTGTTTAGTATAACATTGCTGTTTATTTATTTTTTTGGTTTTTGCAGCAAACGATGGTGCAACCATCTTGGAACAAATGGATGTTGACAATCAGATTGCAAAGCTTATGGTTGAACTGTCGCGGAGTCAGGATTATGAAATTGGTGATGGTACAACAGGTGTTGTTGTCATGGCTGGTGCTCTTCTGGAACAAGCTGAACGTCAATTAGATAGAGGAATTCATCCCATCCGTATTGCTGAAGGATACGAGATGGCATCCAGAGTGGCAGTTGAGAATTTGGAGCGTATAGCTCAGAAGTTTGAATTCGACGTTAATAATTACGAGCCATTGGTTCAAACATGCATGACTACTCTGTCCTCGAAGATGTAATAATCCTTTCTACTATTTGAGCTACCTTTCAATAGTTGTTGCATATTGTTTTTATGGTTTTGTGGAATATTTTCCTAACTTTTTTTGTTCATTGCTTCAGTGTTAATCGATGCAAGCGCAGCTTAGCTGAGATTGCTGTTAAAGCGGTTCTTGCTGTTGCTGATTTAGAGAGGAGGGACGTTAACTTAGATCTGATAAAAGTAGAGGGGAAAGTAGGGGGAAAGTTAGAAGACACCGAGCTTATATATGGAATACTGGTTGACAAAGACATGAGTCATCCACAAATGCCAAAGCATATTGAAGACGCCCACATTGCTATTTTGACTTGCCCCTTTGAGCCACCGAAGCCGAAAACTAAGCATAAGGTGGACATTGACACAGTGGAGAAGTTTGAGACATTGCGCAAGCAGGAGCAGCAATATTTCGATGAGATGGTTCAAAAATGCAAGGTAAGTTTTTATTTTATTTTCATTTTCATTGTTATTTGAATGTTGTGTGAGTTTATGGAGAAGGTTTGTCTTTTGACAATGGAGATTAGTTACCGCAATGCATTTTATGATATGATTTATGTATGCATTTGTCTTTCTGCTTTTAAATTGCAGGATGTTGGTGCGACACTGGTTATTTGCCAATGGGGATTCGATGATGAGGCAAACCATCTACTGATGCACAGGAATTTACCTGCTGTCAGATGGGTCGGGGGTGTTGAATTAGAACTTATCGCAATAGCCACAGGTCGATAACTACTCCAAGCTTCTACTGCTAGTGTTTTGATCAATTATGCAGAGCTGGTAAAATATTTGTCTTTATGTAGGCGGTAGAATTGTTCCAAGATTCCAGGAGTTGACCCCAGAGAAGTTAGGGAAGGTACTATTTACTTTCAGTATCTGCTGCCAGTAAAATGAGCAGAATGTTAGTATGTTTTATACTGACCATTGAATCCCCACATGTCCTGAAATGTTTAGGCTGGTGTGGTTCGTGAAAAATCATTTGGCACAACCAAAGAACGAATGCTGTATATTGAGCACTGTGCGAACTCGAAAGCTGTCACTGTTTTCATCCGTGGAGGTACTCCTAGCCTTTTCTTTTATAAATATTAACAACACGGTTGACTTTTGAATAGCTGATGAGATAGAAACATCGATGTACTGAATCTAATGTGCTTCAAAGTATTATGGTGGACAACAATACTGTATAACTGATTGATCGAATAATTTGTTACGGGATATGGTAGGTAATAAAATGATGATAGAAGAAACAAAGCGCAGTATCCACGATGCTCTGTGTGTGGCTAGGAATCTCATCCGCAACAAATCAATTGTATATGGAGGTGGTGCCGCTGAAATCGCATGCTCACTTGCGGTTGATGCAGCTGCTGATAAATACCCTGGCGTTGAGCAGGTAAAAGACGATATTTTCTCTTCCTCCTTGAGTCTGAAGTGAAATCATTTTTTCACAAATCTTACCGCTGAGACTAATTACGTATGAATACTTGCCTCTATGCAGTATGCAATTAGGGCATTCGCAGAAGCTCTGGACTCAGTCCCTATGGCTCTTGCAGAGAACAGTGGATTGCAGCCCATTGAGACACTCTCTGCTGTTAAATCTCAGCAAATTAAGGTAAGTATTTGATGAGCTCTTCGTATACATATTGCCATCGACTTGTTTGTTCGGTGACTCAACAAAAACTGGCTTTTGTGGGTATGTCAACAGGAGAATATTCCCTTCTATGGGATAGATTGCAATGACGTTGGAACAAACGATATGAGGAAGCAAAATGTGTTTGAAACATTGATCGGGAAGCAGCAGCAGATTTTGCTTGCAACACAAGTCGTTAAGATGATCCTAAAGATCGATGATGTCATCTCCAATTCTGAATACTGATGTGATAACCCTTTGGCCTCTTGTACTGTTTTTTTTTGTTTGCTCGCTTTATTAGCTTTTGATACTTCTTGAACATCATTGTCTTTACTTTTTCCCTCTCTCTTGCAAGCTTTGAGTTAAGAACATCATCAGATCTTTATTTTTGTGTCTTTGTCCGCAGTTTTGAAACACTCGTTCCCATTTTCTTATTTCGATTTCAAACGCATTTAAGTCTCATAGTGTGGAGTAAACTACTATCGTATTAGATTAAACCAGTGATTGAGGAAAAACATGTTCCCGCTTATACATAAGAATATTGAAGACACATGAACCAAGCTTCTATGACTGACAAAAACCCATTCTCTTTGGTCTTTATATACCTTAAAAGACCAATGTTCTCACTCTTAAGATCTATAAACTTCGAAACTCTGTTGCAGAGGGGCAACAAGGAGGAGTGCCAAGATTCCACCACTTGTCTTATTCAATCCTCAATTTATCTTTGTTTGTTTGGCTTCGCCTTTAGACGTGAGAACAAAGAGTCTTGATGAGGAGTGTTTATCTTTCATGAGAATGGTGTTGTTCAAATTTCCCATTCCCAGTCTCGTCCTTTTGAATGGATGCCTTCCCATTCACAGTGACAGCACCATCTGTTGTTTCTTCCACTGCTGAAAGTTCGGTTTTTTCCTGATCTCCTTCAGCAACAACGACTGTATGAGATTTTCCATCTTGTTCCTCTGCTCTGTTTGCATTTTGATTTGAGAGAGCTGCTTCAGCTTTCTGCCTCTCCTCTTCTTTTTCTCGACGTCTCTTTGCTTCTTGCTCTTTGAGCAGGCTAAACCTGGGAATCACATAGATGTGTAAGTAGAAAAAACAGCTTCTAGTAACGAAATATGACATATTTTAGAAGATTTGGTCACCTTTCACCAGGTTTGGGCCCTTCTGGGGTCACTTTTGCCTTCTCTTTTGGTATCTTCAGTTCTGAAATAGACTTCTGAACTAGCGGTTCTGAAATAGACTTCTCAACCTTTTTAGTTTTATCTTCCTTCGTGACCAAATTTGTGAACTTCTCCACCGGATTTTTAGCACCACCATATTTTTGAAGCCATACTTGCTGTGCTGTGCTCAAAATGTTGTTGGTCAACCTGCAAAAGCACTTTTCAAACTAAGAAGAAAAGCAAGTACAAAGCTGACCCCTCGACCAAAATACACAAAACCAGTTGCTGCTGCTCACCAATAAAGACTTAAACCAGAAGGAACTGATAGTGCAAAATAGCCAATCATCAGCGGAAGAAGCTTTGTCACCGCTTGTGAGCTCTTCATGGCTGGATCATTACTCTGCAAAAAGACATAATGATACAAAATGGTACACCATAAATTTTTCAATAAAGGATTCGTTGTCAGTTGAACTGAATTTAGTTTAACTGAATGAGCAACATATACCAAAATCTTTACATTCATAACCAACTTATTATTCAAGCTAGAAATAACTGCTAACTAAACTATCACATATGCCAGAAGATGCTATACCTGCGAGGATTGCATAATCTGAATGGAGAGGTACTGAGAGAAGATGAGCAATAGCGGTAAGACAAGATATGATAATGTATCTGACCATCCGAGAGGTGGGTGTCCTTCCTGATAAATAAAACGGATATTTGTAGACATCAGCAATGAGGTCCAACATCTCTCTCAGTCCTCTTCAATCAGTTCACTTTGATCAGTTTTATGTGCTTGAATAACTAAAGTGAAAAAGTGTTAACAAGAACTAGGAGTCTAGTCGAGATTCCATTTTAAAAAAAATTCCGCACCACTTAATACTAAGGTTCACTATGGATACTTACAATGAAAGGGAACAGCCATTCTGTCTTGCAGCAACAGTTGTTGGACCAGCAAGAGAAGGAATCCAGAAAAAGCCTTCCGTTAAGAGCCCCTTAAAGTTAGAAACAATCATCCAACAACTTGTCAGAAAAGAATCTCGAAGCACTTGTAGAAACAAAAGGATATAGTTTTTTTTTTCTAATTACCTCATCCGCAACATTTGAGAGGGCTCTATATAGCCCAATCCAGACTGGTATAGTGGCGAGCGTGGGGAGGCAGCCTAACAGATAAATGAAAAATATAGCTTAACCACATGCCAGAAGAAATTAAGAATAAAATCCCATTTCTTGACCATACTGATGTCTCAAATGGAAAACCAAATGAACATCTGAAGCAACAACAGACCTGCAAGAGGGTTTATTCCAGCAAGTTTATACAATCTGGCAGTTTCAAGCTGAATTTTCTCCTGCAAAGATAAACAAAAAACAGGAAAATCTTTGTTATAAATAGAGGACTACATTCACAGACAGTAACGCTATAAAATATTTCGTATATTCGTAAGTATCACTCCACAATGATGGAACCAATAGCAACACACTTGTTCCTAATTTTTCCTTAAATCTATGAACTAATGATTGACGTAGTATCGAAGAATGGTTTTTCACCTGATCACCGGTATACCGCTCCTGAATGGCCTTAATTTGAGGCTGCAAAAATTTCATAGCCATGGCAGACTCAACCTGTAGAAAATAAACCACAATGAATCAAACCACCATTTCAAGACTAAAAATTTGTAATCTTGACTCAGTAGTTATAGAAACAAACTAAAAACCTGCTTTTTAGTCAATGGGAACGTAGCAGCCTTAACAAGCACGGTGAGTAGAATGATAGCAAAACCATATGAATAAGGTACATTTACAGTAGATAACCCTTCTTTCAAAACCTGCAATTCAATTCAAAATCCAACCAAACTCAAATTATATACAACACATAAAAATTCATTCTTTTTAATCAAAAAGACAATTTTGTATACCTTGAGAATATTTTCCATGTAATTGGCAATACCAGAGAACCAATCCTTGTTCTGGTTTGTGGTGGTATTGCCAGAGACAGATTCAAAGGTCTCCGAGGACGAAACAGCGGCATCAGCGATCGTGTACAGAAGATTCTCGGTATGGTCCTTGATAAATTCGAGAGAATCGCCTAGGTCGGGAAAGGAACCTGGTCTGAACCCGAATTGAGCTACCAGAGTCCGAGAACTAGACGACGGTATGTGGCTGAAACGGGAGCGGCGGAAATGGAGGACTCTGCCTGTGGAGAAAGACGTGAGGATAAGGTTCGTCGGCTTTAGGGATATGGAAGAGGCCATGTTCGGCGAGAAGAAGGTAGGAGAGTTTTAGGGTTTTTGGTTAAAGAAGAAAAATGGAGGAATTTGGAAATTGTTGGCAGTATTTGTGTTCTTGCTTCGCGTCTCAGTGCGCGAGACCGACCAGGGAATGCAGCTAACTAACAACTTTATGTTTCTTTAGTTCACAACACACAAACTAGTCGGCATTTGCCTTTTTGATTTAAAAATCATCCACCTTTTTTTCCTAGGGGAAAAAATTATGTCAAAAACACACTCTCACCTTATCTGTTTTGATTATAAAAAAAAACTCAAAACTATTTCATTAGACAAAGTTATATTCCAATTTTACATTGACATCACATAATAATAAGTTTTAATGTTAGTTAACTTTAGCAAAATATTTACGAAATTAGGTGATAACTCGAGTTATATGCGAGATTATGATGTTTATAAGATTTTATGAGTTTAATGAATTTTTTATGCTTCGATATTAAAATTATCGGCAATCATATCTAGAAACCATAAAATTTTGATTTTTATATTTTTAATTAAAAAAAATTTCTAAATTTTTGAAGTTATTAAAATCTCAATACTTATAACATTTTCATAACAGTGGATTTGAAACAAAAATTACTTATTCAATAACACATGACTTTAAAACATATTTACAAATCATATATCCAATAACACTTAATTTTTTATTTTATTTTAAATTCATATTTAATAACATATAATTTATCATTTTAATTCAAAACATGTTCAATTCAATACATCCCATAGTATTATTTATATGATATAACTACTATTATTAAGAAATTATTTTGAAAATTTAACATTTTAAATGCAAGTAAAATCGTGTTCGTAAGACTATTTAATCATTTTTAAAATAATACACTATGCTGTCAAATTTTTGTACTCATGTTACTATGTAGCCTACAAGTATCTATATAAACATAAGTGTAGCAAAGAGTTAAGTCCACAAAATCTGGATTTTGGACGTGGACGACGGACACATGTTTATATACTTGTAGACCACATAGTAACATGAGTTCATAAAATTTGGCAGCAAAGCGTATTTCTTTTAAATGATTATATAATCTTAAGAAGATGTTATACTTGCGGAATAGCTTAAAAGCTTATTCGAAAATACTGAACGTTTTCATGAAAATGTTGTGAAAAGCAAATGACATAACTACTGAGACTACGGGATTCTTTCCTGTGCGGTCGAGAAAATTTGTCAATCAGACTCAGTGGTACATGATGCTACAAAATAGAATGAATAATGTACTTGTTTATGTGACACTATAAAACATCTCTCGAATTAAGGTATGTGAAACATTTGACGAAAAGACAAATAGAAAATACATTTTAGAACCAATAAATTAGAAAAAAAAGGAATAACATATATTGATGTTCTTTATCCAAAAAAAAAACATATCTTGATGTGGCCAGGAAGAAAAAGAATAACATATACTTGAGGATGATGATGGATATGTAGTAGAAATGTAGAAGTCGTCATCATCGCTAAGCATTAGTTTTTCCATTTTCTATTTTGTTTTCCACTTTCACTGATACAATTATATTCTGGTTGAGTGGCCCTGCAACAATAAATGAATATTATAATTAACCTATTTAAATAAAATAAAATAAAATAAAAAATATAGCAGGAATTCAAATAAAAAAGATCTATTGAGTAATAAGTTTAGTAATAAAAAATGAGGATACATACTTTCTGATTCGGGGTTGCGCCTGGGTTTGAAGAAATATTTCCAGACGCCCCAACCTCCAGCTCCAAGACCCAACAACGACGGAAGTGAAATACCAAGAGGTAAAGCTAAGTTGCTGCTTTTCTCCCCTTCCGATTTCCCTGAAGAATCTTCATACACAAAACTATCACATGTTAGACTCGAAACCAGTGATAGATCGAAACCACTAAAACAAACAAACAATAAATAAAATAATATATATATATATATATATATATATCAGATTATGAAAAAGAATAGGTACTAGATTTGCCTCCACCCCCACCGGAGCCTGAGCCGCCACCACCACCGACAGTGCTAGAGCTGCTTCCACTGCTCGTGCTTGTTGAATTCGTCCCGTTTCCACCACTATTGCTAATGACATAGAGCTTGAGTGCGTTGATGAGTGGGTCCAAATTCGAGTCCGGTGTGGCTTTAAATGTTGATGAGTGGTAGATGATCACTGCATCATATCGACGACACGAGGTCGATGTGATTTCCCGCTGCAATCTGTCAACTACGCAAGATCGACTCGTTTTGGTCGTTAGCTTTTCATGCCCTTTTTCATCAATTCCACAGCGGGCACGTCAAGCCGTTGGATGAGACTGCTGTGTTCCCACGACGTCACGTGACACCACTACATTAGATCGTTGTTTCTCTCCGATGTCCTTAGGTCGCTGCACAAAGCGTGCATTATCTTCTCTTCATCAATCCAATTCTTTGATCCTCTTTTTGCTCCAATTTGGTCTTCTTTAGTTATCTTTAATCTCTTTGATTCACACTCCACGTCAAGAATTTACAAAACAAAAAAATATGCAAAACATGTATCTAAACACTACAAATGAAATTGAAGTAATAGAGAATGCAAAGAGAAAAATAATAAAAACACAATATATCATGATGTAATGCGCGGCTGTCAGCCTCAAGATCTATAATGGATCCTAGAACGAAGGAAGGAAATATTTCAAGGTATTCACGCAAATAGAAGAAGCCCGTTCGACTCTTGACAAACTTACAAACTTATATGATGTTTATTTAGAGATATTATATTATATACTAGATGGAATCATACATAAAAAATAAATTATCTGACTAAAAGGAAATCTAATGAAACAAATATACATATAATATATATATATATATATAAGTATACTTATATATATATATTTGGGTATCAAGTATATTTATAATTTATGTTTAGTTTTTTTTGTCAGGCTCAATGGGTATATATATCCCACAAGGGAAAAGCAGGTCGAACCCTATTGGAGTAGAGTGACCCATTGCTATTTGCTCTTCACTAAAAGTTAGCATCATTAGTTAGTGCAGAGCTCAAGAGAATAAGTTTTTAGAAAATATAGATTAAAACTTGAAATATGATCATGAGCAAATTAAGATAAATTTCTTCTCCGAAGTCCGATGAAGAGACGCCAAGTATCAAGGAGGTTATCCGGCAGAAATCCAGCAAGAAACCACTGAAGGGAATGAGCCCAAAACGGTGAGCATCGTGATCCAATTCCGATCTGCTCCACCGCCGCTTTTGCGTAGACTTCCGGCGACGGTACAAAGAAGCTTGGTTTATCTAATAGCTGCTACTTCTGACACCATCCTCGTTGCCACGTATAATGGCACCTGCCCATTTTTTACACACGTAACGTCTATTATAACATTCTTTTCCTTTACGCATTATTACCTGGGGATATAATAAATATATTGGATAGTCTTTAAAGAAATAAAGAAAAAGTACCTGGCACTGGACATCAATACCAAACTGCTTATATTCCACATGTAGAGATCTTGATAGTGCATCAACATAACTGCGTTCGTTCATGTATTTAGATTATCAATGAGACATCTACTAGATAATATAATGCATGATAGTCTAATTAAATGAATAATTGGCAAATAAAATATTTTAAACAATGCAATTCATCAATGCAAAAATTTAGATATAATTTTTAGTGCGCTGAAAAGAGAAAATACTATTTATTATTCTTAAAAATTTTTGATAAAAATATTAATTATTTATTGCTTTCAAAGTAAAAACGTTAGTTCTCGTATGATAATACTTCACTAATTTTCTTTTAAGCATCCACCGAACTAATAAATAGGAAAGTCACGTGTCTTAATCGGGGGAGGTATACATCGACGACGTGAATGGAACAAATTAGATAATTTTTATCGTCAAGCTCCACACAAGTATGGTACGCACAAGCTTTTTCACATTTATTATACAACAACTACCAAGAAAAAGAAATCTAGGAATGAAAACCTTATAAATCTAACGTAACGATATGCAACTCACCAATATTCAATTTTTTAGTGGACTATTAAATTGGGAAATCAAAGTAGGAAGAATTACTAAGGTAAACATAGCTGTACAGTGAAACTTACATGGAATAAGTAAAAAATGACTAAAACATTTTTTTTTTTTGGGACTTACATGTAAGTTTTTATCTTAGTTAGAGATGACTTTCTGTTTTAAGTGACTTAGTAACATATTTTTGTTATATTTTTTATTAATGCCCCATTAACATCTATCTTATGACCTCAAAAAAAAAAATTAGTCACGGCCGGTCTTGTTGGTCAGTACATGTTTTATGTATAAAATGTGCATTGAACAGAAAGAAAAAAGGTAAATGAAAAGTGAAAGTGGTGAGTCCTTACGCTTTAGTGGCGGCGTAGATGGTATAGAGAGGATGAGAAGGGACAACAACGGCGGCGCCGGAGCTAATATTGACGATGGCTCCTCGGCGGCGATGAAGCATTGGTCCGATCAGTGATTGTGTGACCCAAGTGGTGGCTTCAAGATTAACCCTCAGGATTTTGGTCCATGTGAGTTGGTCAACCTCGTGGAAGAACATAGCTCGTGGATAAGTTATCGCAACGTTGTTTATCAGAATCCCAACTTCAATGTCTTTTATCCCTTCCTCGATTGCTCCATATCCTCCTTCTGACATTGTTTTTCAACTATATCTTTTATATTTCTACATAAATTATTTTGAGGAATAACCATTTTAGAAATTACGTTCACCACTACTCGAGATAATAAATGCACACAAAGTACAAAAATTATTAGGTAAACTGGAAAATACAAAAATACACATGAATTATTTATACAAGAACCAACAAAATTAAATATTTTTTTACTTTGAACTCTAAGAGAACTTGTCTCATTGAGTTCTCAATTTCTACCCATGAACCTAACAGATACCTTTCCAATCGGTCGGCTACTCATGAACTAGCTATTCTAATCGAGCAACAATATACAGAATTTTGAAATAATTAACAAAAGATAGTACTTGAATAAAATACTTAATTTTAAGTATAGTCTTGTAAACTGCATGTATTATTTTTCCCGTAATAGATTCAAGTATTTTTTGCAACTCGCTTACAAACACATATAATAAGTTTCACTGTGTACTATTTTCATATATATATTTGGAAGTTGAAACTATTATTTTTGAGTGAGTGTATATATATTTACACTGGTTGTTGAAACAAGAATATTTATATGGCACCATACAATAAGTCAAGGACTATGTAGAGCCTAGTTCTATAGACGAGGATTGACGAAATGAAAGTAATAAAGTGCATTTAGTATTACTAGAGGAGAAGTCAAAGGGAATGATCTTGATCTTGATGTGGGGAAACTCTTGTCGGAATCATCGGAGACAGAAGAGAGCTTCGAAGGGTTTCTGCTGACTAGGATGAGGTTAAGGCCGTGTTTGGCCAGCTCGTGAGCAAAGGCGCGTCCGATCCCCTCGGTGGCTCCAGTGACCAAAGCCCACGAGCCGTACCGCTTGAGCCGCTTGGGGTTTGTGAGGAGGTATCTGGTAATGAACCATTGTAGAAGAGGAAAGAATATTCTAAGGAGAGTGAGAAAGCCTATGAAGCATACGACATGGAGATGCCATGGCTGACTCTCGGACATGCATGCGCTCTGCATGTTCTTCTTTCTCTTTCTTTCTTCTTTCCTTTATTTGTTTGCAGATTAGTTTGGTCATGACATATATATATATATATATATATATATATATATATTTAAATGTTTAGAAAGTATTTAATATAATGATATTTATTTTATATAATTAGTATCATTACAATCTTGATTGAAAAACTACAACAATAATAATTTTTAATTCGTTTTTGACCTCTCTTGTTTTTAAAACCAGTCAACCTGGTTGGGGATTGAGACATTATTTCACTCAAAAAGAACTTTACATTCAATTTGTGGACAGTTTTTTTTCCATCAATTTGTGGACAGTTCATCAAGTTAAATTTAATGATTTGTTTCCATGGCAGATTTTCGACACTAATCACGTTATTATATTGCTCAGCTAATTTAGCTAGTTTTGTCAAACTAAATCGACGGTTTAAATCAAATTTCAAAACCACTGAGAGATTTGTCTTTTCATCCATTTCATTCGATTCTAGTTTCGGGCCAAACATTTTATCCATCATAGATCATTCGATTCTAGTTTCGGGTCAATCTTACTTTACTGTTTACACACAATGACTTGAAATTGCAATAAATTTTAGCTTACAAAAATGACCATGTCCTCATATAACTATTTAGGATAGAGGATCATCTTTCAATAAAAAGGAAATAAAGCACAAAAAACTAAGTAAAGAAGTCAATGTGTACTTAAAAATCGAAGTACACAACTGGAAAAATATGATTCTTTAGGGAAATATGAAACGGACTTTAGAAACGGTCTCGTAAGCTTTTCTAACGCTTGTCGCAATATTACTATTCATTATTTATTTAATAATATAAAATTAATAAAATTAAATAAAAAACTATTATTTTTTTTTCTTTTGAGCCTCTCCTCCGCCTGTGCGTTGAGGATGCTCTTAGCAATCAATTCGTGGAGTCTTATTTTTGGTGTTACATTTAATGACTTAGTTTCATGGCAGCTTTTCAACATTAATCACATCATAATAATCCTCCACTAAGTTGGCTCATTTTGTCCAGCTAAATCGACCGTACAAATAAAAATTTAAAATCTCTTTCAGGTTTGTCTGTTCATCAATTTAATTCGATTCCAGTTTTGATGAATATCGTAGATGGAAATAAAAAACTATGTACTTTTGTCCTGTCGCCAGACTAACAAGCTTTTCTGGTTAGCGGCAAAGCTTTTAAAACGTCAATTCCAAAGCTCAATTTTTGGGAATAGTGAAAATAGTTAATGTGCGGTAGGTTTGACCTTTGAGCATATGTCTCAATGTAAACGGCTATTAAAGAGGCCAAAATGCTTAGTGTCATTACATGATATGATACTGTCACATTAGAGAGCTTTTCCTAAAGCTTTTTACAGTCATTCAAAATTTAAACGACACAAAACTTGTTATGGAACAAATGTTTCACTTTGGGACATAAAACAAACCCAACTGTAATAACGTACTACATTTCCGAGTCCTATTCGAACATTCTAGGACTAAGAAACTGAAGAACTAAGATGCAAAACCTCGCAGATAATCGAGACATTATTCAGGATAATATGTACAAGACGACACCTCTATCATTCTCTGCTTACGGGTCGACAAAGAATTGGAAGAATATAGAATAGAGAAAGGAGAGAGGAAGAGATAAATTTATGTGTTTCTTTGTGTCCATAGTTTCATGTGAGAGACCTAAGAGTCACCTGTCTTGTTACAAGATGGAAGCTACGAGCCACAGATGCAATAACAGACTGTATACCATAAGGCCAAGCCTTGCTTGCGGACGGCTCATTAATACTCTTCCACCTGAAACCCTGCATTGCAGAAATCAAACTCAGCACTCAATAAGATTTCAACAATTTGGGAGCCTTTCAGATCATTTTGATAATAAGCAAGTATTTACCATATTCCATCAACCCGATCTGCTATCATCTTTCCTTGCGTTGGAATCAGACCAGACATGTTGAGAGACTTGAAAACATGTCCTGCCAAAAAAATTGATGTGTTTAAGATGAGATAATTGAGAGGCACATCTCATACTCTGAGCAATAACCGAGATAGATATGTAGACGCCTGAGTTCTGACCTTTATCTTCATCTGTTTCGTTGTGGTTTATCAGATGCTCGGACTCTGAATCTATGTTGATTGAAAGATGATCTGTTGATCCCTTCCTCACTGTTCTCACTTGCGCTGCTGTTGGCACAGGTGATATTGATTTTTTCCCCAGGGTTCCCTGAGCACAAAAATGTGTTCAGCCAAACTTGGAGATCAAAACATAGCAAGAGATATTACCAATCAAAATAGCAGCTACATTTTATAATTTTTTGGTGTTAACTTAGCTGTCGATAGATTAAACAAGCAAGGTTCGAGGAATAAGCCAAAATAGAACAAGATAAAATATTACCTTGTCTTCAATCTCGGATATCTCTGAGGTAGAAGGTGCTCTCGACACTTCGAAGATGCTCCTTTCATGAACGATATCAGGCTGAACCACCTTGCTTTGAAGTTTATCTTCAAATTCTTTGACTTCTAATGATAATTTACCCACAAGTTTTTCACTACCAGCCAACTCTAGACCAAGTTCTTGAGCACTTGATTTAGAACTCTCTAATTCTAGGAGAAGGGAAGTTATTTTTCTCTCTAGTGCTTGTAAGAGTGTCCCTGACTCGGAGAAGTTTTGGTCTACAACAGGATGATTGCCCGCCAATATACCAAGCAGTTTTTCCAAGCCAGATATTAGCTTGGACAATTCAGTCTTTGCCTTCACTAACTCTAGCTCGGTTGTACTCTTTGCTTCAGCCGCCTCCTTCAGACCTTGAATTTCAAGATCCTTTCCTGCCAAGATAGAATTGAGCTCCTTTTGTCCATATGATAAGACTACTATCTGTTGCTGCATCTCAGTAACACTATCAACAATCGCAAATAGCTTCTGTAAATCATATGGACTCCGTGGATCTAATTCATTGACTGGATTTACTGAAGGCACCTCAATACTATCGATCTTGTCAAAAAGGGCACGCATATCAGAAGCTGGGATTATATTTTCCAACTGAAGTTTCAGATCTCGGCAAAACTCTTCCATAGATTCCACCTTGGCTTCGGAACTTGAAACCTTAGCTTGGTATAGATCTTTTTCTAACACAACTTTTTCTAGAGCGACAGATGCTTCTTTTAGTCTGTTCTCCATATCCCGGATTACAACAGCAGCTGCATTATTTGTCGTCTCAAAAAGCTTAAGAGTAGTACATGACTTCTCTGCAGCAGAAGATAATTCTTTTACTCTCTGGGCACATTCACTTACATGAAGCTCCTGCGGGTCTTCAGTTGTTTCAACCTCACCACCATTCTCATTTTCTTGGAACTGAACCAGCTCTAAGAGATCATTTTTCGCTTCCAACTGCAGTTCTCTGGCAGCCGCACCACATGCAGACATCAAAGATGACAAATCTTTTTGTAATGTAGATATAGTGGTCTCCTGTTCGCTAACAATATCTTCCTCACTCCTCACCTGTTCTTTCAGGGACTCATTATGACTCAAGACATTTATCACATCAGCCCTAACTGCCGTTATGTTTTGCGTTAACACTGCAATGAGCGTATCAATAGAAGCTGAGAAACCCTCAAAGTTATTCTCGAGGATTTTGTTTCTAAGACTGACCCCCTCTGCCATCTTCCTAAGGGATGAAGAAATTTCGTCTTCATCAACTGCATTCTCTTGACTATTCTCCAGCTCCATATTCAGCGAATCATCAAGGCCATTCAACAACGATTTTGCCACAGTCGAATCATCCTGGAAATATAAACCACGTTATCAAGACAACAGCCTAATAAAAATTGGCCAAAAGAAAATTCTGGCCCATCTATAATGCTAAATGCGCACGTGCACAATAGATGATCTACTATTGATAAATGTTTCACGGAATAATATAATTCATCATGATATCCCCAGTCAATCAACTACTACCCAGAACAGATCCTTGGCAAACAACAAATTGGAGATCTTTATAGGGTAAGGTATCTTTGAACCAACAAATATGCAAACACGAATGATGAAGGGCAACAGTAAATTTGATATGAAAAGGGTCAACAAATAGAAGAAAGACCGATCTGGTAAGTTTACTACTGTTACCTCAACGTTGTCCCTTTCCTCTGCCAATAATCCCTTCTCGCTAAAATTTCTTATGATATCTCTAGCGATGACATCCACGTCCCTAAGGCTCTTGAATTTTCTTTCAAGGAATTCGTTCACCCTGGAAATTAGACCTCCATCCTTCAGTAGCATCTGGAGATTATCAAGATGAGCAATAATCTCCAAAGATTTTGACTGTGAGTTTCCACTTGATCCAGCTAACTCTTCCATGCATACATTAAGTTTACTACTGAGAGTTGATATCTCGACTTCAGCTTTCACCATATCTCCTTGTAAAGTAGAAAGACTATTCTCCGCCTTCATTAGTGCCTCCTCCAGGGATCCTATTTTCAAGGAAGCGTCGGCCATCTTGCTACGCTCGAACTCTGCCACATTTTTAAGCTTCTCTAACTCATTCTTCAAATCTGTAGTAACAACTTTGTCATCTTCAATTTGTTTGGACAGCGACTCCATGTTGCTTTCTGTCTGAGTAAATGTTTCTTCAAGTGAATTTATGGTGCTATGTGCTTCTGTTAATTTGTTCTTCTGAAGTGAAACTTCTTTTTGCACCATCTCTAGCTCCATCTCTGCAGTAGCAGTTCTGCTTTGAGCCTCTTCCTTTTCACTGATAATACCAGATATATTTCTTTCAGCCTCCATGAGTGCAGCTTCAAGTGTGTTCCTGATTGCAAAAGTTTCATCCAGTTCGCTAGCTACAGAGGAGGCATCTGCAACTGCTTTTTGAAGCTCAAGTTCAACATTTTCCTTGGCAGCTTGGACTTGTTTATTCTCCTCAGCAAGTCGATCGATGTTACCCTCTGCAATAGACAAGGCATCCTCAACCAACTTCAGGGATATTTGCGTTTCTGCTAATTTACCAGCTAATGCATCAGATTCTGCCTTTACTTTTTCTAGTTCTTCTTGTTCCTCTACTCTAGCCAGCTGCACTTCTTTGATGTACCCAGCAAGTCGGTCAATCTTTTCTGAAGGATCCTCAGATGCGAAATCAACAGGGATAGTTATGACATCAGCTGATTTCATCACTTTCTGCAACAACGTGTCATTTAGAGATAAGGATTGCTTGAGTTGATCTCTTTCGTCTTTAATAGCAACAAGCTCGGTCTCTAGCTCTTTTGTGCGCTCTAAGTCTCTTGATAACATATCTATCTGATTTTTGTAGCCATCAACCATACCACCTAGCTGCTGCAACTCGAGCATCAGCTTCTCGATTTCAGAATTTTTCTCACCCAATTGAGTTTTAAACTTCTCCCTATCTTGGACTAGTCCCTTGCCTTTCTTGATAGCCATAGAAAGTTTTTCTCTGAGCAAAGCAGATTTCTCCTCTGATCGCGCAAGATCCGTCTCCAAAGCAATTTTTTCTTCTTTCACGAAAGCAAGTTCTTGAGATGCAATTTTTAGCTCATCTGAGAGACTGCATACCTGCAAACTAACCAGTATTTCCTCTCCTAGCATTTCCTTACAAAGTGACAACTCCAGATCCCTCACATAAAGGAGACTTTGAAACCTTTCAAAAAATTCTTCATTGCCATAAGAACTGTCACTAGAATCCCTGATTTGCTTTTCTATCTTGTCGAAGGATCTATCAACAAGTAAACTGATAGCTGAAGAAGTATGATGTTCGAGTCCTTCTGCCATCAAGCCAGAGATTTCCACAAGTCTCCTCACAATTTCCTCTTTCTCCAAAGAACCTTGCTCTACAGTTTCCTCCATTTTTTTCAAACTCAAAGTTAAATCATCCAGTTCCTTTCTAATGATATTTTCCTCCTCCATTTCTGCTGAAAGAGACATGCTTACGCTTTCAATCTGGTTTTGCAAGGCACTAACTTCATATTTTGCCTGGAAAAAAGATTCTCTAAGCCAAGTTAGGCGAGATTCTAAGCTGGACTCGGACATCTCCTCTGGTAAATCAATAGAAAAGATTAAATCTTTTAGTCTGTTGTGTTCCTGAGAAAGATTCTTGAGCTCTTTCCTCTCTTCTGCAAGTGACCTTACTTTTTCAATGATATCGAAAGGCTGACCTTCTTCAGGTGTATCAATGTGTGACAGGATGGTTTCAATATTTTCAATGATAGAGCTCTTTACCGATACCATTTCCTGATATGATGAAATAGTAGCATCGGGTTTTACTAACTCGCCTTTGTCAAGTTCAGATTGATCCAATGCTGTTGACATCTCACGTAGTTTCATCAAAGACTCTTCAAATTCTTTTATTTTCTCAGCCAAAGACTGTTCCAACTCTTTCTTTGTTAGCTCATACGCTTCCAGAGATATGGACTTATCATGCAATTCAGCATAGCATTTCTCAAGTTCATCTGTCTTTTCAGCTAATGATTGTTCCAGCTGCCCCTTCACTAATTCAGAAGTTTCAAGGGCAATCTCCTTCTCTTTTAATTCAGTCAACCTATTCGCAAGCTCCGTTGTTTTTTCAGATAATTGATGCTTCAGAGCATCCCGGTTCTGAACTAACGCCTTCCCCTTTGTTACGGCCATGCTGAGCTTTTCTTTCGTGTTAGTACACTTTGTCTTTTCTTGCTCAAGTTCTGTCTTCATTTTACTAAATTCTGCTCTCATTGACTCAATCATTTCTCTATCTATGTTCACTTGTTCAACAAATTTTCTATTTTCATCTTCTAGATGGCTAAGTCTTTCAGAAAGGACTGCTTCCTTCTGTTTTAGCTCAAGTAACTCAGAACAAGCAACACCGAGAGCTAAACCAAAATCCTCTTGGAAACTAAGATCCAACCCATCACTAGACAAACACTTCCTCAACTGATCAGCACCGTAATAAAACTCAGTATACTTTGCACCTAAAAAGGAAACTCGGTTCTCCAGATGAGCAAGCTTTTCGGGTACAGAAGAACCATACTGCAGCTCCTCCTGCCCAAATACATTACTAAGAGAAAGGAAAATCCTATCTGTTGCAGCCTCAACTTCCTCGTACTTCTGTGCCTGATATCCCGTTTCAGAAACTGACTGCGACAAAGAAAGCTCCAAAATCTTTTTAGTGAGATCAGCAATCTCGTCGTCCTTCCCACTGATAATCCCGTGAAGCTCCCTGAGAGCATCCTCATGTTGGATTCGTTCTTCCTTGGCATTTTTTAGAAATTTGGAAAACCGACTGAAAATTTCCACAGTGTTCCCATCTTCACCTTTCAAATCATTCTCACCAGTCAACAGCTTAAACTGCTCCTGAAGCCGAGCAAGTTCCTTTGCCCAATCTTCCTTCTCCTTCTGTATGGAGAAAACAAACAATAAACGAAAAAAACAAAGATCATTTAACAAATCCTTGGAGAAATTCAACTCAAACTTAGAAAGTATCATATGAATCACAAACATTGAAATGATATCCAATCTCTCCATTATCATCATCATCAGTCGTAAGAGCTTCCTTGCTTGGTGTATCAAAATTCAACTCTTCAGGAGCATCAACAAACATATCTTCCTTACTGTCAACAAAAGCTGCTCCCTGCAAATTCTAACCCCATTTCAGCATACACACAAAATACCTCGAGCATGGTATAAAATTAGAAATCTCACCTGGTCAGGATCAAGCTCTTCTTGCCCATTTGACTCATCCTCCTCATTCTCAATTCCATCAGTCATAGAATCAACAGAATCCTGCGGAAGATCATCATTCTCGTGCATTATCTAATTACGATCCCAACCCTTTTCCCACTTTCCAAACAAATCTAACCAAAGAAGGATTAAGAAGAGATTAAGCAATATCCGTAATCAAAAACGGAGCAAGGAGCTCTGTGAAACGTCTTCGCTTGTTGGGTTGAGTCACATATCCCTGAGAAGGCTAAGCGTTGCAGCACGACCGACGCGGTGCGTTTTTTTTTTTTTTAAGTTTGTATAATTGTGTCGTGCCATTGAATTGGGTGTTGTGTTTCATCCAATAAGAAACGTTTCCTTCCGTTCACGTGAGCTACATTTATATATTGTGCAATTCAAGGATCCCAAAATTTAGTCAAAGTATATTTTATGTAAGACAAAATTGGAATATGATCACAACTTCTGATCAAATCTAAAAAATACTGCATTAAACATTTAGATTTAATCCTATATCTTTTTTAACAAAATTATATCATCTTTATCAATTAAATTTAACATAATTAAGTAGATATATATTTAATACATATAGTGAAATGGTAATGGGATCCAATTTCCTATTGGTGGCTTAGTGCAGTACATGTAGCACTCGGAATTACAATGTGTCGCTATTGTATCATCTGTACATTCTGATTTCACAAAATCTTCTATCACACTTTTGAACAATTGCACATTTTCTACGGAGACATCAATAAAAATCATAAAATTTCTAAACGTGCCATGTATCTTCTTATTACAAACCTTAACCTAAATTTATTAGTTTAATCTGAACCTCTTCAGTTGAAACATTCTTTGTAGTTGACTGATGTACCTTTTCTGAGTTTTTGTTTTCTAATCTTTTATTGAGTTTTGGGGTTTTGTTTGAATGTCCTTAGAATCCGTCGAATCCGATTTGTGTTTTTTTTTTCAGGCATTGCATCAAAAGATAAAAAGAGCTTTATGGAAAAAAAACTGAAAACAAAACTAGAGAATGATCCCTTACATCCTCATAACATCAGCTAATAGTTAACATCAATCAAATAATTCTAAGCCTTGGAATAGAGTCTACTAGAACTTGGCATCCGAACAAAAAAAACGAGACTTTAATATGAACTTTCCAAAAAGCCTTGATGGCCTCATCAACCAATCCAGCATCAATAACAATAGCTCCAAAGATTGCCCTAAAG
This sequence comes from Cardamine chenopodiifolia, assembly GCA_963922655.1. Taxonomy (NCBI): domain Eukaryota; kingdom Viridiplantae; phylum Streptophyta; class Magnoliopsida; order Brassicales; family Brassicaceae; genus Cardamine; species Cardamine chenopodiifolia. Next base: position 6,105,359 of record OZ000467.1, read on the forward strand.
CCAGCACAAAGGATAGCCGAGTTTGATGCATCTGTCTTAGGAGAAACCCTAATAATCTTGTGCAAACCCAACTGGTTTCCATCAAGAGCACACGAGGAATTCACATTTGAGACCTGTGCTATCAAATGGCCCAGAGATTTCGAGGAGATATCGATATCTTTAGCAAGTTAATGAAGAGAAGCAGAGGTTTCAATGATATGGGTTCCAAAGACACTCAAGGCTTAGTTGTTCTCTTGAGAGAAGGAAGGATGAGTCATAGCACGACGAAGAAGGTTGATGTTTGTAAACTTGTACCTCACCCAAAAAACAAGAAAGGACACAACTTTAATACTAAAGATTCATTGAGCCATATGATTTTTAACCAAATAAAATTAAAGCTCAGTGATTCAACTTGATCATTACATCTTAACCATATGATTTTTAGCCAATTTGAGTTAGCAGCGTTGCGAGATCCGTCGCGAACGGTGAGGAGAATGATTCGATGCTGAGATTGATTGCACTTGTTGCACGAACCTGCTAAAGACGGCCAAAGGAAAGAAGAAACGGATCGTTTTCCGATTTGGATACCCAAAATAAGAATAGTTAGGGTTTTTGAGAAGAGAGGAAATGGATGTACCTGAGAAACGGAGGAGGAGAAAATCCCGATGAAGACGACAAGAAGAAGTAGAGTGAAATGATGAGTCACCATAGTTGAACTTTGTGTTCTTCACTTCACGATATATATATATATCAAGTGAAACAGTTTAAACAAATTTTAGGCTGTTCATATTTAGCCATAAATATTAAGCACAATTAATTGATGATAAATATTAAGTACAGTATCTAACTTAACTATGATAAAATATGTTAATGACGTTGCTTTTATTTTAGCTTTTTCATGTGGAATTGGTTCTACTTTTTTCTTTTGTTTTCTTTTTCTTTTACAACAGTTCTACTTAGCTTAATTGAAAGTATTTTTATTAGTATAGAACTATAGCATGTTTCCTAAGAGGTTCGAAATCTCATCTTGAAAGATGCCTATGGTGGCAAAAAGAAATCAGACATGAAGAGGAGAATATGTAACTGAGATCATATTTCTCTTTATTTTTCATAACAATGGGTAAACATCATGACAATCTTCTTATATCATAATCTAAAATGAAGGAACATCTTCGACCACCAGATTCGTACACTTTGTTAAAGTTCTGGGGATCTTTCTCCCTTCTGTAAACCCGTGTTGTGTGTTTACGGATAAAATCAAATCAAGTACTCATTGTAGACTAAGAAGACTGCTTCCGGATAATCCTTAGGAAGCCTATTGATGTGAAGATAGAACCGAAGAAGATCCTCTTTGGTAACTGTCTCTGCATCCACCACATCTTCATTGCATGTCAACACCCACAAATCCTCTGACTTCACTCTCTTGATGCTTCCCCGACAAAACGGGCATGACTCCGACTTTGTATTCCAGTCCCCGTCGCGGCTGATGACTCCAGCAAACGCCCCAAATTGTCATCATCCAGCTCCCGCCAACACCAGCCATTATCGGAGCGTATGCGTCCTCGCTTTATCGACGAGGTTGTAGGTCAAGACCATCTCCTCTCGCCGGCTTCTCTTCTCCGCTCCGCCGTCGACTCCAACCGCCTCCCTTCTATTATCTTCTGGGGTCCACCTGGCACTGGGAAGACCTCAATGGCCAAGTCTCTCATCAATTCCTCCAAGGATCCTTCTCTGTATCGCTTCGTCTCTTTATCTGCAGTCACTAGTGGAGTTAAGGATGTTAGAGATACTGTAGAGAGTGCCAAGAAGCTTAATCTAGAAGGTAAAAAGAGAACTGTGTTGTGTATGGATGAGGTTCATAGGTTTACAAGTCACAGCAAGACTCATTCTTGCCTGTTATTGAAGATGGTAGTATCCTTTTCATTGGTGCCACCACTGAGAACCTATCTTTCCATTTGATCACTCCTTTGCTCTCTCGCTGTAGAGTTCTCACTCTTAATCCCTTGAAACCTAATCATATTGAGACCCTTCTAAGACGAGCTGTAGAGGATTGTGAGAGAGGACTCTGCAATAGCTTTGAGGTTAATGATTCCGTTATTGAATTCTTGGCTAACAACTGCGATGGTGATGCGCGTGTTGCGTTGAATGCTTTGGAAATCTCAGCTACCATGGCTACCGCTCGAGCTGAATCTGAGGCTGTTGTGTCTATTGATGATGCAAAGGAGGCTCTTCAATGTAAACACTTGGCCTATGACAAGGCAGGGGATCAACATTACAACCTCATTAGCGTACTTCACAAGTCTATGCAAGGAAGAGATGCTAATGCTGCAATCTACTGGCTGGCTAGAATGCTCGAAGGTGGTGAAGAGCCGCTTTACATTGCTAGGAGGCTTATAAGGTTTGCAAGTGAGGACATTGGCCTTGCCGATCCTTCATCTCTTACCCAGGCGGTTGCTTGCTATCAAGCTTCACATTTCTTGGGTATGCCTAAATGCAATGTAATTCTAGCCCAATGCACTGCATACTTGGCACTGGCTCCTAAATCCATTGCAGTTTACCGAGCAATAGAAGCTGCACGGAAGGTAGTGAAGGACTCGGTTGGACAGAACGAAGGAGTGCCTCTACACCTTAGGAACGCTCCAACCAAGTTAATGAAGGATCTTGGCTATGGGAAAGATTATATATATCCTCCCAATGATCCTTCTTCTGCAGCAGCTCAGACATATCTACCTTCGTCTCTTCTGAATTATAAGTTCCTTGAATGGCCTGAAGGAGGTGTTCTCCAAGATCAAGAACACAGGCTCTAACCGCTACTCTTTCTTTCTTTTTTGTATGTGATATAGAGGAGATCATGTTGATCAAGCCTTTGCAAAGGCTACGCTTTATTTTGTAGTTTGCTTCCTTCATTGAAATCGGAAATGGTGGAAACAATCGGGTAGAAAGAGAAACCCTGACTTATTATTCAAGATACAAAATCGAACAAACCCACTTCTCTCTCTGTAAACGAAACAAAACGCAAGTAATGAAAGTTTCCATGGTCCCCCATTAAGTTAACACAAATTAATGAGAATTCTCAGACGTGGATCTATAAACAAAAAACTGTTGATCGATTCTTCCACTCTTTCACTGATCAATACTTAGGTCTCCCCATTGGACCTTGTGTTTTGCGGCTAGATTAATGGGTACCGACTGGACCACGACTTCCATAAGGATAGGATTCTGGGATTGTCTTCTTTTCTTATAACTCTTTGAGCAATGGAGTGAAAAGCGCCCACGCAGCGTCAAGTTCATCGCTTCTTATGAATAACCTGCTTTCGCCTTCAATCGCATCCAGCAGAAGCCTCTCATATGCATCTGGGATCTCCTTTGATACCTTCAACAGCAAAAGGGTAAATATGAAACTATATGTAATAGGCAAAAAAGAACACAACTTTTGATAGAGTTGAGAATCACATACGAAGAAGAACTAAACGCTCTTCTTTATTATTTCTCAACTCACCTTGCTGAATAGAGAAGATTCAAGTTACTCCGATCTAATCTCTTTCCTAAACCAGGACCTTATTGTTGATTTTCAAATAGATAGCTTCATTTGGTTGGACGCGGATGCCGAGCTCATTTGTAGTCCGGTCAAGATCAGTACCAGAATTCCGGTTATATAAATTCCCAGGCACATGCCGTAACTGCACCCTTATCTCCGCACTGTATCAATAAATCTAAATATATTAGTCATGGAAAAGGCAAATCATAAAAGGTACTAAAAAAATCCTAAGTTTGGTACCTTCGGGTGTGTAGAGCTTTCCCAGCTTTCATGAGAAAAGGTACACCATCCCATCTTGCATTGTCAATGAAGAATGCAGCAGCTGCAAATTGTAGTGGCCTCATTGAACGAAGTACTTTCACCTGAATTGATGTGAACATTTCAATGTATCACTTTGAAATCAACCAATTTATAAGAAAGGGAACAATGGGAGACCTTTTCATTGCTGATATCCTCTGCATCCAAACTATCAGGTGTTTCCGTGGCAAACAGAGCTAATATCTGAAGCAGATGATTCTACATTATATATTATTCCATAATTGTCAAAGTACCTGAATTCGAAGAATAGAAGAGTGTCAATACATAGGCTTCAAAACAGAAGAGAAACTAAAAGTCAGAGAACAAAAATAATTACCCTCCACATCCTTCAGTGCCAAAATCCTCAGAAAATATAAATTGCACGTTCCTTATATACTGCCTTGGCCAAAGCAGTTCAAATATAAGATTCGAGAATCGAAGAACCGACAAGTTCTCAACTAGCTCCTTTCCTAAGTAATGGTCTATCCTGTAAAGATCAACTTTCCATATCAGCTAGGTATCTAAAACCATCATCTTTACAAATCTACAATGACATAAGCACAATATCTCCACCTAAATATTTGGTCTTCCTAGAGGTATTGCTTAAGGGACTTTGTTAAAGCAGCCGAGGTTTGAGAATCTCGGCCAAAAGGTTTCTCGAAAGTGACCCTTGTCCATCCTTTGATAGATGAAGCAGATGAGCTTGCACATTTCACAGCATCGACAAAGATATTTGGAGGCATCGAAAGATAAAAAGGCGGTTTGAGAGTCTTCCACCCTGCAAATAGTTATGTGATGGATAAGGACACCAAAGAAGACCAAGCTTTTCTAGTTTTTATTAAAAACTTTTTAATAATTTTTCCAGAAACAATAATAGTTCTCCCACTTCTGTGTCCAGGTGCCATAATCTACAACATATCACTTACCAAGGTAACACATGACCTGAACTAGCCTTCGAGAAAAACAAAAAGCAGAGGAAAACATCAATACCTCATGGTCCTTGAGCTTCTTGTTCAATGCAACAAAATGTTCCTGAGAATCATATTGACCCGTATGGTAAAAACATCTCTTGAGAAATTCTTCTATCTTTTCACCACAGTTTGCCCTGAAAGATCATATGAACAGTTAAATCTTAAACAAACCATCGCTGATAAAGTACCAAACTAAAAAGAAACCATAAGGACCAATGTCTTGGTAGTTTTACAAAAGCTACAATAATTCACCTCTTATGAATTCTACATGTGAATGTTTTGCTGACCATGTCTCTAAGTTCACCATCTGTCATCTTACTCCTTGCATAGCCGAATATTGTAAAATGCTGCATCCAAAAACATCTTACCAGATCAATCAATAGAACAATCGTGAGAAAGAATGAGAGGAGAAGGTATTTTACCTCAGGAAGACAGCCTTCATAGTAATGTGCAAAAAGGGCTGGGAATATCTTCTTCTTGGCACGATCACCAGAGGCTCCGACCACCGTGATAGTAACTGTTGACTGGTTTCCACCGCCATCAGACTCTGTTGCAACCTTGTCTTCATCTAGTGAAGGAATCGTTAACTTCAGTTCCTCAGCCGAGCTTGACTTGGTGGCTACCGCACCTAAAACCAATTGCAACCGCAATATAGAACATTACATGCATTGTTTGTATGAAGTCAGAGACTTTTGTAACTAGTGAAATCAATCCTATATATATTCAATCTTCATGTTATCCGCAAATCAAAACATGAAGAAGAAAACCCTTTTTTTTTTGAGAATACAATTAAAGTTACCAGCTTGCACAACAACAGAACTCTGAACGGACTTCCTCTGCGATCTAACACAGAGCTCATCTAGATTTAGCTTTTGAGGAGAAGCGGAGAGGAAGGAGAGGGACCGGCGTGGGTCACCGTTGATGAGCGAATAAGAATGCAACCGAGGAGGTGTGGGAGAGGTTGGGCAGGAGAGAGACGAAGAAAACGATGGCATTGTCGAATTAGAAGGAGTACGAAAGATGGGTTTGGATGCAACAATTGCGCTTATGATATATGAGCGAATAGTTAAGGACGATGACAATTGTCGAATTTTGAGCCTTTTGACGTCTCCCAAAGGTTATGTCTTTGCCAAATTCGTGATTTTGTTGGTATGGTTAAGTGAAGGGTTATTGCAAAAAAATAATATTATTGTTCAGTTTACAAGTGGCTTGGCTTTTGCTTTTGCTTTCTATATATTTTCAAGGGTTTACAACTATTGTGTTTTCATTTAACTAAATCATCTTATCTCATTAGGTTTTTTTTTTTGTTAAAGTTATATCATTAGTTGGTGATGATATATCAATCTTCCTGGATAAGTATCTGTTGAGAGCAAAAATATCTCAACAAGAATTCAGGATTACAAAATCTCACTAGAATTTACCAATTTTCACCATATATATATATATATATATATATATATATATCAGTAGATTTAATTAGAAAAATGAATCCCTAAACCATTCAATATCTCAACTCATTCGCCAAAAGTTAATCTATGAAAACAAGTATCTCACAATTGTACTTGAACTCTTGAAAACAGTTATTGTGTAACATTAAGTGGCATCATTATCACTAGCAGTTGCCTCTAACGCGCATGTTTTGTTTTCCTCAACCGTCTAGTCTAACATGCATGTTTATAGTAGACATGACACGATGGTCCAAGTCAGTATTATCGACATCAAGTTACATTCCTAAAAGTACCGTCGATCATGGATCGTTTTAGTCTTTTAGAAATGGTGTAGTCAAATCTATAAACCGATCTACAACCTCTGGTCATGTAAACTCTAGAGATTTTTATCAGAAAAAAAACTCTAGAGATTTATCTTCACCTTGCTTATTACCCATTTTCATTTACAGAACATTCCACTCGTTTATCTCCACTTTCCATACTTACGTTTAACCTTTGGAATTTGGATCTTCTAAACGTGATTCTCTTCTGGAAGCTCTCAATCTTCTTTTTTTTTTTTTGAAATTTAGCTCTCAATCTTCTTATTGAAATAATATGATAACCTTTATGTCTATGCATGCATAGCCCATATTTTAATCTTCTAATTGCTAACTACTTGTTGGTCAAAATGAAGAAAATTAATGACAAGAAAAAAAAATCAACTCAATTTTGTGGAAATTATTAGAGGTGGATAAAATCAAATTTTGATCCGAGATACAATCTGTTTAACATTCCAAACAAAACAAAATGCAAGATTACTCCAAACAAAACAAAATGCAAGATATACAATCCGTTTAGTGACCACCCCACCAATTAGCTAATTTACTCGTTTATTATGAATAACATTGATTTTTGTTATTAACGTGTATAATAAGTTGTTGAATTTGTCAAAAAGAAGGAATTGAATTTATTTTGAAAAGGGGCGTGAGGCATACGCGATAGAGGTGACCGTAGATAACAATAGATATAAATGTGAGTGAAATAAATAAACATGAGAACTAAGCTATACTCACTCTGTTCCCTCTTATATGCGAAAGCCAATAAATACAAAATAAACAAAGAAAAGCCTCTCTCCTCTCATTCTGTAAAAATGGTTTGTTGTTCCTCAAAATCAGCCATGAAAGCAAAGAAGAAAGGTAAAGTGCATCCATCTCCTCTTCCACCTTCCAATGGAGATGACTGTCTCTCTGTCTTGAAACTTCTCCCCACTGTGATTCTCGTTCTGGTCTCGGCTCTCTCGGCCGAAGATAGAGAAGTTCTTTCTTACTTAATCACCAGGTCATTCAACACCACCACCCCCGCCGTATCAAGCAAGAAGAAGAAGAGAATTCATAAGTGGGATTGTGATTGTTTTGATTGCTACACTAGTTACTGGTTTAGATGGGATTCTTCGCCCAACCGTGAGCTCATCCACCAGATCATAGACGCCTTCGAAGATCATCTCACCACCGGCGAGAACTCAGCCAAGAAATCCAACAGCAAAGGAAACAAGAAAGAGAAATCGGAAGAAGTCATGGACCCCACGGTGACTTCCGATGAACTCCCGCCTGAGACATCAGATGAAACGGAAACATCGATGAAGATAGCGAATAAGCACAATGTTCTTGCGAGGAAGGTGTTACCGGACGTGTTGAGTTTATTCAATTCGCGTTTTTGGAGCTTTTGGAATCCCAACGCTTAGGGCAATAATAAGGCATCGCTCAAAAGCTTCTTTTGTTTTGTAAAAATGTTGTTTCTTCTCTGTCTTTAAAATCCAAGAAAAAACAAAAAAGGTGAATGCCTTCTATAAAATATTGATACTTTCACCTGCCTATGTTATATATATATATATATATATAATATTATTGAAAATGTAAGCATATAATCTGTTCTCATTGAGATTATCATTTAATTTCTTAAGGGTTGGTTAGCTCGTTGAAACTCAGGGTGTGCAAAAAAATTGTACCGGAACATCCAATCCGATTCGAACCCGATCTGAAAACTTATATCTAAAACTGAATCCGATAAATTATTTTATTGGAGTGTAAATCTTTAAAGCCAAAAATTCGTATCCAAACTTGAAACACAAAAATCCGATCCGAAAACCCAAAAATATATAACTACCCATGGAAAATATCCTAATTCGAAGACCCTATCGTGAGTTTTGTATGTGTAATATAAACAAAGACGATCTGAATCCGAACCGGAAAATATGAAAAAATACCCAAAAAATCTGAAAAATCTCCACAAAAACCAAAAATACCTGAAAACCCAAATCCGACTTCGAGTTTTGATCAGGTTTTATCTCTAAAATCTGAATTCGATCCAAATCCGAATTTTTTTACCCGAAACCGACAAATTATTTTATTAGAACGTAATGCCTAAACCCGAATCCGATCGAGTTTTACCCAAACCCAATCCTGAAACCCAAATGTCCACTTCTAATTGAAACTGTGATATTTTTCTTCAGGCTCTGCATATTCTTTCTCCGTTTGGGTTGGTGGTAACAACCTCACTCTCTGAGTTAAAGCACAACATTTTTAAAATATCAATTTATTTTTGCTTAAGAACAAAGTTTTAGGGATTCGGTAGGTACATAGTTTCGGAAGGTGGGCCAACAAAGATGTCTTTGTTTGATTAGGCACTTGTCAAAGAGTGTCTCATATGTAGATATTTTCAGCAACTAATGAATCGTTTATTTTCTTGTTTATGCATATCCCAAATTTTGATTATTTATTGTTTGTATTTTAATGGTATCTTCATATTTTCGGGAAAACCCTTTGCCGATCATGTTACTATTTAGGACTATTGCTTTTTCCGTTTAAGATTTGGTCCTTTTTATGTAGTAAACGGTCCTTGGAACCTCGAACATTTTATTTGAAAAATAGCTGCCTGACGTCTGGTGGTGAACTCCCGTTTAAACAAAAACATATCTGTGTTACCGATGTGGAGTAGTGGAAGAAAATATTAACATGATTTTTTACTTCCTTGTGTTCAAAGAAATTGTAAAATTGATTCAAAACGTACACAATCTTAGTTAATAGGACCCTTAATCTAGCAAAGCTTTTCATTTTGATTCACAGGCCCATAACTCATTATTACTAGGACAACTCTATAAAGCTTAGCAACAAAGCCTTATAGTGTAATGAATGTAATCTTTCTGATACCTTGTAAATTGTCATCGCTCTCAAGTTCCATTTCAAGTTGGTCAAAGTCTTAACCTTTAACAAAAATTAAAATTCTTTATTGAATGGTACCAAAAATTAATCTAATGGTCATGGGCATCTTTTTAGAGCATATTCTAAGGCCTTTTTCATACCTGACTTTGATATTCTCGGCCCATAAAAAATAATTAAAAAAAATTAGAAAATAAAAAATTGTTTCTCAAGTCACTTGAGGAACACTGTCGCATCGACAAGAGAAATTTGAGTCTCCCTTCCTCTCTCTCTGCTCCTCCTCCCTCCGTCGTCACAAGAGCACATCTTTCTCGCCGAGACCTTTCTGCAGCTCCTCTCCCAAATATCTCTTCGATCTTCTCATGCGGCTTCCTCTGTAATCTTGTTCGTTCGTCTTACAAGCTCGCAGTGTAGAGTTTTCGTCTCTAGGCATGGCTCTTCCGCTCGGAAAGCTCACAATCCTCATCGGTGCAGGTCCGTGCATCACTGCGGGGTTTTCTTATATTACTGAATAATTGGTCGATGCTTGAATTCTCCTCGGGTTCTGATTTCGATTCGTTGATGGGTAATTGTAATAAGAGGATGAGAAATTAGGGTTTTTGATAAACCCTCTGATCCCTGTAGAATGCTCACTGTTGCTTAACTGTCTCTCTATCATCGAGTCTTCTTCAGCACAAATTTTAAGGCTTTTGATCTTTAATTGTGCTCACTGGATTGGTTTTCATCTGTGGAGTAGTATCGGAAATTGAACAAAGGGATAGTTTTTAGTGCGAAAGGAGTTTTTTTGGCTATCTCAGAGGAGAATTTTATGTTTGATTTCGTTGTGAATGCACCAAGAACGATAAATCTACCCATTTCTATCTTACTGTGTCGATTTACTTGCTTATACTTTAGGTCTTGTTGGGTCAGTGCTTGCTAAAGAAGGGAGCTTACCAGATGTGTCGAATTTTGTCTCGGGTGCTTTAAAGGTATAGTTTTCTAAATCACACTGTTTACTACCTTGCACCCATCTTCTGACTTCAAAAATATTAAGCTTGGTAATCCCTATGTGTATGATGCTGTTTGGAAAAATGGGGTAATGGTTTATTTCTCTTGACAGTTGGTATTTAGGCAACTGAAACAAGAAGAACCTAGCAAATCAGCTAGCAAGCCCCACAATGATACACTTCTGGCCCAGGTTGGTTTGAGATTAATCTACATATTGACGAGGATCAGTTATTAAGTAGAACTGGATAAGATAGACTTGTGGAGGACTTAGATTTACTTTTCTGATCTATATTTTTTTGTAGGTTAACAATCTTAGGCATGAATTGCAGTTGCTGTCTTCAAACAGACCTATCACTATTGTTACGACTGGAGGATCAGGTCCTCTAGATTTTTTTTTATTTTGAAGTTTTGTATTCATTTCTGTTCTATTCTTCTACCTTAAAAATCTGTGATAAATGACCGAAATGGTATTATACTGATATGAAACAGGACACTGGAACCATTCTCAAACTTATGTTCTAATCTTTCCATAGCAAGTCATTTTAAAGTGACATCATTCTTTTTTAACTGTAGCTTGAAAGCAAATAGTTAACAATATCTTTCAATTCCCAGGTGGTAACAAGTATGGTTATATCATTATAATTGGGGTGATAGGTTACGGATATGTTAGGTGGAAGGTAATAATAGTTACTTGCTCGTTTAAAGTGCTGTTGGCTAGGCAAGATTTTGTATTTTGGAAAATAATTCATTTGGTTCTCCTTGCCAATCAATTTCTTCTGCAACATTCTCAGGGCTGGAAACTTCCAGATTTTATGTTTGCTACAAGGCGCAGCTTATCAGATGCATGTAATAATGTTGGCAACCAGATTGATGGGTTTTACTCATCCCTCTCGGCAAGTTCTTACTTCCCTTATTTTCTCTAGTGCTCTTAAAGTGTTCGCTTACTATTTTTTCTTGATTTGAAAAATGAACTCTGTTCTTATCAGTTATGATGGTTCCTTTTGTGAGCTAATCCATCCAATTGATCTAGTACATGTTTTAAATCGGCAGCTGAACATCAATTTTGTCTCTCTTAACATTTCATTACAGGGTACAAAACGAGAATTAAGTTCAAAAATTGACAAGATGGGTCGTAGTTTGGATGCAAATACAGAAATTATTCAAGAAACAGGACGAGAGGTATGTAAGCTTGAATGTACGCAGATACTTCTGTTTCACTTTGTTGTCAAGGCTTTATGATGATTCTACCTACTTTCTTGATAATTTAATGTTTAGGTGACTGAACTACGGGAAGGTACAGAAAATATGAAGGATGATGTTAGGTCTGTTTTTGATGCTGTTGAAAATCTGGTGAGAAAATTTAGTGATTCCATATATGTTCACCAGTTTATTCTCCCTAAAATAAAATAAAAAGAGGTGATCTTGTGATCTTCATAATTTTCAGGCAAGCAAAGTCTATCGTATTGAGGGAAATCAGGTAACCATTTGTAACAGTTGTAGTTGGAGAATTTTTTTGTTCATCAGCCATTGTGGTAATTGAATTCTTTGCCATCCATAAAGGATATCACGCTTAGAGGAGTTGGAGCTCTGCATGGTCAGTGTAAGGAGAACATAAGAATTCAAGAGTCCAAACAGGCATGAGCCTTCTCCATGTTGCAGTACATTTTTTGGGAAATGACCACATAATCTACATGTTCATCTTATTTACCCAGACTTCTTTTATGTTTAGGCATTGCCGTCAACTCCATCAGTGCCAGCCCTTGAGGCAGCTCCTACGACACCATCGTCAAGGGTAAATGACTAAATCTTTGATTGGTCTCATGATGAATTTTAACTGCTCATCAAGTTATTGAGATCGTTACTGATCTTACTCTGTTCTATTGCTTATTTTTCTTGGGTGTTTTGATGTTAGCAGACTTTGTCTTTGCCTCCTGCTTCTCCCCGTGAATCCCAGTCGCCTTCAACTTCTAATGGAGCTCAACAGGTTTTTTTCTCTCTCAAACTAGAGTTTTGGAATAGAAAATGAACTTGGTTTTAGTGAATACTGACGTTACATTTGGACAGTCGCATGGTCCACTTCAGCACACTCAATCTATGTCTGGTTTGAAGGTAAATATTATTTTCCTCTTCTGTTTCCTTCAAGTCTCAAACCTTAATATGGGTCAAACCTAACCTAAAACAATCTTTTATAAACATGGGTCTCAGGAGATAAGCGAAAATGGAACACGTTCTGGAGAAACCACGGGAAACACGAGTTCAGGCCTGTTTAGTCTGTTCTCAATGCCGAGAATAGGAAGGACTCGTAGTGTGGTGAACACAGTGCCTACTAACGCGATTGGACCCCAATAGTGGCTTGTCAATAAATACTGAAGAGAGAGTTTGATCATTCAAATATGATGATCAACAAGCCAGAAATGGGTATATGCTAGTAGAGGATTGAATAGGTTGTGCTGCGTCTATTCTCAGTCCCTTGCTTAGTGGAGACAATGTCATAAATGGTGCATAATTTTTGTAGGGATGCAGCTTAAATTTAATTGGGTTATATATGTCACAATTAATCAGTTCGTTGCTCCACCCTTTCGTAATTCAGTTTATACTTATATAAGAGGTCGACGATGGTTTTGTCTGGCCGTCTCTTCTTTTTCCTTTTTGCATTGAATAAAAAGGCTGGCTGGTCCATTTGTCAATTACATTGTTTCTACTCTACTAAAGCTTCCCATACTCTTACATATTACCTTTTTCATATGTCATCTTGTGAAATGATAAGAGGTTGTATCATGTCATCTTTTGATTAAGTTCATGTGAGAGTTGTGAAGTGATTATACTTGGAAACAAGCAAAGCAACTAGGAAGATACGAGATCATTATTTTGCGTAAATGCTAAGCAACTAGCAAGAGATGGTACCATTTAGACATGCTTAAAGTTGTTTCTAGCAAGAGATGAAAGACTAACATGGCTGATTTGGAGCTCATGTTCCTGCATCAAACTACTTGGGTTATAGAGAATTTGGCCTCAAAATATTGCAACTCCCGACTCTTCAAAAAAAAAAAAAAAAAGCTATTCGAAGCAAAAGTTTCATTAGCTTCATTGTACTGCTTCTTTCTTTTCAGCTTAAATCCCTAAACTGCTTTTCTTTACTTGGATAGAGAATCTCCAACAAGCCAAATCTTAGTTTTTGTACCAAATTGCAGAATCTCAAATATTGCACCTACTGCTTCAAAACGTATTTGGATAAATAAATGAGAACCAAAAATCTCCAAATTCCAAAAAATATGCAACCATGTGTGTTGCTGTAACCTGAGTCAAAGCACCTGAACATAATTCTGGAACACGTAGTCACATTAGGAAAAACTTTGAATACCTTACTTAAGAACTCGTCAACACTCTCACCAATCGGAGGGAGACCACCATGTTTCAACCAATGATAATCTTTTGCAAGATTCAACTTGACATCATCAAGAGGTTAGTTTAGAACATTTTGAGTAATCACTGATTTCTTCTTGTTAATGTTGCTGTTGCTATTCTCCAATTCATGAGCATTTTCAAGTTGGATTTTACTATTTTTTATAGTATATGATATGCTGTAGCTTGGAAAAATCAATGAACAAGGATCAACTTATCATCAACTTCTTTAGCATTTTCTCCTTCTCTAACTCAGTAACTTATTGTTTTTCACCATAGAGGTACGTTTTCTCTAAATGTGAAGATACCTTCAAATCTCCCGTCATCACAATAGTTTTTATATGCAAAAGCTCTTTCAACTGAGCATACCTTATCAAAGAACATTTAAATATAATTGTGACGTATAAGTTATAACCCATTGAAATATAAGCTGCATCCCTACAAAAATTATGCACCATCTAACAATGTCTCCATGCACATGCCAAAACAGCAAAATCTAATCAAATCCTCAACTAGCACATGCCCACTTGTTTGTTAATCCTAATATTTAAACTACCACTTCAGTTAGTAGGCACTCTGTTGACCGCACTATGAGTCCTCAATATTCTTGGTATTGAGAACCTACCAAACATGCCCGAACTCGAGCCTGATCCACCTTTTCCACTAGAGTATGTTCCATTTGACATCGTCTCACGGCTGCTAGAGTTTTCACTTATGTCCTAATATACCCGATTTTATAGAAGATTGTTTTAGGTTAGGATAGGGAAGAGATCAATAACCTTTACCTTCAAACCAGATATAGATTGCGCGTGCTGAAGTGAACCGCGTGACTGTCCAAATAATACGTCAGTACTCTGTACAACGAAATTTAGTTTGTAATCAACAACTATGGTTTGAGATGGAACAAACCTGTTGAGCTCCATTAGGGGTTGACGGCGACTGGGATTCACAGGGAGGAACAGGAGGCAGAGACAGAGTCTGCTTACATCAAAACACCAGAGAGAAATAATCAATAGAACAGAATAAAACCGGTAACAATCCCCTAACATGATGAACAGTTGAATTTTTTGTGAGACCAGATGATAGATCTAGTCATTTACCCTTGACAATGGTGTCGTAGGAACTGCCTCAAGGGCTGGCACTGATGGAGTTGACGGCAATGCCTAAACATAAAAGAAGTCTGGGTAAATAAGATGAACATGTAGATTATGTGGTCATTTCCCAAAAAATGTACTGCAAAATGGAGAAGGCTCATGCCTGTTTGGACTCTTGAATTCTTATGTTCTCCTTACACTGACCATGCAGAGCTCCAACTCCTCTAAGCGTGATATCCTTTATGGATGTCAAAGATATTCAAATTCCATCAATACAATGCCTGATGAACAAAAAAATTCTCCAACTATGGAAAGTAAGAACTTGCGGAGAGAGACGAGTAAAAACCATCGATCTGGTTGCCAACATTATTACATGCATCCGATAAGATGCGCCTTGTGAGCAAACATAAAATCTGGAAGTTTCCAGCCCTGAGAATGTTGCAGAATAATTCAGTGAAGAGTAAGTTTCAAAAAAGAGAAAGAAACTACAAACTAAAAGGCCAGGTCAAACTAATTGGCAAGGAGAACCAAATGAAATGTTTTCCAAAATACAAAATATTGACTAGCCAACAGCAATTCAAATGAACAAAATAACTATTTTTAAGAAGGTCAGGTATGGTGAAATATTATTATTACCTTCCACCGGACATCCGTACGCTATCACCCCAATGATAATGATCAAACCATACTTTCTACCACCTGTGAATTGAAGGAAAATGATAACTGTTTTCTTCCGAGTTTCGATTAACGGTAAACAAAGAATGATGTTACTGTAATGAAATGACTTGCTAATGCTCAGAAGAAAAATCCACCGATCAGAAGAATGATGTTATCAAACCAATTTTTTCACTTTTTATTGCAGAAGAGGAATACAAAACTTCAATATTAAAAGATAAGAACCCCATAGGACCTGATCCTGCTGTTGTTACAATAGTGATAGGTGTGCTTGAGGTCAGCAACTGCAATTCATGCCTAAGAAAGTCAACCTACAACACAATAAGAGCTCAGGTAAGAAATTATTGATTCGCAACAAATCAAAGTCCTCAGCAAGTATATATTACCCAGCTCCATCTGATAACTTATCCTCGGCAATAGATTAGTGTGAAACTAACCTGAGCCTAAAGGCATCATTGTGGGCTTGCTAATCGATTTGCTAGGTTCTTCTTGTTTCAGTTGCCTATATACCATCTGTCAAGAGAACCAAAACCATTGCCCCCATTTTTTCAAACCAAAAATCATAAGGACATGGAATCGCCAAGCTTTTGCAGCAACATAGAAATTTAAATACCTTAAGAGTGTCCCAGACTAAATTCGATACATCTGGTAAAAGCCCCCCCCCCCCCCCCCCCCCCCCTTCTTTAGCAAACATTGATCCAACAACACCTAAAATATCATTTGGAAAACACACAATGCAGTAAGTTGGATGAACATTAAGCATGTACACTTAAATCAATCGATTTAGCTAGTTTACATGTATTAATGTCTGGAATGCCACTTTTTTTTTTTTTTTTTTGTGATACCACTAAATAATCTGTCATGCCACTGTAAAAAGTGTTTTTGACGATTTTACCACTAAATGATATTTTCATGTTTTAAAAATTAATGCGCCAAAAAAAAATTTGCATGCTTTGGGCCTTCAAATATTCAGGGCCTGCTCTAGGCACAGAACAGAATGCTACCAAAAACCGAACCGAAATTTTCGATCATATTCGGTCTAACTGTGATTCAAACCCGATCCTATATTTGGGTTGATAAAAAAAAAAAAAAAGATTAACGATTTGGGATGATTCCATCTTATTGGATTTAGCATTTATTACGCTACGCGTAGGTAATTATATTTGTTCTTCTTTTTTGAAAATTTTTAACGTATGAAAAATAAGTGAACAAATATATCTAAAATTCCTCAATTTCTTGTTGATCAAGCATTTTGGACCTGTCATTAATCAACTTTAACGCCACATTACAAAACATCGTCGTTTTGACTAAACTCAAATTCTTGATAATCAAGTCAAAATCTCCACAATTAGTCAAAATCCTCAAATTTAGTTTCAACCTATAAACAAGATAATTACATGTATTACCAACTCAGGAAAACATCATCGCAGCTCTTGCTAATTAGCAGCTTAACAACTTGGAAATGGGTTAAACATGATGAATGGACAATATGTAATGATATGCCATGTGTCAAGTTTATTATAAATTAAGGGTTATTCAATTAGTCAACTAGAAAAAACATTAAACTTTCGGATTCTTAGAATTTTTTGTTTTCCAAAAACTTATATCAAATGATAATTTTCCAACTATTTAAAATATGTTTGTAATGAAAATGAAAAAGAATAAAATAAATAAATCACCCCTCACATATACAAAGAAAAAAAGGTTGAAAGTGAATGTAATCTCACATTTACTGCCAGATACCAAATATCTATATATCTCCCTCTCCTTTTAATTCTAATCCATATTTCGCCATTAGTCTCTTTAATAATTCTTCTATATATATCAAAGAAGCAAAAGGCAAAAATTTCTGAGGTGTCGTAAACAGAGAGACTTTTAGATCATAGTACTAAAATACATACGACCTTTTTTTTTAAAATGCTTATAAGCTGGAGCTTCTAATTTAAATATATATAGTTTAACACCTTAACGCATCAAGTAAACGTTAAGAACTTTTTGCACATATCCTTCAAATATTTTGAGATGGTCTTGCTCGTTTAAAACAAGCACAAACTTATATAGATTATGAGGTGGTTTTTCTTTTTGATAAATGGTTTGCAATTTAGATTATGAGGTTTTGCAAGGGTCAAAAAAAATTTCCCTCTCTCTACCTTAAGTCCATACGTAAATGACAATATGTTTAATGGTTTTTGTGCCTATGAATCTAAAATTTAATAGGGTACGCAAGTTAACAACAGTTAAAATAAAATCTATATGCGTTAATTACTGTTTGTAAATAAAATTTTATTAGTGTAGTTTGGATTTGGCATAAGATCCTTTGTATAATATATGAAAAACCTTTTAATGCACAATGACTATGAGTCTAAGACTACAGTAACTTACTATATATCGCAGGAGAGTGGGGGTGAAAAATACAGAGACTGGTCCAAAAAAACTTAACCCCACTCAATAAACCCAGACGTGTCTTGTTTGACGATAACACCATCTTTCTATTTTGGGCTACGTGGTCCCCTTCCCATTACGTCTTGATGTGGACCTTGTCCGTCTATATTTAGGAGCTTAATCTTACGGTTCTTACTGCTTCGACCGTCCACGACATTGGCTTAAAGCCGTTCGATTCCATCTCATGCCAATGGACCACTTCACCAGTACTTCGCAACTTAGCTGTCGTGTAGGATTTCACGTGGCATTTATTTGTTCTAGTTTGTAGTGCAACATTGCAAGTTGTTGCGGTCCCCACCGATCACCGTCGTCTCTTTAACAATGAGATTCTTCTTTCTTTCCTACGTGTAATAGCATTTTGATTTGGGAGCTCGTTATGACCGTTGGATCTCATCGGTGGATCCCTTTAGGTGGAACTTGTGTGGCTCTAGGGCATATAATCCCCAAGCTAAAAGAGTACTTCCAAGTGCTTCTTTCGCTCTTATAACCTTTTTTTTATATCCTTTTTTTTCCTTCAAACATACTACTTTTATTTCCAATAGTTAAGAACATGAAAGTTCCTCACGAGCTACCAAAGGCCTTAGCCATATAGAGATACTACAAACTAAGAAAACGTCATAAATAGATAGAGACAAAGTCTTGGTGGCGATGAGATCAGCACACCCGTTTGCTTCACGTCTTTGGAATTGAACCGATGGCTTTAGAGATCTCCTCTCCGATCTTAAAATATTTGCCGCATAAGTTGATAATCTTAGCCAAAGAAAGGGGTCACTAATAGCTTTAACCAGCTGTTAAGAATCTGTCTCAAAGATCATTTCACCAAACACGAGGTTGTCAAGGCATCTCATAGCCCAGGATAATATTGCCGCTTCTGCTTATAGACTAGATAGTAAGTTTGAATACGATTTAGGTTTAATCTCGGTTCAACTTTTAATATCTGATCATTTCCCTCTTTTTTGTGTGCTTCTTGCCACTCTTGTGAATCCTCTATTGCTTTTGTAACTATCAGTTTGGGATTGTCCCGTTGATTAGTAAAGCATATAGTGTTCCTTGATTTCCATAATCTCCATGATATCCATGGCCACACTAGTTTCTGACTCTGCATAATCTCATCTAAACCTGCTTCAATGAATAAGCATGAGGCCATATTTGTATAAATCGAATCTGATGCAATCGGGAAAAGAAGTAAGCTAAAGGAGATAAAGCCCAGGCCAATCTAGTAAATGAACATTCACACAAAACATGGTTCACTGTCTCATTCTTCTCTCCACATCGAAAACATCTACCTGATTTTGTTAACCGCTTCTTTGCCATATTTGATGTCACTGCTAGACTGTTGGCAAGGACTCTCTAAAAGAAGTTTTGGATCTTTGGGGATGCTTTGGACTTCCATATTACTTGATATAACGGGTTAAGACTTGGTTGGAGGAGACGTCCCTTATCTGGCCATTTGATTTTATTTAGCCACACCTAATATCCAGACTTCACTATGTACATACCATCTTTTTGTAGATCCAGGAGTAATCAAGTTTACGCTTAGTGAACCCAGGTCTGATTGTCCTATTAGCCTAACATCCTCTTCAACAAAAACTTTCTGCACTATTGGCCAATTCCATTCTTCCGAGTTAGGGTCCTTCAAGAGTGAAAGTTCAACACAGACCGGATCAATAAATGGTTTGATTATTGGCGCTCTTGGAGGATAAGTTGCTAAATAGGGATTCGTAAGGATTAAAATTCTGACCATCTTGTTAAGAGATATGGGCTTCCAACTCAAAACTAATTGGCAATGAGAGGATTGACTCATATCTCTTATATATTAGTCAAGTCTTTTTCTAATTTCCGATGTGGGATATTCTTCACACGCCTCCTCGAGATCATGGTTTTTCTAACCATTGATCTCTACAATATTCCAATTTAGGATTAATTTCAAAATCGATCAGATCTCTTTTCAACGGACCGGATCGATTTTAGTTTCGTGGGGCAACATGTGTTCAGGCTCTGATACCATGTTAAAATCTATGGGCTTCCAACTCAAAATCAATTGGCAATGAATGGACTGACTCATATCTCTTATATATTAGTCAAATCTCTTTTTATTTTCCGATATGGGATATTTTTCACATATCTTCGAAGCTCTTATGCATTCCTTCCTTCATCGATCCAAGCCTACAAAAATACGCCTCCAAGTAAAAGAGGGCCTATGTCCTAGAGATGCTTCCAAAATAGACTTAGATGGAAAATATTTTGTCTTATAAACTCTGGCCATAAAAGAGGAAGGTTATGCAACCATTCTCCATACCTACTTCCCCAACATGGTCAGATTAAACCCTTCCAAATCTCTAAAACCCAATTCTCTTTCTGCTTTAGGCACACTCATCTTCTCCCATGCTTTCCAGTGAATTCCTTTCCTTTTTCATTGAAATTTCTTTATATGCTTTAGACGGAGAAATTTATTCGGCGATATCCACTTTTACGAATTATATATCTTGCAAGATCTCGTCTTATCACTAAAATATAGTATGTCTTACATGTTAGATTTTCTTTAGTTAATCGGTATTTAGGTGTATGTACGATGGTTAAAACTGAAATTAAGT
Organism: Cardamine chenopodiifolia; assembly: GCA_963922655.1. Classification (NCBI taxonomy): domain Eukaryota; kingdom Viridiplantae; phylum Streptophyta; class Magnoliopsida; order Brassicales; family Brassicaceae; genus Cardamine; species Cardamine chenopodiifolia. The sequence goes on from OZ000467.1 coordinate 6,125,980, forward strand.
ACGTGATATGTAACGGTACGACTAGTATCAAATAATTGTAAAAATTTTACATACTTTTGATTTTCTTTTTGGATGAAATTTAAGTCTTTATTTTTATTGATATTTAGGTGTATATGATACAGAAAAAGGTCAAAAAACTTATATGAAAAACATCAAAATTTATCGGATAAAATGAATGTCCATACAATAAACAACATGGTGAGAAAAATCACACGATCGACTAAATAAAAACCCAGACTATTTAAAACTTTTATTTGATTAATTAGACTTAAACGTAAAAAAAATCATGCGCCAGTTACGTACAGTCAAATGACAAGTAAAATGATCCAACAAATATTTAGTGTCACGTCAAAAAAAATTTCATTGGGATAAAAGTTTTAGAGAGACTTCAAGAATGTTTTTTTTTTATTTTCTTGAAATGTATGACACTTAATGTTTAAAAACTAAATATAGTACCATTGATGATCTCATACCTTGTACATAGAGTACAAAAAGAGAAGGAATGATAGAAGATATATATATATATATATATCTTAGATGTTTTAACTTCACTGTTATGACATCAATAAATAAACAGTTGAATGTACTTTAGTTTCTCTTTTGTTTTAATGTACATCACCTCTATCAATTGTCGTCATCTTACATTAATTGAACTATACGACCAGATCTGATAAGAAGGGAATTCGTACTTGCCTTCCTTTTCTTCTCATACCCTTCTATCTGATTTTGATTATAAGTAAACCATATATTTTACCTAGATTAAAGCAAATTGAACTATCATAATCTCGAGTTCCACATAGAGACAATAAAATTAGAGCGCATGAAAAAGTTGCTTAAAATGCTTCTACGATCAAGCGAGATAAGTGTTGATATAGATTTAATTTGCAAATCAAAGAAAATAAGCTTATATATAGTTTATATATACAACCAAGCAGAATATGAGAATAATAATGCTATGTTTAGTTTTTCTAATCGAATCATACCTTTGTGTCCATCACCTACTTACCGGTCAAAATACAGCAATTACGTTTGCTAACAAAAAGCACTAAGAGTTTTGGTCAGACACGATCTCTAACATCGGACAAACCCTAAGATAACCAAAATAAACTATATCTTATATTCAAAACTCTGTTTATTTTATCCATTTATGTTTTTCATATTTTTTTGTGGGTCTCATACCAAACTGAATTTATCAACATGGATGTTTTATACACTAGAATAATAACGATTGATATATTATATGACTATAATATAATTAATTTTTTTACAGAAGTAATTTAATTTCACTGAAAAAAAATATCTAGCACTATAAATTGGAAAAAGAAAACAAATCTAGCAGTAAGAATATGGATATTTTAAAACATAGATAAATCACAAAATGGGTGTTTTACTTTACATTTTACACCAATCACAAGGGTAGTTCCGTAAGTTGGAAAAATCGTACGAGGCTTCACCTAGTTAAGGTTAGGTCACATCTTTCCTGAATTCGGTTAGAAAAGTAAAAATATTTTTTAAAAAAATCAGGTGGATTTATTAAATTCTACCATCAAGATATCGACACGTGTCCAAACTCATTCATTGCCCTACTCTTTTCTCTTTAGGGTTGCCATCACTCATCACTCACGCGCTATCTTTCCTCTCATCATCGCTTCTCCACCGCGATTGATCTCTCATTTTCAACATCACTCTTATGAAGCAACAGATTAAAATATCTCTGTCTCTTTCAACACATTAAAACCGTAATAAAAGCTTTAATTTAATGGTTTTAAATGTTAGGGTTTATGTAAGAATTCCAATTAATCCCCATAACTAGTGAATCGAAGTAAAAAAAAGCATCCAACTTTCTTTAACAAGGCCAGAATCACATTTCTCAAAGCTAATAAGAATTGAAACCGAAACCACTAGTAGTGTTGGTAAGAGAGGAACTCAAATGATTCCTCCTTTGCTAATTATGTATAAACAAGAAATGCACCAAATTTCTAGGTTTGAAAATATGTAAGCATGGATAAAGTAATTAACATTTTGCATATGCAATATTTGCATAAATCCTATGAGGGCTTTGGTACACAATAATTGGGGGGTATATAGTTGAGTCTGAGAGTATATAGAAAGAAAATATTTCAAGTAATGAAGCTGACATGTTATATGTACTTGAAATAAGTGTTGCGAGATTGTACAAATGTATATGTACACTTTAGAAAGTAAAATAACATAGAAAAAATAGAAAGAAAAGAGAGAGAGAGATAGATCAGGCTCATATATATAAATAGAATTGCAAGGGCAGAGAGAGATAGAGAGATAGAGAGAAAGAGATCTTAAGAGACGAGAAAAAAATGGGAAGAGGAAGAGTGGAATTGAAGAGGATAGAGAACAAGATCAATAGGCAAGTGACGTTTGCAAAGAGAAGAAATGGTCTATTGAAGAAAGCATACGAGCTTTCAGTTCTATGTGATGCAGAGGTTGCTCTCATCATCTTCTCTAATCGAGGAAAGCTGTACGAGTTTTGCAGTAGTTCGAGGTATTTTTATTTTTTTATATTTATATAACTGTTACATACAAAAATGTGTTGTATGGCTTTGTGACGTGGTTGTGTCGCACGTCCTCTATCATTCTTTAAAAGAAGCAAAGGGGAAAATATATACCCATATATATATCTGATCATTTTTTAAAAGATTATTATAGCTTTTTTATATGTTTTTGGTGTTTCTGATGATTTCCATTTTGTTTTTGGTTTTCTCTTCTGTTTTCTTTCTATTATTTTCTTATATTAAAGTTTTGTTGCAGGTTTGTAAACATATTTTGTTTGTCTTTCCTTAGAATATAGATCTGCTTAATTTATTTATTTGAGAAATTAATATCTCTTGGTAGTGAAATGAATTAAATAGGGTTTCTCTTGAATCGTTTCTTCACAGCTGTTGATTAGGGGTCGTCCAATCCGATCAAATCACTCAATTTTTGAACTTTTGTTTCCATGGCTACCCACTTTAGTAACCCTTAATTAGGGCTTCCAATTTTGGTTTGAATTGACCCCAATTTCAGATTCTTCTAAGGTCCATTGGATCTTCTGTGTTTCTAGATCAGACTCCCAGATTTTATTCTAAACCCTAGGAAACATTTGAAAATTCTCAATTTTTTATAATTGAATTGAACTTGATTTTGAGATAACCAAAGTTTATTGGTTACTCTTGTGTAAATGAATGGAAGAAATGATGCTTGTGGTGGTGTTGCAGCATGCTTAGGACACTGGAGAGGTACCAAAAGTGCAACTATGGAGCACCAGAACCCAATGTGCCTTCAAGAGAGGCCTTAGCAGTTGTACCCCCTTCTTCACTTCATTTTCTGCTTAATTTTGCTTTAATTGTTTGAATCCGATTATTACTATATATGTTAATTTGGCACACTCCAGGAACTTAGTAGCCAGCAGGAGTATCTCAAGCTTAAGGAGCGTTACGACGCCTTACAGAGAACCCAAAGGTAACTAGTTAACTCCTTAAGCTACCTTATATATAGTCTAGTGTTTTCTTTCTTTTTTTTTACAGATTTTTGATGATGAGTTTGTTCTTGAAATAGAAATCTATTGGGAGAAGATCTTGGGCCTCTTAGTACAAAGGAGCTTGAGTCACTTGAGAGACAGCTTGATTCTTCCTTAAAGCAGATCAGAGCTCTCCGGGTACATTTACTTGTTCATCTATTTCTCATATGTGTACGTATATACACTCTATATGAGGTCCATATTAATATATATCCTAGCTAATGTACCGAATTTGGGTTTAATGCTGCAGACACAGTTCATGCTCGACCAGCTCAACGATCTTCAGAGTAAGGTAATGAAAGAAAAGATTTGAGTGATGAAGCTTATAGACTAGTACTCACTCTCTACTTCCACGTCTTAATATATTAACCATCAACAAAACTCAAATGTTTGGAGCAGGAACGTATGCTGACTGAGACAAATAAAACTCTAAGGCTAAGGGTAATTTTGATATACCTTCTCATCAAATATTTAATGTATCGCTTAATTTGGTTATTAATATTCACTGTACAAGTGAATACGTGGCAGTTAGCTGATGAGTATCAGATGCCACTACAACTAAACCCTAACCCAGAAGAAGTAGATCACTACGGTCGTCATCAACAAGCTTTCTTCCAGCCTTTGGAATGTGAACCCATTCTTCAGATCGGGTAACTTTATTCACTAACCAACTTGGTCTTCTTTTGATTTTTTTAAGCATCGATCTTAAATGAAAATCTCGTATATGACTGGAGCAGGTATCAGACACAGCAAGATGGAATGGGAGCAGGACCAAGTGTGAATAATTACATGTTGGGTTGGTTACCTTATGACACCAACTCTATTTGAAACTTTCTTTCTTAATTTCCTTTTTGACATTTTAAGATGCTACATGTGGTTTCTATTTAATTACCTCTCTAATGTTTATTTCTGTCGTGTGTGTATGTGTGTGTAATGTTTATGCCCTTCTTTAATTCGATAAATTTTCCAACAATTTAGCTCCCCATATTTGCTCATTACTCAAACACTCTCACACTAATATCTTTTGAGTTTGTTTTAAGTATGCTTCCAGCTCCAAATTCTTTTAAATGAACTTCCAATTTATTTTATGTAAGGCTTTGCATAAAATTATAAAACCATTTTAAAACTATCATGTATAGCATAGACTATTTATTTTTAGAGGTTATTGTTTAGAATTTTGGATGTAACCAACCAAACAGAAGATAAGAACTTGGTATCTATCTGTTAAAGAGCAACCCATTGGTTATTTATCTTGAGGCCCACCTGATAACCTTTTGGTCCATCTTTATACTTCCCATAGGGCCTATATAGAAGAATCCTACGCAACCAAATTCTCAAAACTTCACTAAACCAAAATTCAACTAATAAATTAAAATCAGACCCAACAAAAACGGATTAGAAAAAAAAACTGATTATCAAATAGATTTCACAAGATAAAGATGCGATTTATTATTATAAAATTCACTCAAATATTTATTATTATTATTATTGATCTACAAAATAAAATAAAGATTTTTAATGTACACTCAGTCAAATCAAATGTTAATTCCATGTCCAATTTTGTCTTCAATAATCTATATTATTTGTTGATGACAGCTAAATAATTCGTCATTTAGCTTAAATAATTCGTCATTTGGCTTTAATTTCTTCGCTCTTACGGTCCTTTCAGAAATCCTTTAATTTTCCAACTCGAGGGAACCGGATTAAGACCTCAGCGATAGACAGTTCAAACTTGAAAGTGCAGCCAATTCTCCTAAAAGCTATTAGTCTTTATTTGATTCAAAACTTATACCAAGTCAAATAACCAAAAAGCAAAATATACATTTAAAAAAAAAAGCAAACAAGACAACGACTTCTCTGGTATGATTGGAACAAATTAATGACAGAGAGGGCAAAAAAAAAAAGATAAGAATGTGGTGGAAGGCGAGGCCTTCTCATACGTCATTAAGGGACCCACACCACCAAATTGTCATTCAACCTCCATTCTTTCTTCTCGTTACTCGCCACACCATCGCGTATATACCACGCGCCTTCATTTGCTTCGTTGCTTTCTCGTTATCCAAAACACGATTCTGTTTTCTACAATTTTATATATAAAAAAACACCATTGAAAATTTTCAATCCCCGCGTCTGTGTATTGTCTGTTGTTTGAAAAATCGCCATTGAACCTTCAACCTTTATCAATCGGCGACTGTTTATCTCCTCGTTGTTAGTTATCTTCTTCCTCAAGCAATTTTCCTGAGATTTGGAATTATAGTGTAAAGATTTTGTGGTGATGATGAGAAGGCAACGGGATCAAACACAGTCTAGGGTTTTCTACGATCTATTGGCTCTGGTTTTGAGTCTTCTTCGTTCTCCTCCGATGCCGATTTCTTTACCTGATCAATTTCCGGATCCGCCGGCTAGAATTCGGTCTCCGTCGCATCGTTTTTCGTCTTCGCCTTCTATGGCGCATATTTCACCATCTGGCTTCGCGTCGTTGCTTCTAGGCATATCCGTGGCTCTAATGCTGTGTGGATCTGTGACTTTCTTCATTGGTCTCCTCTTGATGCCTTGGGTTCTGGCTCTCATCATGGTTTTCTATGTCGCTGGGATCGTCTCCGCCATTTCTATGGTGGGGAGGTTTGTCCTCTGTTACATCTTGACGCCACCTTCACCTCCTGGAAAGGAGATTTCTGGTAATTTTTATTGAAAATTTGAGGCTTAATTTGCTGGTGCTTTTGATTTCAATGATGCTAGCTGCCTAGTTTCGTTTCGGATCTGTTTAGATTATCCAAAGTTTTGATATTTAATCATCTCAAAATGATTCCATTAGATTTGGTTATTTCCTTATCTTGTTAGAAATGGAGGTTCAAATTAGGAATGATTGGTTTTCTTGAAAAGCAAAAACGCAAAATTGGAATCATTTCGGGTTTTTTAGAAGTAACAACATGTGTCCCGAAATTACTTAAATATATCTTTTTGAAAAAAATGAATGAAATAGTGTAATTACTATTTGCATATTAAAAAAATAATTAATTTACTAAAATATAATAGATTTATTGAAAATTTATTTAAATAGAGTAAATGTTTCAAAATTAGTAGAATAATTTTTTTAATTTGTAATATACTATTTTGTTCTTTTTTGATGAGTAAACAAAAACATAATTATGAAACTGCCATTAATGAAATTTGACACGTCAATCATCCGTGTCTTACGAACTCTACTAAACTAATTGAATGCAACGTGGAAGAGTTGATCATACTTTGGTAGAGTCGATAATACAATAATGTAGTGTATGGTAAAGTTATATATGACCCATGGTAGAGTTCGTTTTCCTCGTGAAAAATGTAATTTGTTACGTTTAGTAGAGTTCATAGTACAATAATGTAGTGTATGGTAAAGTTACATATGACTCATCGTAGAGTTTTTCTTCGTGGAATATGTAATTTGTTACGTTTAGTAGAGTTGATAGTACAATAATGTAGTGTATTGTAAAGTTACAGATGACCCATGGTAGAGTTCGTTTTCCTCGTGGAAAATGTAATTTGTTACGTTTAGTATAGTTGATAGTACAATAATGTAGTATATGGTAAAGTTACAGAAGATCCATGGTAGAATTCGTTATCCTCGTGGAAAATATAATTTGTTACGTTTAGTAGAGTTAGCTGCATTCGTAGAAGAGTTGTGTTCGATGTTTGGTAGAGAGAAAGACAGTGGTTAGTAGAGTTAAGATATCGTTTATGGTAGAGTTGACAGTACAATAATGTAGTGTATGGTAAAGTTATAGTTAACCCATAGAACATTTCGTTTTTCTCGTGAAGAATGTAATTTGTTACTTTTGGTAGAGTTGACAGTACATAATGTAGTGAATGATCAAGTTACAGTTGACCTATAGAAGAGTTTGTTTTCCTCGTGGAGAATGTAATTTGTTACCTTTAGTAGAGTTGACAATACATAATATAGTGTATAGTAAAGTTACAAATGAACCATGGTAGAGTTCATTTTCCTCGTAGAAAATGTAATTTGTTACCTTTAGTAGAGTTATCTGTCTTCGTAGAAGAGTTGTGTTCGATGTTTGGTAGAGTGAAGGACAATAGTTAGAAGAGTTAAGATTTTGTTCATAGTAGAGTTCATACGTCTCTGGTATAGTTCATACCAGTATGGTAAAGATCAAACTAGTATGGTAAAGATCAAACTAGTATGGTAGAGTTCATACTGATGTTGTGTTTGTTAGCAATTTACCTTTACCAATATATGATCAACTCTGTTAAACAGAGAATCAAACTTTACCAAGAAAAACCAACTCTACCAAACACTAAGCAAACTTTACTGAGTGCAAGACGAACTCTACCAACTAAGTAAAAGTCAAAACAAACATATTAACTCTACCAAGCTTACTACGAATAATTCCACGCTCATTGTAAACTCTACCAAGCTGAAACTTAACCCTACTAAGCAGACATATGAACTCTACCGTATTAACTATGAATATGATCAAGGGTATTGGTGAAGATGCATACCGAGACATAGAGCAGAATTCATGCCTCAGAGTTTTTTTTAAGCTTGCTGACTCTGACTACACGTTTGCAAGGAGACATGTACAATACTTATTGGCGGATCAACTAGATATTAAAAAGCAATATGAGTTATGGGTCTTGGTTGGTTGTCGGCCTATGAGATTTTCTCTACATGAGTTTGAGGAAATCACGCAGCTTAATTGCGGTTTGGTGGATGAATCTTCTGTTGTGGAGGAGGTTGCCCATTGAGATATGTGGGAGGATATGGATTTAGCAGTCGGTCAATGCCCTACGTGGGTAGAGTTGAAAAGGGTTCTGCAGCACTGCAGATCATAGTCTTTCGAGAATAGTATGATGGTTGGCTTGCTAGTGGTTTTGCATGTTGGTGTTTACGGTCTTCATCGTAATAGTAGGATTCTATTTAGTTATGCTAAGTTGGTTACAAATCTAGAGCGGTTTGAGAAGCATCCATGGGGAAGAGTAGCGTTTAACGCGCTGATCAGATCAATCATATGTGCATCCTATAAAAACGAGTCCAACACTCTCCACGGATCTGTGCACTCGCTTCTCATCTGGGCATTGGAGTCTATCCTCCTATTAAGGGAACGTTTTTGTGAGAGAAAAGAAAGGTGTGAGTGGTCCCATTCTACAGTGGAGACCAATCAAGAAACAAGCCATGGAAACAGAAAAAATTGTCAAGTTGGATAAGGAAAACACGGGGGAAGGAAATGTAAATTGCTAACGTAGTAGAGTTCATAGTCAATATGGTAGAGTTCATAGTCAATATGGTAGAGTTCATATGTCTGCTTAGTAGGGTTAAGTTTCTGCTTTGTAAAGTTCATAGTCAGCGTAGAAATAATTCATTGTCAGCTTTGTAGAGTTAATATGTCTGTTTTGACTCTTACTTAGTTGATAAAGTTCGTCTTGCACTTGGTAAAGTTTGCTTAACTGTTTGATTGAATTGTTTTTTTGGGTAAAGTTGATTCTCTGTTTACCAGAGTTGATCATATATTAGTAAAGGTAAATTGCTAACGTAGTAGAGTTCATAGTCAATACGGTAGAGTTCATATGTCTGCTTAGTAGGGTTAAGTTTCAGCTTGGTAGAGTTTACAATCAGCGCAGAATAATTCATAGTCAGCTTGGTAGAGTTAATATGTCTGTTTAGACTCTTACTTAGTTGGTAGTGTTCGTCTTGCACTTAGTAAAATTTGCTCAGTTTTTGGTAGAGTTGGTTTTTCTTTTTAAAATTGATTCTCTGTTTAGCATAGTTGATCATATATTAGTAAAGTAAATTGCTAACGTAGTAGAGTTCATATTCAATATGGTAAAGTTCATATGTCTGCTTAGTAGGGTTAAGTTTCAACTTGGTAGAGTTCACAGTCAGCGTGGAATAATTCATGGTGAGCTTGGTAGAGTTAATATGTCTCTTTGGACTCTTACTTAGTTGGTAGTGTTTGTCTTACACTTAGTAAAGTTTGCTTAGTGTTTGGTAGAGTTGATTTTTCTTGGTAAAGTTTATTCTTTGTTTAGCAAAGTTAATCATATATTGGAAAGGTAAATTGCTAAAAACACAACATCAATCTGAACTCTACCATACTAGTTTGATCTCCACCATACTGGTATGAACTATACCAGAGTTGTATGAACTCTACCAGAGTTGTATGAACTCTACCATACTAGTACGAACTCTACCATACTAGATGAACTATACCAAAGTGGTATAAACTCGACCATCATACTAGTTTGATCTCTACATACTACTATGAACTATGCCAGAGTGGTATGAACTCTACTATATTAGTACGAACTCTACCGTACTAGTACGAACTCTACCGTACTAGTACGAACTCTACCGTACTAGTACGAACTCTACCATACTGGTGTGAACTATACGAGAGTGGTATGAACTCTACCATACTAGTACGAACTCTACTAAACTAGTAAGTTCATGTATGGAAGAGTATAAATTGAAACTTGTAGATACTTAAGATTGTACGTTTCCACTACATGTACGGGCATTGTGACCTAGATCTTTATATCTAGAACAAGCTGAAACTTTCCTTGGTTGTTTTGCCTTTTTTTAGCAGTCGAACCAGCTTTTATCCTAGATTTCTTTGGCCTTCCTAGTTGTTGACGTATGTGGGACGGATTACACATTAAGGTTCACATCCAACGGAACAGGAATTGCTACATCCCTAGGCATTATACGATTAGAATAGGCGTTGTACAAGTAGCTAGTGTAATAGTAGGGATGAGTAAGTTCGATTGTTGATCGATGTCATGCCTCAGCAACGGCAATGGCATACACACAAGAAATTTTTTCCACGTTAAACCGCTTGCAAGAACACGTCTTCTCAGCCAAATTGACCAAATAAAAAGATGTTGATCTTGAAACCACAACATGGTGTTCGTCTATGTCTTGTACATTGTACTGCCTAGCTTCCTCAACCCTCGTCTGTAATTTAACAAACAAAATAAAGTCGACTATACTAGTATGAACTCTATCAAGTAAGTATGAATTCTACTAAGTAACTATGAACTCTACACTAAGAGTACGAACTATACCAAACGACACATGTTAACTTTACCAAAAATCATGTTAACTCTACTAAAGGTTACATGCAAACATCAAGTTAACTCTACCAAACGTTACATGTTAACTCTACCAAACGTTTGGTCTGCATAAAGTCAATTATACCAAACATTATATTAACTCTACCAAACATCATGCTAACTCTATCAAACATTACATACAAACATTATGTTTACTCTACTAAACGTAAAGTCAACTCTACCAAACGTAATGTTAACTCTATCAATCACCACAACTCTACCAAGCACCAAGTTAACTCTACCATGCACAAATTTAACATGATGTTTGTATGAACTCTATCAAGTAAGTATGAATTCTACCATGCAGCAGTACGACATTATAAACCTAACTTTACTAAACGTTGTCATCACCAAATGTAATACCTTTAGGAGTTTCTTAATTGCTGTAGTTAGAATAGTAGTCGTGAGAAAAGTCTTTGTCTTCCTCTTCGCGAACCAACGTGTTAACATCGTCCTAATTGCATCTATAAGTTCTTGCTTGGGATAAGGCATGGTTGATTGATTCTGCTATGTTCGACGTAGTAAAACTATATCTGTTTCCAAGAAAATAAACTCGACTCCACAACCGAACATCAACTCTTTGCAAGTACCCATGAAGCCTCGGATCTAACGCCTCCATCTGAGCAAAGATAGTTTTGAACTCATCAACCCTATTCGTAGTGGCAACTTTCTTGAACAACTTAAAGGATTCTCCCCCTCTAAATGTTGACAAAATGTTTTTACGTAGGTGGTAGGTCCAAATTCTTCGAGAAGAAATTGGGTACACATTTTTTATGGTTTAACCAATGGATTTATGCCTATCTGATATGATGGGAAGTTCTTTGTCATCAGGGATAACACGGTTAAACTGTATAAAAAACCATTCCCAAGACTCATCATGTTCGGTATCAACCACACCGAAAGTTATAGGAAATTTGTTGAAGTTACTGTCTTACATGGTCGCAGTTAGAAGAGTACATTTATACTTTCCTTGCAAAAAGGTACCATCAAGAACAACAACCTTTCTCATATAAGGAAATCCTCTAATACTTGCATCGAATGCTATGAATAAAAAGTTGAACCTATCTTGCCCGTCAACTTCAAGCTTTATAAGGGTTCCATGATTTGCTCTTTTAATCGTATACAAGTACGAAGGAAGTTCTTCGAAACTACTTTCAGAATTTCCTGAAGCTAGTGCACGTGCTTGCTTTGAAGTACGGTGTGCCTTCCAGTACTTCATCTGCATAAATTGCAATAACCGTTACCCATTGTCAACATGAGAAAATACCTTATAAATTGAACTCTACCAAACCAGATGGGTAACAACACCAACTATACCATTACGTGATATTAACTCTACTACATTACATATTGAACTCTACCAAACAAGACGGGTAACAACACCAACTATACCATTACGTTAACTCTACTACCATATATATTCAACTCTACTAAACCAAACGGTAAACAACATGTAAACTCTACCATGAGCTTATACTAACTCTACTAACCTATATTCCGAACTCTCTCAAGTTGTCATGTAAACTCTACCATCATATGACGACTGTACCTTCAGACCGAATCGCTTGTTTAGTGAATCAGCGACATGATTAGGTAGAACAGAAGGCCTGATACCACATACGAATTCCATGTACAACTGTCCTAGAAATTCAACAGATGTTTGGCATGCCCGACATGATATCTTTGTTACAGAACAATTATGTTCTCCACTATACTTCCAAACAAATAAACATGCACTACCGTCAATACGTGAAGCTCGCACTCTTCACTGACAGTTTGGTATCCAACATTTCACATCTAACACTGACCTCGATGAAGCCACAACATCGAAGTCAAACCTCTGTAAGAGTGACAGAATCTTCAACCTCATCTCGAGTTTATTTTTTGATGAGTATCGTTGCCCGACCTCCAATTCTAGTGATGACATTTCTATGTCCAAATACTCAGCATTGAACCCCAACTCTTTTGTTTTCCCCGAGAGGTCTTTCTTTTCTTCTTCCTTAGATTTCCTACGAACACTTATGTAATCTTCATCCTCTGAGCTTGGACCATCCATATCATCGTAATAGTCGAATCTAAATTCCGCATCTTCTTCCTCAACATGTTCAAATTCGTGTTTCACATTTTTCGTACTACCCCCGTACCTTGGTCCATCTCTACTAAACATGGGATCAACTCTTCTACATTCAAGATCAATTCTACCTGACCGTGGGTCAACTCTATTAAACATCGAATCATAGTTCTCCCACTTACAATGAAATCTGCCATCACCATCGTTAAAACTCGCTGAAACACGTGATGTAATGGAAATCTCTACATAGAGACGAATTGCTTCTTTACGAAATTCTTGCACAAACACATGTAATTGCCTTCCGTTACTCACAAAGACAGGGGGAGTATCTTATGGTAGTGATTGCATAACTAGAGTTGACATATAGCTTAATTTTACTTCATCACTTTGTTGATTCAAACCGAAATCTTCATACACCATCCCTAAAAATTCATCATAACTAAGATCTTCGCCAATCCCTATGATCCAAAAGCTGTAAGTTTTGTCCACCAAAAAAATCCACTGGTTTTGGTTAAAACTTCAACTCCTAGAAACTAAAACGATTTCATCCATAGATCTTAAAAGGGTTAACAATAAAAATGAAGGATACGAAATGAGTTGGAGCAAAAAAGGAGCTTCAATGAAGTATATGAAATGAGCATAAATGGAGCTCCAATAGCGTCATTGACATTTAATGAACGGCATGTGGGGTAATAAGTTAGGGGTAAATTCGTAATTTACAAAGACTAGGTTTCCAAAACCAACTCTACCATGAATGATATCTTAACTCTACTAACCATTGTCCTTCACTCTACCAAACATCGAACACAACTCTTCTACGAATGTAGAACTCTACCAAAGGTTACAAATTACATTTTCCACGAGGAAACAAACTCTACCATACACTACATTATTGTACTATTAACTCTACTAAACGTAACAAATTACATTTTCTACGAGGAAAACGAACTCTACCATTTGTCATATGTAATATTACTATACACTACATTATTGTAATATCAACTCTACTAAACGTAACAAATTACATTTTTTACAAAAAAATGAACTCTACCATGGGTCATATGTAACTTTACCATACACTACATTATTGTACTATCAACTCTATTAAACGTAACAAATTACATTTCCACGAGGAAGACGAACTCTACTATGGGTCATATGTAACTTTACCATACACTACATTATTGTACTATCAACTCTACATTATTGTACTATCAACTCTACCAAAGTATGATTAACTCTTCCATGTTGCATTCAATTAGTTTATTAGAGTTCGTAAGAGACAGACGGTTGACGTGACAAATTTCATTAATAACAGTTTCGTAATTACGTTTTTGTTTACTCATAAAAAAACAAAACGGTATATTACAAATTAAAAAAAATATTCTACTAATTTTGAAACATTTACTCTATTTAAGTAATTTTTTAATAAATCTACTATATTTTTGTAATCACTCTTTTTTAATGTCTTCAAGAACGCATATTTTGTTATGTTTTGACTGAAACGATCTCGTTCTTTGTTTTCTCTATGGATCGTGATAGTGTTAGTGCCATCAATTCATGTTTGTTTGGCTATGAACTGGTTACGATGTTTGTATTTTGATATATCATTTGCAGAATATAAGCTTTAGTGAAGTGACAAACAATAACGCTGAAGCTATATACCATCTGGAAGCAGAGGGAGTACGACAAAAAGAAAGAAGGATTCATTATTGCACATATTCAATAGAGTTTCTATATGTTCTTTTATCTTCTGTATTTTGGGGGTTGGAGAAAATCATGTAAGTTTTATATTTTTACTTTTCAAAAAGATTTTCTATTTTACTGTTAGAGGAGCCTATCTGATTTATGCTGTCATGGATGGGTTTTTATGTAACATGATTTTCTTAAAGCATAAAAAGATTTTAGGATATCTACTGCTATTGTTCTTTTGGTTTTCGTTCTCTTCCGATTAGTTGTGAAAACATTGCTTTCACAGAACCAGTTTCTTGTTTGTTCTTAATATCTCTTTCAGGTTTTTCAAAAATAACTAGATAATTTGGTTTTGGTTCTACCGGTCAACTTGAAAACTGATTCAATTGAGGAATGTTCGTTGGCAAGAGGTTATTGAATAGCCCTGTTATTGTAGGAAGTATCCAGTGTGAATCTAGTGAACTGGTTAAATTCGTTTCTTTTTTTCCTTGCGTTTCGTGTGAATTACGATGGAAAGCGAGTCAATATGCAGAGTTGAGTTTATGTAATTTATTATTATATGGGCAGTATTATTGCACATCTCAATGTCAATTTCTCAAAAAATGGTGGAGCTGCCGTACCGTCAATAGATGTCACGTGTCCTGACACTAACAAAGAGTCTCTACCTAAAAAAATGAGAGAAGAATAAGTTGGAGACGAGCGGCGGAGAGGTTAGAACAGGGTTTGTAATATGGAGTCGAATGAGGATGTGGAGGTTCTGAGCAGAGCGATCGAGAAGCTTCTCGATGAGAAGAGGAAGAGAGAAGCTGCTGGTGATGCCTTCGTCGAAGACCACGATGATCAACTTTTGCTCTCCAGGCTTATCTCTCAGGTACTTAGTTTCTTTCCCCTCGTTTATTTTCTCCTTTGTTGATCAATCATAAACTTTTCTGGGTAAGATTGAATCATGACTTTTGTGAAAAACTAATGAGTTTGTGTAATTGGTTCCGCTGTGATTAGTGCTTTGGTTTGATGAAATCCACAAGCTGTTTGTCGTTTGTTCTAGCTTGTTAATTATGAATTATGACAGTTTTGGTCGCAACCAAGCTCCAATTTGTTGGGGTTGGATTAGTAAATATAAGCTTAGTTTTTGCTCTCCAAGCTTAGCAATGAGTTTATTTTCTCATCTGATTGTGTTTTGAAAAGTTGCTGTTTGATGTCCAGAACTCTCTGTATAGGGATGTGCTGATGACCTATTCCTATTACAGGTCTGATGCTAATTTCTGTTTATAACTTAGTTGGAATCACCAAAGACGAAGGGAGAAACAGATGGGACAACCAAAGAAGAAGAAGGAGAAGAAGAAGAAGAGAAACAATCGTCATATTCTTCACCATCGCAAGGAAAGCGCGAGAGCTTTGAAGAGGCAGAACACAATAACCCATGTACTGCTCTCGGCTATGATCTTCCTGACATTGGCTTGGCAGCTCTCTGAGTACTCTATGATTTTCATGATGAAACAAAGAATAAGCCACCCGATCAGATCCATCGGAGGTATGCTTAATGGGATGTTCAAAGGTAAATTACGTCCAATCAAGAACCAACTTACGGGGACTTCCACTTCCAAGGAGCAAGACAACAATGGGAATGGAACACACACAGGAGCTCATCTTCAAATGCCCGAGCTCTTGCAAGAATTTGGTTTGGACGAGGATGAAGAATAATAGCTTTCTTTTGTGACACAATTATAGATACAATTGCTCTTTATTTCTTACTTTCAGTACTATCAGAATGCAAAAAGAAAAGAATAGTAGCTTTTTTCCATATGATGAAAGGGTTCCAAAAGAGAACCATATTCCAAACAATCCTTTGTTTTATCCTTAAACATCATGGATCAATACCCCAAAACAAGAGAGTCATATCAACCAAAGTCACAATGCGCTCCATTGATTAAAAATAAAAACAGACAGCAAACTTCATGCTCCAATTCTAAAACAAACTCACAACCCCAAATTTCTTCAATCAGTTTCTTCTTCTGGCTTGTAATAATGGTTCATAAACCCACTGCCACCACATTCCTCAGGCATAGTTCAGCCTGAATATATCATTGAACACATAGTAGGTTCCCTGATTCGATATCAAATGGAACATCTGGGCACAAAAGATACAGCTATGTCAGGAACTAGGCAAAATCCAAACTCATCATATTTATGTTCCACTAGTTTGATGTTCACACAAAAATGATAATAACGAAACCAAGTTGTAACTTGAACTGAAGAACTAATAGGCAACTATGCAAATCTAGGCTTCCTATAGGACAAATCTAGTAAAGAGCCTTCAACATGATAAATACAAGAAAAAAAAAGTCTTACAGCAGATGATACACACACCACAAGCAATAGAAAAGTTTATAGAGATGAATAGTTTATAGAGTAGAATGAGACAAATTTAATCGTCTATGGCTACAAGATCACATACAAGCATAGTTGATAAAACCTAGAAGATCACATTGGGGGAAAAAAAACTCTTCGTCTGCAACGTAGTCACGGATCTATCACTAAATGCATCAAGGAGGTTTAAATTTGGAGATTATTCAAGCTTCTAGTGACCTAATAAGCTTATTAATCTACAGAAACGCATACAAAAAAAAACCCTAAGATCCTATTGTACATGATCGAGTATCGAAGTGATCTAAATTTGAGGGAATGAGATTTGGAAAAAACCTGGCTGAACTTGAGAGCGTGTTGTTCGCCAGCGAGCTGAAGATTGCCGGAGACAAAGACGAGCATACCACCGGCGGGACCAGAAGGTTGACAATCGACGGTGGTGATATTGTGCTTGCACTGCTGGAAGGGAAGGCTAGTGAGCTTAGCGACGATATTCTGAGAGCCCTGGATCTTCTGGCCTTCGAAGGTCAACATGGATCCTTCCTGGTAAAGAGAAACCAAACCTGGACGATTTGCATCGAAGGTTGAGTAGTAGTGCTCTACGAAAGCCTTTGCAACTGCGTCTGGATCCATCTCTATCGTCTTCCACTGATCCTTTCAAGAGGGGAGAGAGAGAGGAGCCAAGAGGGATGAATAAAAACTGGAAATATACGAATAGAACAAAAAGTCGTGACGATACTTTTAAATGGGCTTTTAAAGTTATAATGTTTTGGCCCATTAATATTTGTTTTACTTCAATTGGCTAACTTCATTTGGTGCACGGAGATGCATCATGCATCAAACAGAGAAACACATACATTAGTAGAAATTAATACATCATTAAATCAGTTGATACGTTAATGGATTCATAATGCATACCCATAACGGATCTATTTTCTATATTATTTTTTAAACAAAAGGAAATTTTATGGATTTGGAAACTTTATTCCAAAAAATTGTTAGTTTCAGAAAAAAACTTCTTTAAGACATGAATGTTGTAGTAAACTCTGATCATGAAATTTTTTATTTATTTATTGGAAATTTGGTTCAAGTGAATTTCTTTTTTCCAAATGTCAGACTTTCTTTATTGGAGTTTGAGAATGGTTCATTTTTCCGTTTTCGCGATTTTTTGTTCTTTAGGCATCACTTACTTTTTATCTGACTTGTAAAATGTAGAGATATTCATCTGACTTGTAAAATGTAGAGATATTCAAAACTAAACATATTGAGCATATTGTTGACAAAAAAAAACATATTGAGCATATATAATGTAAATAAAGAATACGTTTAACCCTAGAAGATATAAAGTTTGAGAAGCAAAATGAATTAAGAACTGGCAAACGAATATATGTCGAATCTGAGAAATCGTAATGGAAGAAAAAGGATCATGATTCATGGGTGAGAGAGCAACCGTTGATTGGTCCTCAAGCAATTAAAAAAAATAAAATATAAGTAATTATTAAAAAAAAAAGTGTATAGATATCAACACGTGTAAAATGGATGACGTGTCAAGAAAAGAATGATTCTTTATTTTGTTATTTAGAAAAAAGAGGTGTATGTATATATTGCAAAAAACCGGGGTTATAGGTAATTTGACTAAGAGCTTTGGGCTTGGTTTGTTTCTTACTTTTGTGTATTTTAGTTTTGATAATGGCCAAACATTTTTGTCACTTTACCAACTACTGCACCCCATTGCATAATAAATTCTAACACGCCTTTATTTATTTTCATTTTTATTATTGGAGACCATATATGCCTTTGTTCCCTCCAGGTGGGCCCCTTTAGCTCCTTTTTTTTATCCTGCGCCGTTTAGTTTTTATATATAGCGGTAAGTTATTTTACCAATCATTTGGTGTTAGTTTTTATATATGTGTATTAACAGTAATATTACTGAGGTATTTAAGAAAAAAAAACAAGGCTTTCAAAATTGTTAATGAAAATCAGATCTACACAAAACCCCAAGAATTGAGTTTTAACAGATCATTAAATATCCGGATATCATTTAGAATTTCTTGTCTGAATGATCTGTATTTAGTACGTATGCTTAAGATTAAAATATGTATATATATATTGGAAGTATGAAAAAAAAGAAAAGAAAGATAATCAGATAATAGAGAGAGAAGGAAGCAGACATTTGTCTTCCACCATATTCTTCTCATCTTTTCCGATGATAGATTCTTTTTCTTCTTCTCTTCCTACTTCTTAGTTTCTCTCCGTTAGATAATCCACTGAAGCCTCTCCAGCTCCTATTCACTTTCCTTGCCTTGTTGCTGCTTTATTTACTCTTTTCCCTTTTTCTCTCATCAATCATAATCATCATCATCATCAACACACTCAAGTTTTCTGTTATATTGGACCTAACTCCAAGTTATAGTACGCGCTGTTACAATTTTTGTTTCCTGTTTTGGATTTCGAGGAATCTCGCTTTGGAATTTTAAGTTCCTGTTCCAAGTTTCTACCTTTTTTGTTTTGTTTTGTTCTCATATCTTTCGTCATCTTTGATTAAGTAATAGCTTTGATCTCTCAATTAGAGCCCTTTGGTAGTTTAATCTGACACGCTCCTGTGTCCTGTGGTTTCTTTTTCTTTTCTTGTTTGTGAGAGGATATAAAAATTCTTCCTTTGGGATTTTTGTGATTCTCTGATTCTTCCCCCTTGTGTACAGGGTTTTTGTTTGATTCTGAGTTTGAGTTGTGGGAGCTTCTCTGACTTGAATTGAGTTAGTTGCAAGCACTCTGTTTCTTGGGGTTTTGATCGTGTATTCAAGTGGTGGATGAGTCTGTTCCATGTGCTAGGGTTTAGGGTGAAGATTGGGCATTTCTTCTGGATGTATGCTGCTGGTTCGTTTCGTGGTTCGTTGATGGTGGGATCGAGGACAAGTCTAGTCTTTTAGTTGGCTCTGTCGGTGATCCTGAGAAGAAGAAGATGACAACGTTGAAGAAGAATAATAAGATGTGGTTCTGGAACAGGATCTCCAGCAGCGGACTCAAGATCCCGAGTTTCTCTTATCAGTTTCTTGGCTCTGTTAAATTCAACAAGACTTGGTGGAGGAACGTTGTGATTGGTTGGATCGTCTTCTGGGTTGTGGTCTCCATCTGGACACTCTGGTACTTTAGCTCTCACGCTATGGAGAAGAGGAAAGAGACACTAGCTAGTATGTGTGATGAGAGAGCTCGTATGCTGCAGGATCAATTCAACGTTAGCATGAATCATGTTCAAGCCATGTCTATCTTGATCTCCACCTTTCACCATGGCAAGAGTCCTTCTGCTATCGATCAGGTATTCCTGACTCTTGTCTTCCAATCTCTTTGGATTGTGTTATGATATCAAACTCTGGGAATTTTGACTGAAGCCTGAGATCTAGTCTTGCTGGTAGAACATAAGTTATAGTATATGACCAATCCTTGGATGATTTGACACTTATCTTCAAAAATATGAAAGGTTTTCCCACTCAACTTGCTTTCGCATTTCCGTGTTTACATTTTGTGATATTTAATCGTCTCAGATAAGTCTTGGTATTTAACTAACACTTGGTAGCTTGATTCCTGTCTTCTTGAGTGCTAGCGAACAATATACTAACATCAATAAGTTTTGTGTAGAGGACATTCTCAGAGTACACTGATAGAACTTCCTTTGAGAGGCCTCTCACGAGCGGTGTTGCATATGCTATGAGGGTGCTCCATTCAGAGAGAGAAGAATTTGAGCGGCAACAAGGTTGGACTATTAGGAGGATGGATTCTTTTGAACAAAACCCAGTTCACAAGGATGACTATGACCCAGAAGCTTTGGAACCATCCCCTGTTCAAGAAGAGTATGCGCCAGTCATCTTTGCTCAGGACACTGTTTCCCATGTGGTTTCTCTCGATATGCTGTCTGGGAAAGTAAGCTCTTTTACTAGTTCTAATTTTATAGTTATAGTTATAGTTTAGGTCACTGCTTTGACTGAGACATGACTCAATCTCACTAAGTTCTTCTTGACAGGAAGATCGTGAAAACGTGTTGCGGGCCAGGAGCTCAGGTAAAGGGGTTTTGACAGCTCCTTTCCCATTGATAAAGACAAATAGACTTGGGGTGATCTTGACATTTGCAGTCTACAAGAGAGATCTCCCCTCCAATGCAACGCCAAAAGAGAGAATTGAGGCTACTAACGGGTGTGTAGCGTAGGCGTCTAAACAAATAATAGGAGCTAGTTAGATTTTTTCCTCAATAACGTATAAGATTTACATATATCATTTTTTCTCATTGATCTCTTTTGATGCCCCTGAAGCTATCTTGGTGGAGTATTTGACATCGAGTCCCTGGTGGAAAACTTGCTTCAGCAGCTGGCTAGCAAGCAAACGATTCTCGTCAATGTATACGATACCACTAATCGCTCTCAACCGATTAGCATGTATGGTTCAAATGTGTCGTCTGATGGGTTGGAAAGTGTTAGTCCACTAATCTTTGGCGATCCATTTAGAAATCATGAAATGCGCTGCAGGTACTTGGGCCAATTCAGCATATGTCTTCTATTTCTCATTGTTTGCATGAAGCCAGGTGCTAACATTCAGTTGTGAGCTTCTTTCTTTTTGTAGATTTAAGCAGAAACCACCATGGCCAGTGCTACCGATGATGATATCATCGGGTATGCTTGTGATTGCATTGCTTATTGCACATATAATCCATGCTACCGCGAATCGGATATTCAAAGTTGAAGAAGATCGTGATACAATGGAGATTCTCAAGGAAAAGGCCATAGCAGCAGATGTTGCAAAGTCACAGGTACATACATCATCCTTAGCTAATAGTTTTCCACAGTATATTAAGCTTTTAGCTTTCGATGTTGAAATTTAACTTTGTTTTTTATGCAGTTCCTTGCCACAGTTTCACATGAAATCAGAACTCCAATGAATGGTGTTATTGGTGAGTATTTAAATGGCCACTATCATACCTCCTCTCAGCTATGTTCCATGAATGCCCATGTTTTCTCAAGAACGAACAGAACCAAATATCTTTTAATGTCATGTTGACTTTGATGTGGCTTGTAGGAATGTTGCATATGCTTATGGACACAGAATTAGATGTTACGCAACTGGATTATGTTAGGACCGCACAGGCAAGTGGAAAAGCTTTACTCTCACTAATAAATGAGGTTTTGGACCAAGCAAAGATTGAATCTGGAAAACTTGAGCTTGAGGAGGTGCGGTTTGATTTGAGAGGAATATTAGATGATGTGCTGTCACTCTTTTCTGCCAAGTCCCAACAAAAAGGGGTTGAGGTAACTTACGAAATGATCTTTATGATCTGCAAAGCAAGGGTTACAACTTGTAAGTCCTTACTGATTTTTCGAGTGTTGCTTATGAACGCAGTTGGCAGTATACATATCTGATCGTGTTCCAGAGATGTTAATTGGTGAT
The DNA here is from genome assembly GCA_963922655.1 of Cardamine chenopodiifolia. NCBI lineage: Eukaryota > Viridiplantae > Streptophyta > Magnoliopsida > Brassicales > Brassicaceae > Cardamine > Cardamine chenopodiifolia. Next base: position 6,148,185 of record OZ000467.1, read on the forward strand.
CCTGGGAGGCTTCGACAAATACTCACAAATCTTATGGGTAATTCCATTAAGGTAAGTTGTTTGTTATTTAGTCTTTGCTGATCATTCCTAGTTGACTGATAGAAGGAGCTGATCATTTAAAAATATCCTGGCAGTTCACCGAGAAAGGACACATATTTGTAACTGTTCATTTGGTGGAGGAGCTATTAGAATCTATCGATGGGGAGACAGCATCATCTCCAGAAAGTACTCTGAGTGGGCTTCTAGTTGCAGACCGGCAGAAGAGCTGGGAAAACTTTAAAGCTTTCAGCTCCAATGGGCATCGAAGCTTTGCTTCATCTCCACCTAATATCAACCTAATCGTCTCAGTTGAGGATACTGGCGTAGGGATCCCTTTAGAAGCGCAGTCCCGTATATTTACGCCTTTCATGCAAGTCGGACCATCCATATCCAGGACCCATGGAGGCACAGGAATTGGACTTAGCATAAGCAAATGTCTAGTTGGACTGATGAAGGGAGAAATTGGATTCTCGAGTACTCCCAAGGTCGGGTCCACATTCACATTTACTGCTGTATTTTCCAATGGCATGCAACCAACTGAAAGAAAGAGTGACCCGCATAACAACAACCAGCCCATATTCTCGGAATTTCGGGGCATGAAAGCTGTGGTTGTGGACCATAGGCCTGCTAGGGCGCAAGTCTCGTGGTACCATTTTCAGCGCCTGGGAATTCGAGTTGAAGTAGTTCCATGTGTTGAACAGGCTCTACGTTATATGAAGATTGGGACGACCACTGTAAATATGATACTCATAGAGCAAGAAATATGGAATAGGGAAGCAGATGTATTCATTAAGAAGCTGCACAAGGACCCTCTTGTCCAGTCTCCTAAATTGGTTTTGTTGGCAAATTCAGTAGACTCGTCAATAAATGCTTTTGGTATAGATTCTCCAATAGTGATATTGAAACCATTGAGGGCGAGTATGCTAGCAGCAACTTTGCAGAGGGGATTGGGTATTGGGAACAGGGAAACACCTCAACACAAGGGACCTCCTGCTTTGATTCTCAGGAACCTTCTCCTTGGCAGAAAAATTTTAATTGTGGACGATAACAACGTAAACCTCAGAGTGGCAACGGGAGCTCTGAAAAAGTATGGAGCAGATGTAGTTTGCGCTGAGAGCGGGATAAAGGCAATCTCATTGCTTAAGCCACCTCACGAGTTTGATGCTTGCTTCATGGACATTCAGATGCCAGAAATGGATGGGTATGTCTGATTGTTATACTAGTTTGTGAAAAGTTTGAAAGATATAATATTAAAATTTGAGATGTTTTTGCCCGTCTTTCTGCAGATTTGAGGCTACGAGGAAAATACGGGATATGGAAGAGGAGATGAACAAGAAAATTAAGAATGGAGAGGCTTTGATAGTAGAGAACGGTAACAAATCAAGCTGGCATCTTCCGGTATTAGCAATGACAGCAGACGTGATTCAAGCAACGCATGAGGAATGTCTAAAGTATGGAATGGATGGGTATGTATCAAAACCATTTGAAGCAGAGCAGCTGTACCGGGAAGTTTCTCGTTTTTTCAATTCGCCTTCAGATACAGAATCATAAAAGGGGATGATGGGCTGGAAGAAGAACGAACGGGAAGGAAACACAAAAACTCGTGTCTCCTCTGCATCATGAAGTAGTAGTAATCCCATATCTCTCTCTATATATATCTTACCCACCTGAAAAACATGCTTTCTCGACTGGCAGTAACGCCTTTTTGAACATGCTTGCAGGAAAGAACAGATTGACGATTGCAAAAGAGTGTATATAGAAAGGCTGGTGTGACCATATTGTGGGCAGGCCAAGAACTTAGACCAGTTTCTCCTGTAAAGGTTTTTTTTTTTTAAATTTCAATCTCTTCTCTGATTGGGACAGCAAAACTTGTGGTATGTAGATGAGTTGCAAGCTGGAATCTATTCAGAGTTGCTTTGGACAGGGAAGAGAGGATGATAGTATGTGTGTGTGTTGAATTTAGGATTCTTTGATTAGAATAGTGCAGCTTCTTCATCATCATCATCGTCCAAGATAGGGAGTGGACATTTACATGTATACGTACTGCTTTGTGATATTACTTTCTGTTCTCTTCTTATACTTGCCACTGGAAATGCTTTAAATTGGTCCTTACAACTAACTAATTGATTTTGTTGGTTTGTTAATTATGTCAACGAATGTAATTATTTGATTAATTCATCGACTGTACAGGTGTAAGTATATAAGTGTTGGTTTTTAGTTTTTACTACATGGTCGAAAAACGAAGAAACGTGAGTGCTTTGACTTTTAAACACGTCCGTGAGATTTTCAGATTGACCTGACATGGGGCTTTCTCAAGCATTTCAAGCCCAATAATAGAAATCCAATCATTGACCGCCACGTAAACCTCACACGTCTCGGTATCCAATCATAGAATGGCTGTGACGACGTTCGCGGTCAGTTGCATCACCGATTCCTTTTAAGGTCGTAACGATTATTCTGAAAGCAGGAAGACAAATTTTGTAAAAAAAAATAGAAAACGCGAAGACAAGGAGAGTTTTTGTTCTGGTCGCTATCGTTTCTCCGGCGATATCATGGTATGGCTGCGATGTCGATCTTGTTATGGTTTTTGTGTCGATCGGATCAATTGGCTTTGTTTCTTTTCTCGAGATTCGTGTTTTATTGGCTACAAATTATGCTCTGTACCTCCGATTGATCTGATTCAGTTTGGCTGGTATTATTTACGGATTTGATCGTCTCATGAGTTATATATATATATGAATGATTTACTATATGTTTGAATATTGAATAATGGAAAATTTCTCATCTTGCCAATTTTATCATAACATAAATTTGAGTCGGATTAGCTGAGTTCCTATCTGCATTATATTGATTTAGATGAATGGCCAAATCTAACATGGCATTTGCTCAATTTTCATATAAACATGGCAATGGTTACCCAAATTGGATGCTTTGTTGAGTGTAAATTGAATATGCGCAGACATAATTGACGTTGTATATAATGACTGGCTTGGTTTGATAATTTGCAGACAACTTCAAAGCGACTAGCAGACAGGAAGATTGAGAAGTTCGACAAGAACATTTTAAAAAGAGGATTTGTTCCTGAGACCACCACCAAGAAAGGAAAGGATTACCCTGTTGGACCAATCCTGCTCGGTTTCTTTGTCTTCGTTGTCATTGGATCATGTGAGTACCTCTATGTTGATGGCACCAAATAGCTTCCTTGAGTTAGGCTTATTGCTCCTTGATTTATGTCTGAAACATCCAAATTAGGACATTGCTTTCCTGACTTCTGTTGAGTTAGGCTTTTATATAAAACCAGTAACGAACATTGTTCTGGAGTCTTAAGTCATTTGATTGTACTATTGTCTATGTGTATGTTTTATATATCTACTAACGTTCTATATGCTTTGTTACAGCTCTCTTCCAGATCATCAGGACTGCGACTAGCGGAGGCATGGCATAAACTGAATCGACCTCACTCGAGCTAGAAGAAGCAGTTTTCGAAGTGAATATATCTTCTCCTGACCTGTCTCTTTTTCCCTTGTACTGTACTGTAGAATGCTAGGACTTTCTGTTGACTACATGTTATGAAGAATTTCGAGCCTTTTCTAAAATTATCCAACCTTTAATAATGTCTTCAAGTTAGTTGTCATTGTTATGCTTTTACATTCTTGTTGACTTGTCTCAACTTGGTTCGTCATATGTGATACCAAATACAAATACGGACGGTTCAACTGTTCCCGTAGTGAAACTATTTCCTCTTGATCGGATGGGTTTATATGACTCGGCCAAGCAAGCAATTCGGTGAACAATAGATCAAGGTTGATCGTTGAAGGTTTTACTCGGATGGTCAGTGCTGACAAGAAAAAGGGCTACTCGCTGGAAATCCGAATGTGATTCCTGCTACGGATTGGTAGGTTGGGAAACACGGACACCATGCACTTGGTGTTACCGTGGTATAGTCTTTACATGAACAAGCCTTTGAAGCCGCAAAAGTTGACGTAAACAACTCTAGTCTAAATGTCGAGAGAAGTAATAATCCAAAATTCCAAAGTTAATGAAACAAATGATAGACAAGAGTTTATATAGGAGTTTTATTTTTCAAAAAAACAGAAAAATTCAAACATAATGCTAGAATCAAATCAGCGAAAGAATAAAATAATTAAGGAACTAATTGTTAGAGCTGTTTTTAATCCAAGTTTGAAAGATGGTTGTTGGATGGAAAACTGAATCTTCAATTCTTTACTAGGTGGCTGATTTGAAAACTTGCTCATTCATATATCATCATTGTGTGCTTACAAGGAAGGTGACCGTTGCAATTTGATCATGAATAGAAATTATCCAAGGGACCTTGAGCTTGAGTTGATTGTTGATTTAATCAGTTCATGGTTGATCATGTGACAAACGGTTGATGAAAGCAATGCAAACATATATATATATTTTCAATCTTTAACATTTTGAAGCGATTCAGAACACTTCCAAATTGTACGTTGATTTACGCTTTAAGTCATAAAACTTTAGTTGGCTTAGGAACAATTTATTTAACCATATTTCCATTTCTTATAGTTATTCCTTACTAATTTTTTTTACCGCTTTATATTAATTGGGCCGTCTATATGTATAGTTGGAGAAAAGGAAACACTAAGAGGGTATGATGAGTTATATCATCATTTTTCTTTAATATATACAATATTGGTAACTGCTATGTTAAATGGAGGTGATACGATTGATGAAAGCAAATTGATGAAACCCCACGCTTTACGACTACTTTACATTCTCCGTGGAATGATTCTGAAAAATATAATTATTACACCAAAAGCAAAAGATAACCAGCCAAATTATGCACATTCAATTCACATTTTCTTCCTTTTTAATTTGCACATTCAGTGGCTTTCTTACAACAAATCAATAACTTTTCGAATCAAGTTGTTCGCAATCATTACCGTCTTCTCATTTTCTTCTAACATTCGTTCGTATAATGAATTCTTTAATAGCTTTAAAAACATTGCACATTCAGGAATTAACTTAGTTTCACAGAACTTGGGCTATATATAGATTGTATATGTATCATATCTTCTCTTGAATTGTCTGCTCAACCAAAATATTCATATACATGGATCTTTCAATTCCACGTAATTTTGCAACATTTTCTTCACCACGCACAAAACTATTGTCCTTTTTTTTTTGAATTTTTTATACAACTAACCAACATAATATACCAAATGACTCAGTTTTATACAAGTGAAGGAGATGCAAAAATGTTACCGTAAGCCTTGAGAATTTCAAAATATGTGTACCCTTCTAATCTATCCCTATCCATGCTGTTGCGGCTGGTACTCGTTTTCGTTCTTTCTGCCGCTCTCCTCCCAGATGTAGGTCTTCTTGGAAGTGAGAGCACTGCTCAAGGGATGGAACATAATCCTGATTATGTTTTTAGCTGACCTGTTGGGTTAGGTGGCCTGCTTAGCCCTCGTCAAAATTGAAGAACGGAGTCTTTTGCTCGCCCCGGAGCGTAAGCAGTTCATGCTTCTCTACATGTATTCTTCTTTAATAAATATTCCATTTTTACTTATCGTGCATTTTTTATGATTTGACTCACAACTAACTTCTTTCGTTATTGCGTTTTTAACGTGGTATTTGTTCTGATTTGAACAACAAGTTTTAAAACATACGTATATATATATATATATATGTTATTTGCTTAGAATAATGCTATAATTTGAATTAATTACTAGATTAATATTCCAGAAATTTTTTTACTATATTAACATTAATTTTTTGTTAAAAGAAAAAATACCCAAATAAAAAATAATATTTATGCCATTACAGATTAAAAATTATTAAAATAAATAAATTAATTAAAAAAATCAAAAATAACCACGATTAAATAGATTTTGTTTTATCTCAATTTCAGTTTTAACTATATATATGTCATTATGGGATTAAAACTATTTAAAAAGTTAAATAAAATCAAATAAAATATTTTTACTATGATTTTAGATTTTTTTTATTATCCCATGATTTTTTAAAAATAAAATCCTATTTTTTTGAATCCTGTTTAGAGCTTATGGTTGAATCATATCATTCCATTCCACTTCTACCCCGAAACATCGAATATAGTAATTCTATCATTGGGTCAATACCAAATTGTGTGCTTATTTTGGTGGGTGATGATTACTGTGAATCCTGACTTGTGCCTTCCGTTTATATCACTTATAGTAGCATCTAATTGTATGTGTTTTTCTGAAACATATTTAATGTTTCCACTGCTTGGACCAGAGAAGGGTTATTATTTTGGCTGGTTTAGTGCTTCTCTTTTCTCTGGTTGATTTGAGGGAAAAGTCTTTCCTTTCCAATCTAATGATTTCATTTTGAAGAACAAGGATCATTTTTCTTTTTCATGACAGATATTATCATGTTTGTCTCTGTTATGGCAGATGGCGTTTGCCCTGTATTGAAGGTGATTGTTGTGATATTGTAATGGGTGCTCGAAAGAGGCCTGGGATCTTTAAGATGTTAGAAACCGTCAAGAGATCTCGGAATCAAGGGAAATCATGTACAGAAGGAGATGACATAAGTGGATACATGGATCAAGAAATCTGGCAGGAATTTCCCCGAGATCTTTTTGAAGCTGTTGTTTCAGACTACCAATTGCTACATTTTTCCAGTTCCGTGCAGTTTGTCGTAAATGGAATGCTCTTATTGATTCAGATAGCTTCTCCCAGTGCTGCACCGAGCTTCCTCAGACCACCCCATGGTTTTACACCATAACCCACGAGAATGTCAACTCGGGACAAGTGTACGACCCCTTCTCTGAAAAAATGGCACCATCCGATTATCCCTGAACTACCCAAGAAGAGTATTGTTTTGCCAATGGCTTCTGCAGGAGGTCTAGTATGCTTCCTCGAGATTGGTCATCGGAACTTCTATGTGAGTAACCCGCTGATCAAGTCTTTCAGAGAGTTACCCGCTAGGTCGTTAAAGGTCTGGTCTCGTGTTGCAGTAGGAATGACTCTGAATGGAAGCTCCACCAGTCATGGGTATAAGGTCATGTGGGTTGGAGTGAAGGAGAGTATGAAGTGTATGATTCACTGAGAAATGTGTGGACCAAACGAGGGACCATCCCATCCAACATAAAGCTCCCGGTATTGCTCAACTTTAAGTCACAGCCTGTGGCTGTCTGCAGCACACTTTACTTCATGTTAACAGATCCCGAAGGGATATTGTCCTACGACATGGTCTCTGGGAAATGGAAGCAGTTCATCATACCAGGCCCACCAGACCTGAGCGATCTCACTTTAGCTGAGTGCGGAGAGTGGTTAATGCTGGTGGGTCTGCTGACTAAAAACGTGTTTGCATATGGGAGCTGCAGAAGATGACACTGTTGTGGAAGGAGGTTGACAGAATGCCAAATCTTGGAGTTTTACGGAAAGCACATTAGGATGAATTGTCTGGGCAACAAAGGTTGTCTGACATTATTGTCCTTGAGGTCCAGACAGATGAACCGTCTTATAACCTACAATGCTGTTACTAGGGAATGAACCAAGGTCCCTGGCTGCACCATTCCTCGTGGGAGGAAAAGACTTTGGATGGCTTGCGGAACAGCGTTTCGTTCCTCCCCTACGGCTAGGACCTGATCCTCTCTTCTCGCGCCATCTTTGAGGTTGTATCCTTTGAACTTGCATATTCGCGCTAATCATAGGAATATGCAAGTTCGTCATATCATGTTAAACATATCATGATACTTGCATATCATGTTAAAACATCTCACGGTTAAAGTTTGCCACACTTCTGCCACTTCTAAAAAAGGTCCAACAAATTTTAATTCCATTAAACAAGATAATGGGATTAAACTTTGAACTAATGTTGGAAATATAATTGGATTTGTCAGCGGCTGTAAACATATCTATCTAGCAGCCATTGAGAATATCATAAAGATATACAATATAATCGAGTTTTCTTGCTTAGTAAAACAACGGAAAGAACATCACAATCAAAACTAAAATCCAATTCCATCGAAAGTAAAACAATAATATCAAGAAACTGCATGTGAAATTCTCATATTCCTTAGAAGGGAAATATTGATTAAAATTTTTGCACTTATGAAGTCATCAAATCAGAGGTGTTACTTCTTCTTTTTTTCCTTTGTTATTCCTTGAGTCTTGCCTTTTCCCGTAAAATGACATGGATTTCGTGTCCGCTAATCAACTCACAAAGTTAAAGCTAAATTTCATATAAAATAGTTCTTTAATAAGTCCATTTTATATGAATCTTTTAAAAATTGATATGTATAGTATTAAATGATACTTCATACTTCATCCATTTCACAAAAAATATTATTTGATTTTTAACATATTACACAAATTAAAAAAACTTCTAACTATAAAAATTGTCCTCATTTAATATGTCACTAATTAGCTGATAATAACTTCAATTCAAAGAGAATTAGTTTTAGATAGAGGATAAAATAAAATTTTAAGTTTAAAAAGTCACATAAAATAATATAAATCGACATATTTTTAAAAACAAAAGTTAAAGTCTAGAACAACACTATTTGTAAAAGAGACAAAGAGTAAATATGTTGGATCTTTATTATAGTTGAGAGAGCAAACATATTCATTACGTGAAGTAAAAACATACAAGAGTTGATAGTAATACATTACACAACCATAAAACAACTGAAACATAATTACAAACTATGAAACAGATAGTTGAGAGTTATGAAGTCGTACTTGTTTGGCTATCTTATCAGCCCAGCCATTATCTGTTCTGGTGATGACTTTAAAACTATGAGTGCCTTTAGCCAAGTGAAAAAAGTAACCTTGATGGCTGTCCATAGAGAGGATTCCGAGTCTGAGTGGCCATCTCCAAATACCGATAGAGTAAGTCTGAATCTCCACAGAACGTGACATTATCATAACGCAAGTTTCTGAGTTGAAATGCTAGTGTCTCCGCTTATAGGACTGTTGCTGTAGCTTCAGTGGAAGCATCTGCACAACAGTATAAACTAACAAGGCTTTTTATTCATTAGTTCTTGTAAAGTATCAGAGAGCTAGAGTCTTAAATAGTTACAAATAGTTTATCACTCTTTTGTCGCCCATGTAGTTCATCATTTTTGTTGTAATTCATATTTTTGGCCGTAAAAAAAAAAGAAAAAAATTATTTTCAATAGGTTGAGATTTTTTTTTGTATTTTTCTTTTCATTTTTAGTACACAATTGAGAACCTATCAATTGGCTATCACCAAAGCATTTTACGCTTAAAGAAGCACAAAAATATTGTATTTCTGATAGTTTGATTTCAAATCAATAGAAACTCAAATGGCCAAAGTCGTTTAATGCTGACATAGTGACACTTCATCTTGTGTTAGTCGAATGAATCAAAACGGTTGCATCTAAAACCCACATTCTAACATTTTTTAGATTTTATGCTTTCTGAAAAAGCAGAGGTTGTCTAGCGTACTGTCTCACTGACTCTTTACTATGCAAAGAAGGTAAAGAATATAAAAACCTGAATGATTTCTTAACTGGATTTAAAATAGTCAAATAAAAAGGGATGCAAGACGAAGCTGACTTAATAGGTTTGGAAAAGTATAAGAACACCTGAGCTAACCGAGTAACTGGTTTAGCTTGAGCAATGAACGTTACACCTTTTTATTTTATTTGAAAAGAGACTCCACCGAAAACAACCCGACTTGGAGTGACTTTGCATTCCTTACTCATTCATCTGAAATGAGTAGGGTAAGTGCCAAAGATTGGCTGTGGTTCGACCAGGGAAATGTGTTTGGTCCCACATGAATCCGAAGACGTTGACAGAAGAGAGAGAGCACTGTAGAAATCTTGAGATTCATGGAGGCCTCCTGAGCATTCTCCCACACCTGCCAAAAGATATAACTCAGTTTCAATACCATAGATCTACACAAGGCCAATCCATCAGCAAACATGCAAAAATTCCAGATGACCAGTGAAGAAATGAAAATACCAACCTTTCCCGGGAGATTGAATATTGGACTTCCCCGCTGGGAATCCGCCAGAGGTTTGAAACACATAGAAAGAGTGGCTGCTATTATCAAACACCTGGTCCTCAGAGCCATGGCCTCTCTGGAAGCTCAAAGTAAAGCCGCTTTCCATCTGTGTAGGCTTTGTGTCATAAGTGGTACCCCATGCATACTTTTCTTCCGATCTCGTGTTAAGGGACAATCCATTCCATAACATACTTGTATGCTGTCTTCGATCTACAGGATTAAACATTTCACGTTAGATTTCCCTGATATATATGAATTTGTATGAGTGTGTGATAGAGAGAAATACAATAGACAGATGGAAAGATCCTCAGGAAACACTGATTTTATTCAGTTATGGTGTTGGTTCTCACCGTACACCCTCACTGGATTCAGTGGAAACACTTCTTGTGGCTTGCGACGCCTTGCATTATGATGAGAAAGACGTTTGCGGCAGCTTCGTTTCTTCTCATCAAATTCAGAGACTGCATGGAACCTGACAATAAGAAAAGAAGTCAATTCTCTACCGTATAATATTAAGACAGGTAAAAGTTGTTTATGGACGATTACAATGAACAAGTATTTTACAGTAAAGACAAAAGAGAATGCAGCTTATAAATCAAACAAGGCAAGTAACATAATCACCAGTCAGAACAATAATAGTGGTTTTACCTGCTACACTGTTGGCAGAATCGACGTTCCAGGCCACTCACAAGAACTTTTGGGCACTTTGAATGCTTTTCACAGACTCTATGCTTACGATGATAATCCTTAGCAGATGAGAGATCCATTTCACAGCCATCAATTTGGCAACGTGGGACTTGCATGCTCTGACCACACGATTTGGATTTCTTCCGAGCAACAACAGATGGAGTTAAAAACTTCATAGAAACGACTGATACATCATTATTGTTTCTACCCCAAAATTCTTCAGAGTAAGTCCGCTTTCCAAGTTTTAAACAAAGATCTGATTCAGCTGAGGCAACAGATACCTCGAGAGCTGTGGATGCCTTCACCTGGACAAAATCTATATTGCTGCAAGACTCTCCAGGGGGACTTTCTGATGCAAGATTGCATCGTTTGACTTCGGGAGATGCTGAGTTGATAGATGTTGACTGTGAGCTTTTCGAAACAGCGGTGTGCCAGAAACTGGTGGCAGAGCCACTACCGGTTCTCTCAAAGCCTAAGAACTGTGGAACTATGGATTCAATGCCTTCACTTTTACCAATTTCCCACTCAGTAGATAGCTGCTTTTTGTCATTTTCAATCTTTGAAGGATTGGACATGATCAAATTCTCCCAGTCCCACGGGAACGAAGATACCATGTTGCAGTCCATTCAAGATGTGGGTTGATTTCATAGACCTGCCACCAAAGCCAGAGCAACGAATCCTGCAATAACCAAAAGTTAGCAGAACTAGCGATAGTAAATGAAAGCGAAAATCAAATAAGAGAAGACTAAACAATCCTATAAATAACTCTAGCTAGCCAAAAACAGTTACCTTACAGACGACCGAATCTATAAGAAAGACGAAAAAGGTTCAAAATTTCAAGCACCACAGAAAGCTCACCAGCGTCTTTTAACTCAATCGTTGATCATTAAACTTAGCAAGAGAAACCTTTCTATGTTTCACCCAGACCAACAAAAAGGGGAAGGGAAAGGGTATTACTTTTCTTAGCTCCCTCTTGTGCTCTCCATCACACAAAAACTAAGTGGCTTTTATTCAACTGGACCCACACTGCTCAAAATCAGATTGCCCAAAATATCAGCTACTAGTCAAGAGAAGACGATCTAAACATTGTAATTGCAAACCCTTCCCTACCCCATCCCTACCCCATTCCTTCTCTGTTCCTAAGTAACCTCCTCAAACCCCAAGGCTAAAAAGCTCATATTAAATTATAGTCAAAGACAACGGTACCAAGTTCAGCCATGAAGGGATCTATCTGTCTCCAACAATAAAGATTGAACTATAAAAACGTGACAGTAAGTTAGGTTTGGATCCCAATCACGGTCCCCTCAGCTAATACTTGTATGAAAGAAAACGGTCCCCAAACTCAATAAATTCATCAATCCAACCAAGTGATAAGAAAATAGTTATCAATGCTATAATCCAATTCGCCTAGTAAAAACCACATACCTCTTGTTTTCTTTAAGTAAATGGAAACGGAGAAGCACAAAAAGCTTAAAGTAAGACCAAAAAAAAAGGGACATAGCAAGAAATCAATTCGCCATTCTAACAAATTCTCTAAACCTAAACCAATTCATCATGAAACAACTTCATCAAATCAACGTGCAGAATCAATCTCTTACTCGGACCAGAAGAAATTAAGCTAAAATTTTATAGAAAATTAACGGGAATAAGCTCAAGAGAAAAAGTTGTCATAGAATTTGGGGGAGTAAGAGAAGAAAAGAAACCTCGAGTAAAAAACAGAGAAGAGACCGGCGTAGAAATCGCCGGAGGTCGTCGATCGGAGAAGAGGGTTGTGACTAAGAGCGAGAGTGCAGGGGAGGTGACACCATAATCGCCTCAGGTGAATCGGGGGAGCTGCTCAGGAGTTTTGGATTAATTCATCATCCCACTCTATTAATTGTGATTCCTTGTTCTTACTGTTTTTCCTTTTTTTTTTTAAATTCCTTTCACTGTTTGCTTTTAGATTGCTGTCTTGTTTTATATTTTTCTTGTAATATTGGAGACTTTCTTCCCCTTCTACTTTATGGTGGTTTAGAGATGTAATTTAGATTTTTGATGTTAATATCATTAGTTTTGGAAAAACTAAAAAGTAACAATCGCTTAAAAGAATAGTGTTTTTTAGAATAGCTTTGATACGAAATATTTGGTATTCATGCAGTGTGCAATATAGAGATTTAACCAAAAAATGTTATTCCCATACACAAGTCGTATAAGAAAAAAATCGAAAATAAAAAAAAAGAAATGGATTTAGTGATCTGTTAGCGAATAAGGTTTATCTATAGAAAACATCGTCAAAATTCATTTTTAATGTATTTTTTCACTATAAGACGCATATATCTATTTATGTAATAATTTGTTATCTGCAAGTTTTGCATACTGACTTTATCATTTATTTTAATATCGTTTATAATTTGTGATATTGACTATCATTATTAATAAAGTATTCAGAAGAAAAAGAAAAAAAAAAAAAAAGCAGAATGCTCTACAACATTGACTAAAATACTAGTGTATTCTTATTAAATCAGATGTTATTTTAATGTATATTCATCATTTCATCTTTAAATATAAAAATAATGAATTGCAGAATCACATTCGGATAACAAACTTGAAAAATCTTGTTATGGTCCGGATTATCCGAGTTATCAACAAAAAAAAAATCCAAGAACTATTTCGAACTAGAAAACGGTATTAATTGAAACCATATTAATAACTAAATACTTGGTACTTTTTTTCTCCACAAATAGCATCAATTCAACCGTTTTTTTTCTTTCAAAAAGAATGTTTTGTAAAATTTACCACATATGAAATATCTATAAGATGAATGAATGATGACGGGGAACAAAATTTACCATGACGTAAAAGATGAAATCGGCCAGGAATAGTAACCATCTTTTGAGAGTCATTATTGAATATAGAGTTTGAGGTATATATTTACTTGCAATCCAATGAGATCTTACGACTACGAATCTATTGCATATTAAAAGAAATGTTTGTAAGCAATCTTGTCGTAAAAGATGCGAAAATCAGACGGCGGTGAGATGGAAACCGGCGAATGGAAAAGATGAGGAAGAGACGTCAAAAGTGGTCATGGTTCCGTCAACTCCGATGTGGCTCAAATGCTTTACGTCTGTCGGAAACCCTATCTCCATGTCCGTCTCTATCTCTCTCGTCTCCTCCTCTTCGTAACCTGGTCATAGTGTCATAGTTTCTGAGGTTGTTTAAATAAGTTTATGTCAACTCGAATGTAAGACTGTTTTCAATTTTTAAAAGTGTTAGTAAATGAAAAAAATGAAGATATGCTATCTAGACAAATTCAAATAACCAAAAAAGGCTATTCAGGTAATTGTCACTATTTTAAATTGGAGGAACATTGAAAATCCAAAAATTATTGTTGTGCTCCCAATAAGAAAACGAAAAAACAAATAAATAAGAGAGTAGAAAAAGAGACATACGAATGAAAAAGTGAGAGAAACTCTTGAAGCTTGGAATAATTTTGTAGATAGCATCTGAGATATTAGCACCGTTGTTGTCCATCTTTGTGTATTCTTTTTTAAATGAACCATTTTCATCACTTTCTTCTCTTCCTAAACCGGAAACGAAGAAAATATTATTCAAACAGAAAAAAAAGGAAGAAGCAAGGAAACAAGAGGAGGTGTAAGAAGAATGTACTCTTGATGAGTTGGTTTGGTTTCTTGGGTTGTTGATGACTAGTGGCCACGGCGACGCTGGATTGCGTTGAGCACCCCAATGAAAACGGCAATACCACAAATCGCTCCATCCGATCTTTCATCTCTTTCCCTCGAAAATGTATGTATGGTATATAAACATGTAATGTTGTTAATGCGTGTTTGAGTGAATGAAATGATGGAAAAGTAGGGATTTTGGTAGGGTTTATATTGGAATCTCGTTTATGTTTGTAAGCAAGTTTAATATCATTAATTCTTTGAACAATTTTGTCATTCCTAACCCAATAAAGGAATAAACAGAAGGAGAAAGTGATAATGAGTGTCATTATTGAGTATATTTGGGGTTGATTTTAGTTGGCCAACAGTGCCACTTAACCTACTTTCAAGATTTAAACTTTAAAAATTAAGGATAATCCCCTCACCTTCCACTTTTTTCTCCTTACCCAATAGTATCCTTCTCTGTAATTTAATCAATATTATAAATAGACTAAAAAGCTCTGAGACACCCTCCTCTGACGCCGAGAGCGACATAGTTACTTACATCTACAGTAAGTTTAAAATAACTTTTCATCTTTTTGAAATTCACAAAACGGGGCTGATCTAGCTCCCAAAAACAGCAAACCTATGACAGACCAGGCCAAATCAAACCTAGTCGATATGAGCCCTGCATTGTGGGTAGTGGTAGCTATTAAAGTCTGTGGATGTATGGCTGTCTACAGACCCACACAACCATCAACCTAGTAATGCTTCTCTACCTTAGATAATAAACCTCAGGTTATGTAACCATTCATTAAGAACAGCTTTCTGATTCATTAGATTATAACATATTGATACTTCTATGTTTCTGTATCCAAACAAGATCAGATTATAGTCCAAGAGTTTATCAGTCATTCGGTTTTTTTATGTTTCTCGACTCTGGGCCCTCGCTTGTAAAAGAAGCCACAACTTTCTGGGTATTAATCTTAGAATCAACTCCAACTCTATTTCAGAGATATTAAGGACTTCTCCCACCTAAACAAATCTATTATTTTTTTAAGCTTTATCCAATTATTTATTTGAATATAAGTCATTTTTAATATAATCAATGACTTCCCCAAATGCATAAGACACTGTCTAAGAACTGTCTAACATAAGAAGGAAGACTTGGTTGGTGTAGACAAGCAAAAGAAGAATAAATGATGGCCGTATACTGCCTAATTTACATAGTCACAATGGAGAAGATAGAAGAGGGAAGACCCATGATTCTACACAACTCAAACCTACAAGAAGTATTTCATTCTTTCGTCTCTCCTCATTGCATTATACACAGCTTGAACCTGTCCAAATCAATTAACACAAGATCTCATCACACCAATATTCAACTCCTAATTTTCCCTCATCTTCTGAGTGTGTGTGTGAAAGAGAGAAAGAGAGAGGGGGGGGGGGGGAGGGAAAAACCTGTTCGCTAGAGACAACTCGGATAGGGCCAATATTCACCGACACATATTTGCCTTTGCTTGATAACGTCTGCTTTACACAATCCTTTTATAAGGGCACAAACAGTTTTGCAGCATTAGTAGGATTCTCTTGGTACTAGAATATTACTTGGAAGACTAACATAAAAAGATACTGTTATTTGATTCTTTGATGGAATAGTAGTTCACATCCAAACATAACAATATGAAAGAATAAGCATTAGCAGCTATATGCACAAGACTAAGCATAGACCCAATAAAGGAATCTCATCCACAACAGTTCAATATTATTGATTTCACATACTAAAGGAACAGTATTGTATAGCCTGATGTGTTTTTATACGCTAAAGAAGTGAACACTCAACAAAAAAGATTGATACAATAATAGTCAGAAGTATAATGCGTTCTATTAGCATATACTATGTATCCAATACCAACATGACTCTACATAGGGAAACATTTATTCTGTTTGAACTAGCAGGTTTTCATCTCCAGATTGGTTATCAGGAGCTTGATATAAAAATCCAATCAAAGGTACGATGTATTGGCCGACAAATCTGGATATTTTGAGAGAGGAAAACAAATTACCTCTGGAATTTGTCGTTCAATAACAGATTCAACTGCAACAACCATAGCTTGCACAAAGTCATCGCCACCAGTCCCAATTGCAGTAAACCCTCTATCTGTTGGGTATGTATTGACCTGGCAAGTAAAATGCCAGCCTCGAGTCAGCAAATACTCATCTCCTTCTTAAATATTACTAAATGAAGCATTCCAAATTTGCAGGGCATTCATTACCACCAGAAACTCTACTAGAAAGGGACCAAAACTCTGCAAGGGATACCTTTTGGTCAAGTTCGAGCCAATCTTTAGCAGAATCATCAGCCACAGTGCCTCCAATAATCATATTAGTAGTTTTCCCAACCCTCCCATCAGTCTTTGACACTTCTACATTCAATCAGCAGAAACAGAGGAAACAAAACTATCAATAAACTCGTGACTTACCATTAACATCATCTGATTCTCTCACCATTCAAGCTTGATTGTCAACCTTAAATAATATAGTGTATCCCTAAATACTCAACACTAGTACGTCAATCGAATCTACAAATCCGTTTCCTCTTCATCGCAGATCCAAGCTTATCGCATCCGATAATCAAATTTCAATTCGGCCAAACGAACAAAATCACTAAAAATGAGTTACTAGGAAGAAATTAACGAACGTGCACACCTGAAATCGCCTTGAGAACAGCTTCTTGAGGTGGACTTTGATCGGATTGATCATTGTTACTGCAATTGAGCCGAGGTAACCGGTCGGGAACAGACGCAAAACCACTGAAACCTAGACTTTTTGGCGCTGGAAACAAACCGTGGACAGGAACTGACGATGGAGAAGGAGGCACAAGGAAGCACCTACTTGCGCCGGAAGTCCGCTGTGATTCCGAGAAGAAAACGGAACGCAATATCGTTTTGCAAGCCATTTTTGAAGCTTCTGTTTGGAGATGATGATAGTCCAAAAAGACTCTACTCTGCGTTTGGTTATTTATAAATGTCTCTGACGTTGGCCAAGGATAAGGTATAAGGACACTTATGCCCTTAGTTTTTGTTTCTTTTACTAGCCGGAAGTATTAGGCATCGTACCAAAGCAGGCATGTTAATCAGGATCAAACCGCAAAGTTTCCCATGATCTAGTTTTAGAGAATTTCACGATTAGGATTAGGACCGAGATATATCGGAAAACAGGTGTTTCAGGGGCTTAGGACTACAACTTTAATTAAGACATAATTGTTATGGGAAAAAATTAACATTGGCTTCTTAGTTAACATGTCGCTTCATGACACATGACTTGTTCGAACTTATTTTTTAGCTGACGTTTCAATAAAATAAGAAACTCACATAGATATCGTGTACACTTTGTGTTCAGATTTATGGCAAAAGACCTCTTTCCCATATACCGAGAAATAAGAAGTCGATATGAGAAAACAAACATCCTTGTACTCTAAAAGTAAGCAAATCAAGTAAACATCCTCCAACTTATAACCGCTCTCTGCGCAGGAAATGTAATTAGGCATTGCCCATCAATCTATGGCTTTTTTTATCTAGCAGGAGGTGGAGGGCCAAGGGATTTTGCCATGCCAACCCAAGCAACAATCCCAAAGGCGAGAATTACCCAACCACATACATCATATGTGAAGTCATAGTTCTTCTTCTTCTTCTTACCACTCTGTAAAAGCGGAGGCAATTTATCAGCGCACGTGAGATTTTTTCACTTTGGGCTTAACTTCTCAAGAACTTGCTACTAGGGAATAAAAACAAGACGACACTTCTCAAAACACTAAAGAACAAACAAAACACATCATAACTTACGCTAACATTCGATGAAGCTGAAGGACCTCCTCCTCCACCTAGTGCTTGCTGTCCCATTCCATGATTTTGTAACTGCATATGCAGCTCCGGGGCCTATTTGCAAAGATAGGAAAGTTTAAGATTACTCAAAGGAGCAAAAACATGAGCTCAAAAATAATAGAAATAAAGAAGATAATGAATCAAACGTCAGATGATTCAACAAATTCAACTATCCACACGATTAATGTTATAATTTGTGTACGCAAACATTGACTATGAAAATTAAAAGTTGAAATAGTACCTTTGCTGCGACATCCAAGGACTTGCGATATAACTCGTTACCTGGATCCTAAAAAACAAAAAAATAAGCTGGTCTCACTACACTCAGAGCAATATATAATTTACAATTCAAAAGCATAAAATATGAAAGATGTACCTCATTTTCAGCTCTTTGGAAATATTCGGTGGCTTTATCAAAGTGCTCTTTTGCTTCATCAGCATCTGGAACAAGAAATGCTTGGGAAGTGTAGGCGTTCCCAAGACACCAAAGAGCCTGATGCTTCCCTGGATTTAATGTCAATGCCTCTTCCAACTTGGAAATAGCATCTACATGATCCATCAATAAATTTGTTGGCAATGAGAAGTAAAAATAGGATGTTAGCAAAGGATTAATTAAGACTATAAGAAGAACTCATACCACTGAGCATCTGCTTTGCATCAGGAACACTCTGGAACTGAGCAAGTTCAAGCAATGCTCCACCCCACTTCACCAGATTCTGCATTAAATAAAATATCCACAAATCAAAAGGAATTCGAAAAATGTAACTTCAGAGAAATCTATAAAAATCTCATCGCCCAAATTCTAATACTTCCATTGAATTCAAACCCCAAACTATACAGAGTGATCAGTATCAACAGAGAGTAAATATCACACAAGAAAAACCAATGAAGACAATCAAGTAATCCATTTCCAGAAAACATCCTTAACGATTATAAACATATATGTCCGATCATATAATCCAGATCAACCGGAAAAAACGAGAAGCAGGAAGGAAAAGGAAGCAATTCTGCGATTTCTCAGGAGATAGGAGAATTAGTATAAACCTCGGAATCAAGAGGATCGTTAATGTATTGAGCCTCAGAAGATTTTCGAGCATGCTCGAACATCAAAAGCCTTTCAAAGTCGGCGGCAGTGAACTCCATCGTCAGATTCAGGGGGAAAAAGAATCTAGGGTTCGGTGGTTCTGTTACTGAGGAAATTACAAGACTTTCGAGATGTAAGGAAATTGCACAGAATATTTCGTCCGAGTGTTTTAGCCTAGAAGCGGTGGCGTTTTACAACACATGAATGGGCTTTTTAAGCCTACTATTGCCACATATTCTAATCATAGTGAACTTTCTAATGGGCCTTGTGATGATAAACGCTTCAATTTGTGTAAAAAATCAATCTGATTCAAGTCAAGGTATCCCGGTTTATTATTCATGCAAAGTGATGGAGCTATTTTATTGTTGTTTACGATGGAGCAATGCTTATATCTTAGTCCTTACTCATTAGTGATTGTTAAATGCGCATTCGATGCTTCGTACTCTTGATTTTCAGTGCCTTTTAGTATAGTCATCTGTTTATTGCCATGAGGTCATATAGAATTTGTTTTAACATATTTTTTTAAACTTTACATGCTAGTAAAATTATGCGATGCAATTAGAGAATCGATACAGAATAAAGCACACATATTTACAGATTATCATTTTTTAAAAACCCGCAAACAATATTAAATCTAACAAATTTTTTTATTTTGGTAATGGTAATCAACATGGGGTAAGAACTAAGACGTAGACTCGCTTTCTCCTAAGTTTGATTTCTGTAAGGTATAATTTCGTTGTTCTTAGTCCCTTTAACTCTTGGCTTCGATCGGTCCATGTGCATCGCTAGATTAATCGGGCGTTATGGCAATCATACAACCAATACTAATATAAAAGATTTTTTTTTTTGAATAGAAAACAAATAAAATCATTTTATATGCATCACATAAATTTGGAATAATTGAAACTATATAAAACAATTCCTAGATGTGTCGTCTCATAAACGGTTTTAGAATTATTTTTTCCTATTTTTTTAAATAATTAACAAGATTAAATGTAACATCCTTCTATTAGATCGAAACACCATGTCTATTTTTTTGTTTGCCATCGCATGTGGGCTAACCGCCTACATGCATTGCTTAGTTCTATGATAAAAGGACTAGTTAAATCTAAAACTAAATAGCAGAAACAAAACCCAATGATCTTCTACGATAAAAGGAAACAACAAAATTGAAGCGGGCCTGCAATATAACCCACCTAGTAAGTTTTACAAATGGGCCTGAAAGGCCCATTAACCTAATAGCAATGTGATAGACCTACATCACCAAATGTATTCGCCGTTTAGGGTTTCATATGTTCCTCTACATATAAAGTATCTCAAAATAAAGACTTCCCTAAACTCTGCGTCCTCTGTTCTTCATTGTTGTCGCCATGGTAAACGCTTAACACTCGATACCTAGTTTTGGCTTCTAATTTGTGCTCCTATGCTTATCCTCTAAGACTTCTTGTTGTTTTTCTTCAGGTGAAGTATTCCCAAGAGCCTGACAATTCCACCAAATGTGAGAGCTCTTTCTTAGTCACTCTTCGTTTTTGCATCTGTTATTGGGGTTTTAAAGCTATGCAATGATTATTGATTCAAATGGTTTCGATTGGTTTTGGTGTGCAGCTTGCAAGGCGAGGGGATCCGATCTTAGGGTCCATTTCAAGGTAAATGTCTTGTACTTATTACGAATCTTGAAAATGAATCTGATTAAGCTTTTATTTTTTGGGATTAGCTCGTAGCTAGAACAAACCTGATTAACAAAAAGCAGGGCTCTGTTGCATATAACAGATCTCACGTAAATGTCAGGAAAATCGAATTGGTCATCGTGATTGGGTGAACCTATGTTTTTTTTCTAATAGCTAATGGTTCAGTACATGATGGTACATTTGAGCTTAGCTTGTAATCCCTGAGTATTGTAGAATGTGGTATTTATTTCCTCCACTAAAAGCCATTTAATTGGTAGAATCTTTCTAACAGTAGTGAGTGATACCATTTTCTTTGTTTGATGCTTTTCTAATCTCTTAAAACTATATCATTTTCATCGTTTGAGTCTAAGTTGCTTAAGGTTGTAGTTTTATGTGTAAAAAGTCACATTAAATTGCTAGTAAAAAAGAAAACAGACTAGATTTTTGTTGTTGATTAGGTGAATCTAGTAGTTCTTTTTGTTGTTGAATTTGATTTGTCTGAACAGAATACGAGGGAGACAGCGCATGCCATAAGAAAGCTACCATTAAACAAGGCCAAAAGGTACTTGGAAGATGTTATAGCTCATAAGCAAGCTATCCCCTTCACCCGTTTCTGTCGTGGTGTTGGTCGTACTGCTCAGGCAAAGAACAGGCATTCAAACGGTCAAGGTCGTTGGCCTGCTAAATCTGCTCAATTCGTTCTTGATCTGCTAAAAAATGCTGAGAGCAATGCTGAGGTGGGTTCTTGATTATTTTGTTTTTATTATTATGGTTATTCTGCTCAGTTGCTTAAAAACCATTTGATTATCAGGTCAAAGGATTGGATGTTGATGCCCTTTTCATTGCTCATATCCAAGTGAATCAAGCAGCAAAACAGAGGCGGAGGACTTACCGAGCTCATGGAAGAATCAATCGTATGTTTCTTTTTTATATTTGACTCTTTTATTTATATATTTTTCTCTTCTGTATAATATTTTAAGCGGAGAAAATAAATAAAATTTTACCCATTTGCATTCAACTCATAATGTAAGGATTAGTTTTATAGTAGTAGTTTCTGTATACAGTAACATTCAAATACAAAGTCTTTAATCTGTTAGTTATCCAACAGATTGATGACGTTGATTGTTTTAAGATAAAAGAAAAATATAATTAACCAACAATGCATAAACTACACAATTACTTTCTAATTTCAATTCGTATGTTGCTATGATGTGTCTAAATTTTTAATCTATATTAATTTGTGTATCCTACATTCTTTGAGTCTTCATTCACAGTGTGCTGACTCTTGATCAAATTCTGTCTTTTGCAGCTTACATGTCAAACCCATGCCACATTGAGTTGATTTTGTCAGAGAAGGAAGAGCCTGTGAAGAAAGAGGTGAATTTGACATCAAATCGAATTCTGATTTTTACTAGAATCATTGATCTTCTTCGTCTCATATCCATTTTGTTTTGACGTCATTTGCAGCCGGAGACTCAATTGGCAGCAAAGTCAAAGAAAGGAGCCTCGTCTTGAGCCTTATAGACCAGTAATTTAATGCTGCTCATCAGTGTTACGCTTAGTACATTTTGTTAGCATCTGTTTCTATGAGACGAAGACCCAATTTTTAAAACATGATTATGATATGTTTTTGCATTCTTGGTGGCCTCCCTTTATTTAACCTTAGATTTATCGATTAATTCTCAATACAAAGTCTTGAAAAAAATAGAGAAGATACAGTTACCCTATAATTATTCAGTTTGATATTCCGGATTGATTTATTTGAGTATATAGTCTATTTTGTTAAAGGTATGCAGTTAAAAAGGTTCATACTTAATAAAATACTAATTATTGAGTATCGAGAATACGTTGTACCCGGGAAAGTTAAAATTTCTTCTCATGAGTGTTTCTCCAGATATCTTTGGTCTCAAAATGTTTCTCTTCGCTTTGTAAAACCCAAAAGAGGCCCAATAACGAATCATCATTAAGGGCCCAAAAGAAGGAACGAATAATCATCATTAAGGGAGCGAAAATGGTGAGCAAATTCAATTTTGAAAGAATCAGAGATGGAGAGAGGTCTAATATCGGTGGATCGATGGACGAAAGGAAGTCAAGGCTACTTCTTGACTCATATGCACTCCGACCACACACGTGGCCTCTCCGGCGGATGGACTCAAGGTCCTCTCTACTGTTCCCGCACCACCGCCTCACTGTTTCCCTCCCGATTCCCCGGCATCTCCCTTCCTCTGGCTCCGACGTAAGCCTCCACCATTTCATGGCCATCGATGCTCACCACTGTCCTGGTATTAAACTCATCTTCTACATTCTACATTTACTTTGATTTTGAATTTGATTGGATGTGTGTGGAATAATCTGGTAGGCTCTTTGATGTTCTTGTTCCGTGGAGATTTCGGATGATTTCTCTACACCGGAGACTTCCGCTGGGATGCTGATGCAGCAGACGAAGCAAAGAACACTCTCGTCGCTGCTGTTGATGAATTTCCCGTCGACATTCTTTACTTGGATAATAACACTTACTGCAATCCAATTTACAGCTTCCCTCGTCGTCAAGTCGCTGCTAATCTGGTTCTGACTCAACCCTAAAACACCTCTAAATCTGCTTTCTATATATAGTCCTCTCATAACTTGCAGGTTGCTGATCTAATAACCTCTCATCCTTCACATGATATCATCATAGCAGTTGATTCTTTGGGGAAAGAAGACCTGCTTGTTCATGTTTCTCGCGTTCTCAACATCAAGGTTTCTTATAGATTGAAATCAATCAATCATATGCTTTCTTAATCTTCTTTCAAATGGATTAACAACTTTGATTTCTCCTTTAGATTTGGGTTTGGCCTGAGCGTCTCTTTACAATGCATCTCCTTGGTTACAAAGACATTTTCACTACTGATACATCTCGTACAAGAGTTCGCGCTGTCCCTCGTTATAGTCTCAGCATTCAGACTCTCGAGGGGCTGAATGCGATGTACCCAACGGTTGGCATTATGCCTTCTGGTCTGCCTTGGGTGAAAAGACCTTTCAAAGGAGATGACAAACTTTCTGGCTCTCATCTAACTACTACTTATGAAACCATTCCTGCAGCGGTTCATCGGTTCCATGACTATATGTATTCGGTCCACTACTCTGATCATTCTTGCTATGGGGAGGTTGGAGAGTTTATTGAACTTGTGAAGCCAAAGAGTATGAAAGGAATCGTGGTTTCTTCATCATGTTACAGCATTAAACTTCATCTTCTTCTTTTTGTTTTCTTATAAATCTAGAATGGTTGGTTCTGTTTGGTTTTCTTCTGATATAATTGTCGGAATTTGGTAGCTGGCGAAAACTAGCGGGAATGAACATACCACGTTACAACTTTGCATTTGCTGAAGTGAACGGCCTTTTGTATGTAATTCGAGGCTATTCCACAGATGCTTATAGTCTTTCCAACGCAGAAGTATACAACCCGGAAACTAACCAATGGAACCTTATGGATTGTCCAAACCGCCTGGTCTGGCGCGGCATTGCATTCTCCTTCAGTTCCAAACTCTACGCTGTAGGTAGGACTCAGTGGACATAGATATAGATTCCAAGGTACATTGGTTAAACTAAGTTTGATGATATTTCTCAGGAAATGGATCGAGGAATATAGACATATATGACCCCAAAACAAAGACATGGGAAGAGTTAAAGTCGGAGCAATCAGTGTCGGTGTATTCCTACACCGTTGAGAGGAACAAAGTGTATTTTATGGACAGGAACATGCCGGGATGTCTAGGAGTGTTTGATCCAGCGGAGAATTCGTGGAGCTCGGTGTTTGTGCCTCCGAGAGAGGGAGGTTTCTGGGTGAGATTAGAAGTATGGAACAATAAGGTTCTGCTGTTTTCACGGGTTTGTGGAAATGAAACCTTAATGTACGACCTTGATAAAGACAAAGGGTCCAAATGTAGTGTTTGTGATCAGATTAAACCATCAGCTTCTCAATTGACCAATGTTCTCATCAACTTCTGATCTCCTTTTTTTCAAACTTCATTCTTTTGCAAATTCTCTGACGTTTTGGAGCTGTGAGTTGTGTTTGGCCAAAATGTCTCCAATTTCTTAACTTTGTCAACGATTCCTGTATTTGCTGTGTATGCTATTCGTGTGTATATATATGTTGTTACGATTATATATACTTTTGCATCGCGTTACTTTTGAAAACGAAAATTTTACTGTTTACATGCCATTCAATATAGAGTTCTTTTTGTTCCACTATGATTTCTTTTTGGAGTAAATCAAAGCTTAAATTTCATAACAATCTAATTCGCTTGGACATTAGTTAGCGTTCCAAGCCGTTCACAAATTCACGCTTGGACACCACAAAGTGAATGCAGTCAGATAATTCCATTAGAAAAGATATTGACAAAGTTAACTATAGTGAACTTTTTATTATTATTTAACACCAACCTTCTGTACCATTACATGCGAGTGATTCGTCTGGAGAACTGGTCACGAGTGAAACCACAGAAATGGTCCCAAACGAGATTGGCCAAACCATCTTCAGGTCCAAGATGACAGACACGCTAAGCCTCGAGGAAACATGAGCCATGAGCCTGGATAGTCGAAATCATATTCCTCTTCTCTTTACATGTAAATAAATAATGGACACTGGACTTGATGTAAAGAATACGAACTAAACAATTTCTGAATCAGAGGGAGTGAAGTAAAAGAACATTATTATTTCATGTGTTCTTCTAATGTATAAATGGAATGAAAAGTAGCTATACGCCTATAAACTTGAGAAGCTAATCTTTACATGTAAATATTTTGTACAAAAAGAAAACAAGTTAAAAATCATCAGCGCGGTGGATCTCGCCCATAAGAATGCGGTTGCTAGTGACTTTGAAACCGAGAAGAGCTGGATCTATCTGTCTCCCTTTCTTCCCTTTCTTCTTCCCACCACCTTTGCTTCCTTCGGTTGCATCAGATGACTCTGCTACCACCTTCTTCATGCTACTACTCTTCTTCAACATCTCACTGAACGAAGCCTCTGATGCTGACCCTTTGTTTCCTGCTGCTCCTGATTCCTGTCTCGCACCACCTGATAATATTGTATAAAGACTGAGCCCACTTTCCATAAATAATCCCCAAAAATACAAATGGATCATTGAGATAGAACATACCTTCAACTCCACTATGAGAACTTGCTGTCCTGCTAGCTGTGTCAGACATATGCTCGAGGTATCCTTCATGTGATGATGAAGAATGGGACGAGGGAGGCCTTTTTAACAAAACTGAATCTTGCCCATGTGATGGAACTACCAACCTATAAACAATCACTTCAATATTTAATCGGCAGGAACATAGAGGTATGGGTGCTTTACTTATCTAATCTCCAGGTGCTAAACATCAGAATACAAAATTACCTATCCTTCCTTCTATCTTCTCCAACCAAGTTGTCACTGTATTGGTCTGCAGCAAGAGAATATCAGGATAAGCCTTCATAATAACAAAAAAGCAAAAATCAACCTTCCAAATAATGATTTCAGGGAAAATGAAATCTTAAAGAAGCAACTAGTCTGAAGGATACATACCAGAGATATTGAAAGAAGACTGTTGGCCAAGCGTAGAAACAGGAAGCTTCTCTTGAACCAGGGAGTCTAATACTGCTTGCTTGGCCATTCTGTCTTGGCCTTCATATGACATCCTTCCCATTCCCTCATTTTTTGGCGGCACATTGTTCCAAGTTCTGATGTCATTTGCTTCTTTGCTCATAGCAAACATATTACTCAAGGCTTGAGTTTCATTCTGAGTTGACCTCCCACCATCTATAATTCCAGAAAGCAAGGAACTATTACGCTGCAATGATCCCATATTGTTCCTATCTCCCCGTAATCTGTTGACCTGTTCATCAGAAAATGCTCGAGTCCCAAAAGCAGATGAAGCATTTAGACTACCACCATAGTCTGAAAGGCCGCCAAGCATTTGAATCCCTGGCATAAGGCCTAAAGGAGCCATCCTGTCAGACGAATCCCCATGGTTCATGCTTGGTGACTCAGCAGATTGATGGCCGGGTCTCTGGTGTAGTAACTCCATAAAAAGCTGCTTTGACCTGTCTTCCGTAGATCCACCTGGCATCCATGAATTGGAATCTTCACCCAGCCTCCTCATTTCTGCCCTCATTTTATGATGTTCAGCATCAATATTTGATCTATGAGATTGAGATTCAGCCCAGTCACCAGCTAGCTGTGTATCAGCTCCAGACCAGCGTCCTTCCATTGGTTCCAAGTGTGAAAAATGTGGTTCACCTAATGGTATACGGGGATTCTGATGATTGTATCCCGGAGTAGAATTTCCCAATCTGCCAGAAGATTGCATGTGGGCAGTAGCATCCCGCAACTCCAGACCCTGGGGGAGTCCAAGAACATTTACTGCATCCAGATTCAGTCGCGATGCACTTACAGGTAAGGATGCAGACCGCTCGAATGGGAGACCCTGCTCGAATAATTCTTGTCGAAACTGTTGCTGATATAAAAGGTTCCGCTCAAGTTGACCAAACTGATCCTCGAAGGGTGGCCTCTTCTGATGAAAGTCTAGAGGTCTAAATCCTGCAGAAGAGCGCGAACGCTGGATCCCAGGATGAGTTCTTAGAAGATGATCATTATGGTCAGATGGCCAAAGAGGGTCAATATGTCTCTGTTCCTCCAACAGCGTATTGTGCCTCACTCCATTTGCCAATTGCATTAACTGCTCTTGCTGTAGCAGCTGGTACTCCAAAGACCGGACTGGTTCAGATTGCAGTTCTCCATGTTGAGATTGCATTTGCCCATATTGAGATTGCGTTTGTGTTGAAAGTAGATGTTCAAGTAACTCCCTTTGGTGGCCTTCATGTGACAACTGCCCAAAATTTCCTGCGGCAAGTTGCTCAATGTATGCTGCGAAAGTTTGTGACGGATGGCCAGAACTTTTCTGCAATTCATTCATTAGTTGCTGTTCTAACATCTGATCAAGATTGTTGGATCGAGAGAAGTCATGTGACTGCCCAAACCTTGAATCGGGAGTCTGTCCTTGTAGAATCTGTTGAAAATTTAATTGTCGAGCATGGGACTGTTGTTGTTCCTGTAAGAGCTTATGATGTAATTGATGCTCTTGTTGTAGCTGCTGCTGTTGCAACTGAATCTTCCGCTGTTGCTGCAACTGAATCTTCTGCTGCTGCTGCAACTGGAGAGCCATTATATGCTCCAAATCCTGAGCTTGATCACTTACATGTAAATGTGACAGCATATCCCGATTTTGGAATTGCTGTTGGTGATGTTGATTTAATGGAAGTTGATCCCCATGGTTAAAGAAGTAGGATTCACATTCAAACTGCGACATCCGGTTAGCAGCCAGAGCATCGAGGGGCATGTTGGGGTCAATTTGTGTATTTCTTCGGGAATCAATGGGCCAATTGTCTGTTGAACCAGTAGGCTCCCCCATTGCACCATAAGACCTGTTTGGTAATGGGTTAACTGGTGTACTACCGCTCTCTAGCTCAGACCACAACACACCAAACGGGTGCAGCTTATTCTCATTCTGATTTCGAGTAGCAGCCTCAGTTGACTCAACAGGAATATCAGAGTGACCAGACAATTCCATTAAAGCATCATGCATATCTGGGAATACAATTTCTGATTTAGAAAAATACAAAAAACATTGTTTAGCTATGATGAACACAGAAGAAATTAATAGGATAATGAAAGCATCTGCACAAGCATATGAAACCCACAGAAAGACATGTGTTCTCACACACAAATAACAGAAATGAGAAAAGGTTAGCAGCATAACAAACCTTCATCCCGAGCAGAGAAGTCCAAGAAACTTCGGTCCCTGGCATGTGGTGGTTTCACATAAACTTCTGACTCAGACTTTCTCTGAAAATTATCCTGAGATGAGGGGTTGTTATACACAGAAAATGAATGAGACGTGCCAGTTAAGGAGGATGAATCATTAGATTCTGCTACAGGTGCAATTGATAACCCAGTCTCTGAATTTGCTTTTAAACTAGTCTCTTCTAGCTCACTCTTTTGGTCACTGATATGGGCATGAACACTTCCTGTCTTTAAATATGACATGACCTTCCCTAATTCCTGAAAAGGAGTTCCTTCTGGAGCATTTGCCAAGCGAACCTGTAGGTCTGTCCCAAAAAAACCTTGTTCAAACCATGAAATAATGTCAGAACCAATGAATGGTCCCTGAATTACTCCTTGAGGATCAATATACAAGAACGTAAACTCCTCAGGTGGCATAGCCCCTTCTGAGTTCACTTCAATATCTGGTTGCTGCATCTTGCCCATATAATCTTGCTCAAAAGAAGCAACAAGGGGTTCACTCCCATCCAACACAGAGGATTTAGTAAAAGCAGATCTATCCGCTTCAGGACTTCCATAAGAAACTTGATAACCGGCTCCAACAGATCCATAACTTTCAGAAGCCACTGAGTTCAATCTTGAGACGTTTGAAGCGCCCCCCAGACCTCCGTTATGACTAAAAAGTAATCCTACACCCATAGTTGTTCGAATTTTATTCAGAATATATAGGACATTGAAAATGCCGGTAAACTCATAAGGATGAACCTTATTTCAAAAATACATGGTATTGAATGCCGATTAACACCTATCATGCACGTACCAGAATCATTCTTTTGCATGGAACCATTATTACCCTTCATAAACCCTAGTAAAGCACCATCCCCTTTTGTCTCACCTGAGTCAGGTATGTGGCATTTCACTGCGGTAACATCCACAAGACCAAGGTCAGAGAAGCATTCATCATATTATGCTAGGTGGAAAGATAGAAGGCAAGCAGCTAAAGAAAAAATAACTTACTCAGACTGTTTTCACCTAAAGATTCTTCCCCAGATGAAGTGTAAACTTCGCTACTAATGATCCTTCCCTTCCATATGCCGTTAAGGTTTGCCTAATAGATAAGATACCCAACAACAAACTCAGGAAAATTCAGTAACAAATAAGAAATATAAACATTAATGACCACCTATATAAAAGGGCAACAGAAGCAAGTTCTCAGTGAGGAACATACCTCTTCTTCGGCATCAGGTGCGATAAAAGCAAGAGGTTTGATCAAATCCACTTGACTTATGGACGCAACTTCCTCCATCTCAGTTGGTATTCCACCTAGGGAAGGATCATGCCTCTGTTTTCTATACATGTCAAGCAACTTACCCCTTGGATACCTAAACATAGAGGCTGACGCGCTTTGTTTACCAGGGACACTTTCATTTCCTAAGAGCGCATACGCACCAGCACCAATTAAGGAAGTTGAAGAACCCCTACCAGTTGCAGATGCCCTTCCTCGGCCCACAGTGAACCCTAAATTTGGTCCTTCGGCTCGTCCTCTATCAAGTCCAAACCCAGGTGCAGCGCGATAAGAATTTGGCCCACCAGACTGGGATTCCATCCTATGACGTGGCCTCCATTTTTCACGAGGGTCGGAATCCCGTTCAGAAGTTGCCCGCACGCCGCTAACCACAGATTGACTTTCACTCTGAGGCTCTTCCTTGTCCTTGTTATTATCTATCTTCTCATAACGAGTTTCTTTCTCTTTGTCATCAGGACCCCACCGAGATGACCATTTGCTGTCGCGCCGAGATTCATGTACAGCAGCACGAGAACTAACATCATTCCACCTATCAGAAGAAGCAATATTTTTACTGTCACCTGTTTCTCTGCTTGAGACATTGTCTACGCGACGTTCTGTTTTTCTTCGATCCGGTTTCCTAGCACCTAGTAAACCAGTTTCTCTTTCCTCTTCACGCCATCTGCGAATAGTTTCATTCTCAGGCACAATTTTCCTCCAGTCCTTTTTGTCATCCGGTGCATCCAAGCGCCAAGCATCCTTGAGATTTGGATCACTTGGATTACCCATGGGCACAGGAGTAGGAGATCGAACATCCTATCACATAGCAAGAACATCGAATGATCGGACCATGAGAATAAAGAGTTAAAATGTTACGGAGAAACAGCAAAAAAACTCATCTAAAAACTTGGTATCTCTAGATATTAAGTACAGACAAAAAAATAAAAGACATGGATAGTATAGAATCTTTCTATATTGGGTACTACCATCTTGCTCTCGCTTGATTTTGCGTAAAGCCACTGTGGAGACAACGGAATGCTGTTATCTGATGCCAATTCTGCAGAAAAACAAAAAGTAAGGTAGTAAATAGCTGAAGAAAATAAGAGAAACAAAAGATATACATAGTCAGGAAACCACTAGTGCCCGAATTCGAGGCACAAACTGATCATTAATTCTTCTATTCAGATCCCGAAGTCTGGAAACTATTACTCCGTCTCACGTTCACTAATCCAAACATGAAGTTGCTAATGCATCTGGACGCGGGGAGACAGATATGGTAAGGTTGATAAAAGATAGGCTGATATCTTAGAACCCTAATCAGTACATATTAGGCCAAAATTTTGATAAATCTGCTTGATATACAAGCCTGCCGCATCCTATGAAATTCAGATCCGGAAATCAAACGATTACATTTGTTTCTCGGCATTCAAATCGATCAAGAGCGAAAGAAATTCAAACATCAAATAATCCAAAAAGAAGAACAAGTCGAAGATTGAGAGGAAGTACCTTTCAACTGATCAGAAGATTTGGATAAGATCAGATCGTCAGGCAGATTGAACTTCCCTTCGGCCATGGCAGGATTGAAACAAACGACTTCGAGAATACGAAAAAGAAGGAGATGACCAAACGAACGAAAGAGCGAGCGCAGTGACAAAGTAAAGCAGAGGAGAAAGGATTTTGGAGAGATTTGGCGGAGACACTTTTTGCTGGTTTTCGATTTGCCTTTGGAAGAGACGAGAAAGCTTTCGCGTCGAGATCGAGAGAGAGAGAAAACGAGAGTGAGTGAAAGGAAAGGCTAAGGAGGGCTTGCGTGGTCACAACACCGATCCGACTTAGCCCAGTCCTTTTTTTCTTTTTTGTCAACCCCAGGTTTTTTTTTTTAATCCAACTTTGTTTATTGAAAACCTAATTGTATAATTTTAATTTTCCAGTTCTCCCCCCCCTGCCCCCCTACTGTTTCGTTCCAATCTTATCAAAACTTGCGTTAGAGGTGTATTATATTAGTGATAATTTAAAAAGGTATAGTAGTAACTAGGGCTGGGCATAATAATCCTAACCCAAAAAACCGAACTGAACCGAACCGTAAATGAGTGTTTCGGTTCGGTTTTGGTTTTGCTTAAAAATCCGTTTGGTTACTATTATAAATTTATTTTGGTTTCGGTTCGGTTTCTGTTTAAAACCGTAAAACCGTTTGTTTTTTTTGGTTTTTTATTCATATATACTCAGATATATACTTAGCTAATTCGATTAGTTAGATTTAAGAAAATTTGAAAAGATATCTTAGAAATGATTGCACAAAAAAAAATTAAAGAAAGATTTAAGAAAAACCTAAAAAATACGTATCTTATATAAAGTTCAAGGTTTTGGGTTTTTCAGTATTCATTCATATTTTAGGAGTTTCATCAAATTGTTCTTATAAGCCACATCATAAGCTATATTGTTAAATATTTAGAATTTATATGTTAATTTTTATTATTGATTTATTTTAATGTGTTGACAAGAGATTCATGAACAATGTGAATATGTGAACAATCATGATGATGATAGAAGTTTTTTACGTTTTTTCGTTTTAAATTTATAATTTGGGTTTATTATTTCTATCTTTTTGAATTTCTTAATTCGTCATATTGCTTTTTTATTGCTTTTATGTGGCTTTCTAAGATTCATATTTTTTTTAGTTTTTATATCTGGTCTTTTATTGTTTTTTCTTTAAATCTTGGAATAATTTACAGAAACCGAAACCGAACCCAACTACTTATGGTTTTTATATGGTTTTAGTTTTAATGTAACCGTTAAACCGTAAACCAAAAATAACCGAACCGTACCAAACCGTATTTCAATCGGTTTCTAAATGGTTTCATTTTCTACCAAACCGAAAAACCGAATAAACCAAACCATAACCAAACCGTAAACCGGAATGCCCACCCCTAGTAGTAACAGCAAGGTTCGGGATAAGGTTTGGAATTGAGTCGGTCGGTTGGTCCGAATTTACCAAATCACCAAAAAATCAGAAATAAATTGAAAGTACTCGAATACTATTTTTTAAATAATTTAATATATTTAAAACATATTTATTTATAAAATATTCTATTTTAAAAATACATTAAAATATTATTTTTCAATACATATCTAATTCAATACATAAAAACCTTTTTCAATATACATCTAATTCATAATACAAAAAAATAAATTCCATTTACGGAATACACAAAAAATAAATTGTCTTGATTTTGAAAACATACAAAAATAATTAAAAAATTGTAATTTTTTATCATTTTCATCATCAAAGATCAAGCAATGTGCGTGAATTGTACAGATGTGTTACAAGTTAGATCTTGCAACATACACTTGAAATGATAAGTTTAAAACTAACCTTAAACATAGACAAAGACATCAAGTTTGAAACTAACCTTAAACAAACACAAAAACATGATACAAAGACAAAGACAACAAGTTTCTCTTGTTATCTAATCACGTCCAAACACCATAAAGGAAGATAAAGATTAAAGTGAACAAACGAACTTTACTAAGCAGGTTGTTGTTAGTCACAAAACACATGAATATTTGGATACACATCAAGTTCAAACTCCATGTCTACAACATCTTCTTCTTCTTCAGATTCAAAATCATCATCATATAGATCTCTTAGCAAGCATGAAATTAACATCATTATCTATATCTTCTACACGGTCCACAAGCCAATCTTCAAATGTATTTTCATTACCATCATCGAAGATTATATCAGCATATTTTTTTCTGCTTGTTAAACAACTTTGCGTTAAATTGGACATATACTAGGTTGTTTAACCGATTGAAATCTAGTCTATGTCTTTTCTTCGTGTGAATCTGCAATAAAAGATTAGTAAATTTCTGCAATATCAGATTCATAAAACAAAAGGCAGAGAACTATAAACTAACCCCTCCAAAGCTACTCCAGTTTCTTTCACATCCGGAAGAGCTTGATGTCAAAGCAAGGATCCTTGTTGCCAAGTTTTGAAGAGTTGGTGCACCACATCTATATGTCTACCACCAATTCTCTAAGATCAAGTAATTCATATATGATAAATAAAAGATAAATTAAAGACAAGTAAAGTGAAAAGATAAACCTGGATCAAACTTTTCATCCTTCTTTTCACATCTCTTTAATGCTAAAGTTCTACCAAACGAGCCACTTTTGTTCATGTAAAAACTACATTCATGATTCACCATTATGTTTTGCTTTTCGAAGTCGTCATGATAGAAAATCTATACACAAGCTATGAATCCTTCCACGATCTCAAAGTCACTTTGGATACTTGGTTCTTTGTAGACGTAAAATGGATTGAGGAAGTAGGCAGAATTTTGCAAAGGAGAATTTAACCTATCTTTCATTTTCTCATCAATAATCCGAAAGATAGCTTGGTAATTCTTCTCCAAATTATCCAAAGCTTCCTTAATAGAATTTTTAACTTCTAAAATCTCACCATAAATAAAGCCAAGAGAAGGTACATTCTCTCCATCATCCAGCCTTAGAACCTTCACTAGAGGGCTGAAGATCTTCAAAACAACCATCACATTACTCCAAAATCCATGACTCATAACAATATCAAACATATTCTAATCCTTCACACACTTTGAATGCTTACAATCATGCCATTTATTGCTGTCAAACATGCTCTTCAGTTATGCCTTCTTGACGTATAGACTATGCAATGTCAAGAAACAAGTTGCAAACCTTGTTGCTCCCGATCTCACAACATCTCTCTTTGTAAATGTTCTCATCATGGATGACATTTTATGATGAGCATATACAAAGATAGTTATAGCATTTGCTTGATCGATTATCTTAGCGAAACCAAGAAGCTTGGAAATTCCCTTAAGCATCAAATCTAACGTGTGAGTAGCACATCCAGTCCAAAATATCCTCTGTTTAAGCATCTTTGCAGCTGCAACATTGTTGGTAGCATTATTAGTCACTACTTGCATAATCTTTTCAACCCCTATATCTTCAATACATTGGTCACTGTAATTGAAGATATACTCACCCGTGTGGGAATCCTTTGAAGTATCTTTTGATGAAAGAAAGTATGTACCTCCTCTTTTGTTGACACACACATTCATTAAGCTTCTTATTTTCATATCAGTCCACGCATCTGTCATCACTGAGCGACCTTCCTTTTCCCATTCTTCTTCTAGACTCTTCAAATTTTCCTTCGTCCTTTCTTGTTCTTCATTTAACTATGGTTCTCTCAGCTGATACTGATTTGGAGGCACCCAACCAGACCAAACTGTCCTAATGCTTCACAAAATAACCTAAAATTTTCATCGTCAATAACGTTGAAAAGAATACTTGATTGGTAAACCCATCTAGCACAGTATTGGCAGACAACATGTGTCTTCTCTTTAGGAATGACGTCATGGATACTCTATTGCTGTTTAGCATAGTTTGTGCAACCAAAGAAGCTTCATGGTTAATATAGGTTGTATATTGATCAATGGAACCTTAGAAGTGAGGAGTTTTAAGAGTTCCAACCTCTTTTCCAATTTCTCAATAATGTTGTCCTTGTATATATACCTATGCCCTCAAAGTTTCCTTATGTTTTCGCTTCAAACTTTTATTCTCTTTTGCATCAATAATCGCCTTCTTACACTTCTCTTGATCCTCTTTAGTTTATAGAGGACAAGCTGACACATTTCTTTTTCGATGAGGAATGTGTTCCTTCATGTTATACACATCACCAAAGAACTCTTTCCCACTCAACTTGCATTTCGTTTTGTCTGGACTTCTTGGATCACACAAAACTCCACATTCCCATCCATCATTTGAGTTCCGCCTAAGAGGTGGAAGTTCATTTATTGGTGGATTATCCATCCTTTCCTAACCTGAAAAAAGAAACACCAAACAACAAGTAACATTCATAAGTTAAAAGTGACTAACTCAAAAAAATTTCAAAACTAACTAACTTTTAAAACTCGACTAACAAATAAACTTGTGTAATTCATACAAAATTCAGAAGCTTCAAATGGAATACAAAGTTACGAGTAAGTGAAATAGCGGGGAAGAACAATTTGAAAATGTGATCATGAGATAACATCAATAACAATCGCAAAACCAGCTTCAATAACAAATAATACAATGTTATCAAGAACAATTTGAGAATAATTTCATGAAACTAATGCACAAAAATCATCAAACAAATTAGAATCAAACAGTTATTTATCAATTTCTCATAATCGCAAAACATAAGTGAAAAACACAAACAAGAGAAACATAAGAGATTTTTACCTCAAATTCGTGAAATGAAAAAAGGTAGATGATGGACGAATTTGTGAAAACGGAAGATATTCAGTTTGATTTCGTCGTGAAAACAGAAGAAATCTCAGCTTGATTTGAGGTCTGTAAAATCGAAGATTTGTAAAATCAACTTAGGGTTTGTAAAATCTTCTCTTATAAGCTGTGGGTTTGGCCAGAATTTTTTAACCTTTTTTGGAGTGTTACAATTCGGTTTCTACCTATTACTCGCTGCGTTGTGCAATTCCATGGCCAACGTAGGAAAACTCGTCGCACCGCATAAAACCACCGATCATCACCACTTGCCACACTGAATCTCTAGTTATTGATTACGCGGCCGTGTAACCGGTTAGACGGCCGCATTTGATTGAAAGTAAAGATAGATGAACGTGATTTTCAAAAGAAAAAAACTGTAAAAGTATTAATGAACGTTTGTTGATTTGAATTGGACCTTTGCAAAAAGTCATTTAGATTTATTAATGAAACATTACAGTATCTATAAGGTAAAATCCAAGAACTTTGCATTTTTGAATGTTTTTTTTTCCAATTTATCACACTTATTAATGCATATTTTGCTGTTGAAATGAACACATGAATATTTTCCTGATAATCGATTTTATTAGTACCAAATAAGGTTTTTGGAATTTAAAAAAAAAATTAATATTGTTCTAGTTTAGTGATACTCTATTTAACCCTTACTGTACTTGATGTTCAACAGTAAAAAATATCATGCAAACAGCCTATAAACATACTAAGATGTATAAACCACTTAACAAAACTTAGAACTACAACCTGCTCCGGCTGTGCCTAACTGTGTTATATAACAAATGGAAAACGAGGTTAAGGATTAACCAAGTTGGTGTTGCCAAGACTAAGTATTTGAGTCGCTAACAAACAATTTCTTGATGACAATGACAAAAGAAGAAAACACCAATACTAGAATCCCACGTTTTGCTTTGGTGTGAGGTATCGCTACTTCTGTAAAACCCGTTGCAAGATTCAATATGTCAAACCAATAACAAAACATAGATAAATCATAATGATAAGACAGAGACTTGATCTATGAATCCTTATAAACTACGACCATGTTTCTAGCTCCTCTAGCTTCCTCTTTTGCCTTACTCATTTTTCACCTCACTGCTATGGCTTGCTGTATTGCTAACTCCGGGAGAATTTGTTGCATCTGATTCAGCACACGCCCTTAGAACAGCCTCATTCTGCAAGAGATTCTCAAAACTGTCAAAATTACTTGTGCTGAAGATATAAAAGAGTTACGGCTGACTTTTTTTTTTTATAAATTCGTGGATATTAACAAAGGTTCATATGAGGTCAAAAGCACCGCATAAATGTTGATAGATTGACAAGCCACTGCTATACTAAATCTCAAGATAAGACGCTGCAATGCACAAGAAAGCTTAAAATAATAACACAAGCATATTGACAAGCTTCGCATGATTTATCAATAACACCAAATTAGGAAAAATGATGTCGAAGCATTTGTCTACTTGATAGGTATGCGAACTCTAAATGGTCTACTCTGATTCACTATAAAGTTGATACACTCTGTTCTTAGTTTGACAGAGAGATATTTAGAAGAAGCCGAAGGCCTACCAAGAACAAAATCTTGAGCAGCATAAACAAACTACACAGTTGGGCTTGTCATAAGTCATTACAACTAATCAAACCTGAGGAGACCAAATCACATAAACTGAACAATACCTATAACCATTTTACAATGAAACTCATAATCTTGAAATGTATCAATCAACACTTTCAACAAGAAAAACCAATAAAAACAGTCCTAATTCATCCATGCCGAAAAATATCGATCAGCCAGAGAGAAATCTGCTATAGACTAGTTAAAGAGTGAAACCCTAAGTGATGAAAAAGGAAAGTACCTGCCAAACGCGACGGAGGCGGGTTTTGGCATTGGCTTTACGAGTAGGGGTAAGCTTGATTCTCTTCCAAATAAGACCACCGGAATCGTGCTTTTTCACTATTTCCATCACCCGAGTTCCCCAAAACGCACCCATTCCTCCTGCCATGGCCGCCTCTCTTTCTCACTCTCACACAAGAGACAACCACATGGTCTTCTTAGATTAGCTCTAAGTTAGAGCTTGCTCTCGATCAGCCCATTTCTTACTACACCAGGCCCATTTCATCTACAAGCTAAACAAATTTGCTATATAACATAAAACAACTTTTTTGTTCTATTCATTAACATAACTTTTCGGGTTATTGGACATTGAAACTTACATGATTGGTGTTAAAAGTTGTCAGTGTTAAGACAAAAAAGACTGTATAATGATCAGCTGAAGAGAAAGTGTATATCCGACTTGGCCCATGTATACCTCGAGTAATGTTATCTACAAAAATAATCCACACGGAGGAGTTCTAATGCTTTTGAAATGCACAAAAAAGAGACAACATATGCTCTTATCTCAGACATAACTCTAAGCTGAAATCCAAGAGATTACAATAAGATAACTCTTTCTGAGTTTACCAAGGTTTAAGGTCACCAACCGGACCAGCGGTCCAGTTCAGTACCTTCTCATCTGCCTTCAAATATATGCTTTTGTCGTGGGGTAACTTCCGGGCTAACCCGTTAAGTATCTGGTGAAATGCATCCCCTGGTTGCGCTGGTTGAGGGAAGAGCATGGCTCGTTTCATCGAAGGATTCGCAAGGAGTCTTTGTTTTCTGAGGATAACTTCTGTTGGTATTGAGGTTAGGATCGTGTCTAGTTGTGAGACATCTTTTTCCCCAACAAAGACTCCTATTTCTTCCCAGGGGATGGCGTCCGCGAAAGGCAGTACTATGTCGTCCGCTATGATGACTGGAATGCACCCAAACACAACCGCTTCAACTAACCTCGGACTCCATGGGGCCCAACCTAGAGGACATAGACAGAAGATGGATCTTTGCATGTCTTCATAGTATGTTGTTGGGTGATCCGTTGAGATGTCGAAAAGAGGGTTGTTCTTGAAGTTCTCCCACACCGCTGCTCTTGCGCCTCTATAAAAAGAGAGAAGTTCCATTCAGCAGATTCCAAAACAACTTGATATTTGCTAACCTTATATATAACCTAGCTTCCTAATGAGGTATGGTTAACTGTGATCTTAAAAGGCAATGCTTCTTTTATTGTATGATACTAATGAGTTTAACAGTTCCATATCAAACAAAACCTCATCACTTACGAGTTTTACAAGTCTACAAAATATGTACCTTGCATAATAGCCCCCTTCTGGGTCGTTGTTAACATCATAGAACAAACCCCGGAAGTAGACAAAGATAGACCGAGGAATATCTGGTGGAATAAGATGGGCCTGCATCTTCTGAGGAGGTGCAAAAGGAGGAATAGTGATCGAGCCTTTGTCCAAACACACATGATTCCTCTGACCAAATGTCTGAACCAAAGTGGCACGCTGGAGTAGTGGAAGAATCCCTCTTTCAATGGCTTTTTCCTCCTGTTTCATGTCAATAAAATCTTCAGTTCCTACCCAAATAATTGGACTATTCTACAATCTTATGCAACAACAATCACCACAGTATATATCTAAATTTGGGGGTTATCTATTCAATGCAGCTGAGATAAAATAGTCAAAGTGTGTTGTTCCTGAATGCCAAGAGAATGTACCTGATAATGAAAGCAAGCTCCAAAGTCATGGGGCACAACAAAGAAGTGATCAGCTCCTTCTGTTCGATTCCAATAAGGCCAATTTGATGAGATTAGTTGTATGGCGCTTCTCATCATGCGTGGCGATTTAAAAGGCAATGGCAAGCCGGTAGGAGTGAGATCACAAGTGGGGTAAATTGGCGTGTAAAACCAATCAGCTTCATCGGGATTACGCGTTCGAACAGCACTAGATAAGAGGAACCTATGCATAAAAATCTCAGTAGCAAACATGTGTGTAAGACATCGAGGATCCTTTTGGAGTAACTTCTTGTTGTACTTGCTTGGAAGCTCGTATACATAGACCTTAAGCTTTCCCACTGGATTATCCTCTAAGACATCACCAGCACTTCCTGCATTTCAGAGATTTTTTTAAAAAAAAGACTTTTTGAGCTCTCTTACATAGTTCTTCAATCAATGCACTAAACTTCTTAAGCAAATCAAACTACATATATAAACCTAATACTGAAGAAACCTCAGATTTCAAATAATTTGACTAAATAGCCACCTTGGACATACCTAAAAGATAAATCGCAAAAAAATCAATCAATTCAACTCTACATTCCAATCTGATGGACCAAGTACCTGAAATTCGCTCCGTCCGAACATTATGTTCTGCGGAAGAAGCAGAGAAGAAGAGGAACAGAAGAATGGCGGAGAGGTAATATCGAATCTTCATATCTGACGGAGATGTGTGCGTAGTGATGGATCAAAGAAGGAAGAGAAAGAATATAAGGAAAGAGTATCGTTGGGACGTCATGGGCGCAGTGGTTGACTAGTTTACTTCGGGATTAGATTTTAGTGTTTTTCTAATAAGAGAGGAAGAAACGAATCTGAAAATGAAACAGAGCAGATAGAAAACAAAACTGGGGAAATAGCTTCAAGTCACAGATAAGTAGAAATTGCTTGTGATGCACTCTGCCATGGACTCAACGACCAGGACGGAAACTGGTGCACGTCACAACGCGCGTGCCATTTTGGGCTGCGTTAACGTCCACAGGGCTGCGTTAACGTCCACTAGCCCATTAGATAGCACACTACTCTGTTTTGTTGTTTAAGAGACTAGAATGTGTATATGCTTTTTCTAACGTGTACAAATATGTAGCGTTAATTTATATCCAAACATTAAAAAAATTTTAAATTCATATCCAAACTTTTTATATATCTAATGGATGTTAGCCAACCATTATAAATGCTAGCTCAGCTAGCATGTGTTTGATAAATGGCATAAAAATTTTGTTTTGTTGCTTGGGGTTCAATTTTAAAAAAAATTTCATTCAATCAACACATTAACATTTTGTCAATGAATACAAATTGTTTATGCAAATAAAATGTGTTATTTGGGTAAATCAAACATCTTCACATTTTATTATCTTGTTTGACAAAAGAATTAACACATTTCATAAGAATTAGGGGAGCAACTCGTACTACGATTAGATGAATGAGAATAGTTGAATAAACTCACTATTTAGAATGGAAAGAATTATAAAATCATGCAATTAAAAAAAGATTGAAAAATAAATAAATTATAAAGGAAAATTATTCACCTCATTTGCTACTATTTTGGAAATGAATAGAATGAAATTCAACTTAATTTTTTCATTCAATTTTTTTTAACATTTTCAACTTTTTCATCTACAAGCCAACCGTTTGCACCCTAAAATACATAGGTATTTGTGGAGATCAAACATGATCTTTTTATTTTTAAAATATCAGTTTTTATTATTGTATACAGTGCAAATAATCTAAAAAGAATCAACTTTGGTTTAATATTTTTTTTTCTGTATTTTAATAACATGCAATAAGAAGAAAGAAGTAGAAAAAAATACAAATGCAAAACTTGAAAAGTCATTGATCACGGCGTTTGTCAATTATTCCGTGTCTAAGAATAACATTCGTCATTTCCAAATTCCTTTTTAAGATCTCAGTCAGTCCAAATAAAATGCAAACAATAATTTCTCCATTTGTTTCTCAACGTCTCTGTCTTGCTCCTCCTCTCCCTCACAATCGTCTTCTCAACCATCAGCACCGTATACCTCCGATCCGCGTCTCAAGCCACCGTTCTACCAACTCCCTCCGCCTCTTTAACTCCGGCGTAGACCCCACCACCTTCTATTTCCTTATTAATTTATTAGTTAAAGATCGAAAAAATATATTTTGCGGGGTGGGACAATTACGTCAAAGTTTGTAATCATTTGGATAAATTGGTCATTTTTGTCATCACTAATTTTCTCTTTCGAGTCTTAGGTCTGTGTTTGTAAATCTGACGCCGAGTCTTGTGCTAATTAGCAGCAGCAGCAGCGAGTCGGGACAGTGAAATGACAAGTGAAGATGGGAAAGATCCGAGAATCGCCAAGATCGCATCTTCCATTAGAGTCATCCCCGACTTCCCTAAACCAGGTCTCCATTTTCTCAAATTTGTAGTTATAGTTATTGTCGTCTCTTTCCATTGGTTTAGTCTTGATCTGCGTTGTGATCTCAAAGTTTTGACCCTCTGGATTGGATACTTTCGCAGGGATCATGTTTCAGGATATAACGACGCTTCTTCTCGACACTGAAGCCTTTAAGGATACAATTGCTTTGTTTGTCGAAAGATACCAAGGCAAGGGCATATCTGTTGTTGCAGGTAACTAACTTATGACTCTGTTTGACCAATCGATAAATAGGTAATACCAGGTTTAGTTGGTTTTTATTGAGCTCTTACGAGTCTTATTGCCCTTGATTTGATACCGAATGTCTTCACCTTAAAGTGAAAGTTTATTTCCTTTCGTATGTATTGAATTGGTGGATGATATTTTCGAATGGCCTCTAAGATGTTGTGATAAATGCAGGTGTTGAAGCTAGGGGTTTCATTTTTGGTCCTCCTATTGCTTTGGCTATTGGTGCCAAATTTGTTCCCATGAGGAAGCCCAAGAAGTTACCTGGTATATATATTCTTCTTTCCTCTAGTTACATCAAAGCTCTCCATTAGCTCCAAGTTTACGATTATTAATTACCTTGGACTTGAGCAAGGTAACTTTTAGCTTGCTATGTCTTCGATTATCTATGATGCTATTCATTTGCTTCTTCATAGTTCTTTGTGGTAACTCGCCGTAGCATAAGTGGTTGTTTT
This sequence comes from Cardamine chenopodiifolia, assembly GCA_963922655.1. Taxonomy (NCBI): domain Eukaryota; kingdom Viridiplantae; phylum Streptophyta; class Magnoliopsida; order Brassicales; family Brassicaceae; genus Cardamine; species Cardamine chenopodiifolia. The sequence goes on from OZ000467.1 coordinate 6,191,336, forward strand.
TAGTTACAAATCGGTGGGTTAAGTTGTTTATCTTGACCAATTTACGAGAAAGGTGTTAAGTCATTTGGAAACTTATTGAGCTGTGCCAAATCATGGAAGTTAATTTCCAAAATGCCTATTGGTTTTGGTTTCTTCAACAGGGAAGGTTATTTCGGAGGAGTATTCGTTGGAGTATGGAACAGATAAGATTGAGATGCATGTAGGTGCAGTAGAGCCTGGTGAGCGTGCTATTATTATTGATGACCTCATTGCCACGGGTGGGACTCTTGCTGCTGCAATCCGGCTACTTGGTAAGTCCAAGATTTGAGAAGTAGATTTGTTTTCACATTGTCAATTCATTGTTTTGATAAATTGGTTGTATTTTGCAGAACGAGTAGGAGTGAAGATTGTTGAATGTGCTTGCGTAATTGAGTTACCAGAGCTTAAGGTTAGCTCTTTCATCTTCGTTTTTACCATCTGCTTCCAGTCTCTTAGAGTTATTTGCTAATGAAGAGATATGTTGGCTGCATTGGTTTTTCAAGGGAAAGGAGAAACTAGGAGACGCGTCGCTATTTGTTCTTGTAAGTTCGGCTTAACAAGGAGAAACCTAAAGGAGTTATTGGATCAAGTATTGATGCTATTTTTCAATGTATGGTGCGGCATGAGACGTTTTACTTGTGATTTGATCATTGTTGTTTCAACTTATCATAATATGGCTTAGACTAGAAAATGGGATTTGAATGCCAGGATTGCGGTTACGATTGTTCGATCCAAGAAAATCGGATGAATAAGGAGTTATGGGTTTTATTTATAGGATCAGTTGTAATTGGAAACACGAGCAGGCTAAGGTTTTGGTAACTCAATTCCTCGTTTAAGTTTCGCAGCATCTTGCACGTCACTTCTTATTCCCTAAAGGCCCAATGCTCGTCTATGTCCCGTGTCGTTCAGTATAATTTGACCAATATCACCTGCTTGTAACGCGTAACAAATATATAACACTAAGTAAGATCCTCGATTTGCGTAGTAAAAACATTAATGATTACAGATTTCTGTATTTTGAAGATTAGTTTTATTTCATGAAATATATATTACATAGATTATAAGATAATGAATCTTTAAAGATAATACGTTTAGAGCTCTATCATCTCAAAAAGTCTTTATTTAACAATTAAAAAGTTATATATTATAATGGTAAATGTGTATGTAAAAGTATCTCAATTTGTGTAAAAATAATAATATATATATATATATATATATATATATTTCAATTCAAAAAAATACTATTTGTTCGAGAGAGAAATCACTCATCCCACTCTCCTTCTAAATTACTCATCTCTCTCAATGCTTAATTCATTTCTCAAAATTTTATTATATTTTTACGTTACATATATAATTATAGCACTAGGGTACTTTTTCGGAATGTTTGAAGCAATGCTGTAGTTGAAAACAGATAAATGTGGGACCCAAAACAAAAATTCAAATTAGCTAAAGAAAATAAAACAAAAAGAAATCAGAGCTTGTTGGCTGCTTACAATTGACATGAACAACACACTGCAAAATGACAAACAACCCTTCATCGATTTCGGATCTTCGCTCTGATTAATCGATTTAACAAATCCGAGAATTTTGGTTTTTAGCTACAACGCCAAGCAAAGCTCAAGTTAGTGATACTTACTATCAAATCCGTTTCCATGGCAGCGACTCTCGTTTCTCCATGTCGCTGATTGCGCTTTCCTTCTGCCATTTTCATGTAAGCTTCTTTCATTTCGCCATTTTCATTCGTTTTCTCTTTTTGGGGCTATGCTAGCAGCTACATTATTATAGAGGTTAAAGTCCAGCAAAATCTATAGGTTAAGGATTTATGGTCATGTTTCTGCTGTTTTCTTAGTGAAGCTTATGAAACCAGCGTAGATCTGTGAATCTGTTCATCGCATTTCTGAGTCCGTAACGAGGAAGAAGACATGTTGTGTGCTTGTTCAGGCGAACAATTCCGGTTTGAGGACCAGCCTGGGTCACCGGAATCTCTAGCTACAAGAGATTTCTCAGCTAGTGGACTATTTTCCAGAAATGGAGGAGGCGATCGGGATCCTGTATTGAACGAGATTCAAGTCCATGAAGCTGATCGACTTTAAAGGAAGCTCTCTCACTTAACTATGAGGTGTGTTTAGCTACTGCTGCATCTAATTTGTTGGTAATGTAGGTAAATTGAAATCATCCTGATGGTGAGTTTTCTTTGGTTTCGTGTGTTTTAGGAAGCTAGGGCTTTGCTGGGGAGACTTGAATATCAGAGAGGTAATTTCGATGCAGCGCTACAGGTGTTTAAGGGGATTGACATTAAGGTCTTAAATCCGAGGATAATCAAAGCAATTGTAGAGAGAACTCGTCCATGTAAACCTCGCTCCAAAGTTGTTATTGTGCCTCCAAGCACCATGTCAATACATTCAGTCAGTTTACTTCTTGAAGCAATCTTGCTTAAAGTTAGATCACTAGAGGAACTCGGGTCTTACAAAGGTATATTTATGAGCATTGCCTATGATTCTCTTCAGATTATTGCACTGGAGTATAGTTACAATGTTCTTCTGTTTATTGTTTTACCAGAGGCTGCAGAAGAATGCAAAGTAATCCTGGACATGGTTGAATCTGCACTGCCAAGTGGCATGCCTGACGGAGTCAGCGGATTCTCTAAACTGCAGGACATTTTTCAGAAGGCCCTCGAATTGCTTCCATTACTATGGACAAAAGCAGGGAATCATCATGAAACTATTGCTTCATATCGCCGTGCTTTATCTAGACCATGGAATTTGGATCCTCAGAGGTTAGCTGTTACGCAGAAATCCTTAGCTTTGGTTTTACTTTACGGGAGCGTTGAAGCATGCCCAAAAGACAACATCGAGGAAGCAATTGTGTTACTAATGGTACTTGTAAAGAAGATGGTGGTGGGGGATAAACAGTGGGATCCAGAACTCATGCATCATCTCACTTACGCCCTTTCGATGACTGGACAGTTTGAAGTGTTGGCAAACTATCTAGAGCAGACTCTTCCAGGTGTTTACACCCGTGGGGAAAGATGGTACCTTCTCTCCCTTTGTTACAGTGCTGCAGGGATCGATAAAGCAGCCATCAATCTATTAAAGATGGCCCTAGGTCCTTCTGAATCTAGACAAATACCACACATTCCTTGGTTATTGTTTGGAGCAAACTTGTGCTCTAAAGACCAAAACACTCAAGGGACGGCATATTTTTTTCTCATAGGCTGCTAGACTTGGCAAACAATCAGAGTGAACATCTTTTGAGCCAAGCACACAGGTTCCTTGGTGTATGCTATGGAAATGCTGCAAGGAGTTCCAAATTAGACTCTGAACGGGTTTCCTTTCACAAGAAATCTATATCCTCCCTAAATGAAGCAGCAAAGAGGGCCAAGGATGATCCGGAACCTGATGTTATATTTAATCTAAGCGTTGAGAATGCAGTTCAAAGAAACCTTCAGGCGGCTTTGGATGGTGCGGTTGAGTATTCTAGTATGGTGGGAGGAGTTTCAACTAGAGGATGGAAGCATTTAGCAATTGTCCTTTCAGCAGAGAAACGGCTCAAGGATGCTGAATCTATTCTGGAATTTTCCATGGAAGAGGCTGGTGACATTGAAAAGTTAGAGCTTCTGAAGTTGAAAGCTGTGCTTCAGATGGCTCAAGAACAACCTAAGCAGGCAATGAAGACATGCAGTAGTTTACTGGCCATAATCCGCGCACAAGAGAAATCTGAACAATCCGAGGTACCCAGTTTGGGTGTCATACTATGAAAGAGACATATTCTGTGAAGTTTGTGATCTCTCTGAATAATCTTATTCTATAATTTCAGACTCTGCTACAGAAATTTGAAACTGAAGCTTGGCAAGACCTGGCCTCTGTCTTTGGAAAGCTAGGTTCATGGTCAGATGCAGAAACATGTCTGAAGAGGGCAAGATCCATCTGCTTTTATTCTCCAAGAGGCTGGAATGAAACAGGTATGGAGAAAAGACACTAATCATTCATAATTTTCCCCGTGTTGATAACGAGCTCTATACATTTGCTTCTATGGTTGGGACAGGTTTGTGTCTAGAAGCTAAATCACTGCATGAAGAGACATTAATATCCTTCTTCCTGTCGCTCTCGATCGACCCCGATCACGTCCCAGCATTGTTTCTATAGCAGAGGTGATAATGAAATCCGGAGGTGAATCCTTGCAACCGCCAAAATTTTTCTGATGAATGCCTTAAGTTTAGACCCAAGAAATCATGATGTGTGGATGAAGTTAGGGCAAGTTGCCAAAATGCAAGGCTTGCCACAGGAAGCTGCAGAATTTTACCAAGCTGCATATGAACTAGAGCTATCGGCGCCAGTACAAAGTTTCATTTGACGTGCAAGATTTTTCAGCTGAAGTTACTCAGACAAGCTAAGTGAAACCAGGTAACAAAAATCTTCTTCAGCCTTTAAAATAAAGTTGCAAAGTGGCAGGTTCTTGTCGTTAACGTTTTGGTAAATAAAGTTTGAAGTTGTAGTCTGTTGGATGGTAATGTAAGGGTAGCTATAACTAAGTACAATAAGTTATGATATTATCTCACAATATACCTGAATCTACATGTCACAGGCATTTCCTTTGATGAAACATACCAAAATCACTCAGCCATACAATTCACTCTGGGATCTGTTTTGGAAACCAAGTCTCACCTCATCTGCGTTGCATTGATAGTGAGATATAAGCTGCAAATTAATTTAAAGAACACCGATTTTCTATTGGGAAAATTTGCAAAAGAATATTGTATCACACCCACACGGCCCCTCAGTAATCTCAATAAGTACAATGTTATTTTATGATTCAAGTTTTAATTATCAAACGACAAAATTAAAAAAAAATAAAACAAAAAAGTTTTAAACACGTTTAGCGGAATACATCCACTTGATCCGTCCAAGTCTGCTTAATAACCGTTTACCCTATGTAATAGTTGTCGAACATACAAAATCTAAAATCTGTCGAATAACATCAATTTTAGGAAAATCCAAATGGTGTAGGAACACACCCGTTTTCTTGAACTCTGGAAAATATAAACATATCTCAACAATAGAAGTAACCGATGAATCCTATTACTTTTTTCCCAAATTGTAGCTTGTGGGTATTGAATTCCAATTTGCCAAGTACATATGAAAATGTTAACGTGCTATAACCTTTATCAAAATATTCGCAAGTAGAAATTATCGGCTGAAATTTGTAGTTTCTTTAAACCTGAGAATATTTATTATATAATAACAGGATGATAATATATTTTTAAAAACTTTAGTTTGTTGCTAAACACTATTAGAAAATAATAAAAATTATTGATTTAATAAATGATATAATTGCATCTTAATTACTGTTTTTCCAAAAAAAAATCAAAATTAGATTCTCAACATATTTTTCTCCTTAATCTTTATAGACTAAACGTTTAAAATTTTAACATATTAAACTACTAATAAAAAGAAAATGAAAATATCTTTAAAAAATTAATTCTTTTAACATATTAAATTATTAATAAATAAAAGAAAAAAAAAATCCAAAAATTTCAACCTGACAAAAATCTGAATTAACTATCATTACCATTTTCAACCATAAAATAAAATAATTTTAATTTATATAAGATGTAAAAATAATTTTATTCCCTTGCGATCATCTAGTAATGAAGTGAAGCAGTCCCCTTCCAAACTCCTACCATATCAGAAAGGGCAAGTGAGACGACAATGAACGTCTATATATTTTGGGTTTTTAAACCCAAAGTCAGCGATTCTTCCTTCTCCTCTGAAACTCCCAAGCTGCATATATATGTAAACATCTTCTGAATAAGCTACTCTGTCAATACGACATTAAAGATCGTTTTTTGACTCTTGTTCTGGTTAAGTGTTTAACTTAACAAGCACATGGTTCTGGATCTTTTATTGATGGTGGTTTTGTTTTAGGTCTGTAACCGAATCTCAGGAGATGAGGAAAGCATCATTCCCACTCCCAATTCTTCTGGGAACAATCCACGATTCCTGATGCGACCCTCTTTCCCAATCTTTGCACGAAATGTCACCTACCAAGAATTTGTTACCCTATCTTATATTCTTCATCCCATACACAAGTGTCATTGAAAGTAAGTCTAAAATATTAAAAGATAAATAACCTGGCCAGCCGGCACATTTGGATCCCCTGTCAACTTCACAGCCTCTACATATTCAAAGAACTCCGAGGAGTTGCTTCCATCTGCATCATTCCACCGACCATATTTACGCTTAAGCTGCACTATCTCGGTGCCATAAGGTCCGAATGCACCTACATATAGGCCTGCACTTCAAATTCAAAACGTATCTCAAGTTGAGTTCCACAAATGCATTCTGAGCCCAAATTAAAAGAAAGAGAATAACACTAATGGGAAACCTGCTTACCTTCAAAGGGTCTAGGTTGCTTGTAGGAATTATGATTCTATTAAATGCTGTATACTCGGGAGACGGTTTCCTTTTTGTGCCTGACTTATAGCAAGCTTGACAATCTCACGCACATTTCTTGATACCTAGAACAATGATTGAACGATCTTTATATCTAAGGAGTCATGAAAATGAATCGATAGAACCTTCCTATTCAAAAACTAAAATGTAATTCCCAAAACCAAATCCATTCCAGGCAAGCAAATATATGAATGACATTAGAATACTACTTCTGTCAAAAGGCATCATAAAGAGGTTTTAAATAGCCACAAATTCCTTAATCTGGTTCTAGAGTCCAGCTTTATAATGAGCGGAGTAAATTCAAGCAATTCACCTTTAAAGAAGCTTTCTCTGAACCCCAGAACTCCTTGGCAACCTCTGGTGGCATCAAATATGAAAGTCCTTGAGCTGCTAGAGCTGTTACTCGTTCCTTGGACATTGTATTTTTTCTTGTACCAATATCACTCTTACTTCTTCCAGGAACATGCAAGATAAAGAAATCTCTTTCAGGATCCATTATATCTGCCGAAACACGGACAAGCTCATCCTCTACAGAGGAATCCTCTGTATTATGTAGAACCCCTCCAATGAAAAGCTTAGTGTTCTAATGCTTCCCATCATCCGCACTATCCATAGATGCAATTTCTTCAATGATGTCACCTTCATCTTCTTCAACATCAGCAGAATTACTTTCCTCAATGCCTTCTCCGATCAGCTCTTCAGTAGCATCATCATTGCTTACAATCTCTTCCTAGGGATTCTGACATCCATTACTTTCAGTTTTATCCCAGGGATTTTATATTTTAGAAATTTTATCACATTTTTAATCCCTTCTTCAGTTGGTTCCTCATGATTTAGTACTTGATCTTCTTTTTTTATCCAACTTCATTTCACTTCCTCGTACATCTAGAGTGGATGTGTTCTCAATTGAGGCACTCGATGATCGCTCTGCTCTTAAACTTTCGGAAATGGATGGGGTTTTCTTGACATGTTGCATATACACCACCTGAACACAGCAGATATGTACACATCAGTTCAAAGAGGTTAGTCAGTGATTTTTAAGAAGAAAAATAACAATATCTACATACATATTTACAAACTTCAGAGAAGGAAATAACATAAGGGTGACTAGAGTAGCAATTATGTATCACTAATCTTATACAATTATACAATATAGTAAAAGGATATATTGTCACCAGAACTGCTAAACTGAATTTTACAAATGTGATTTGCTTAATTACCTGCATAACATATCCTCCTTTCAGTGTCTTTAACAACGAAAATCTCAAACAGCGGTGTTCCAGCTTCTTCAGCCACCAGCTGTCTGTATGAAGCAGTTATGAGATTCAATTATCACCAACAATTGAAAAAAAAAATGAAAAATCCTCATCAGAACCTGCTCTAACCTTGGACTATAACTCTTGCCAATAAACCTACCAACACCTGGGGTTATGTGTACAACTCTGCCAAACGGTTCCTCAGAATCTCGAGGATAACTAACCCACCAACCCACCTACATAGACATCAGAAACGTGATAATGCTTTGAAATTCTAAAGTCCATATTAAAGCATAGATTCTTGACTACAGACATGGGAAATAATACGAAGCAAATTCTTGATAAATTGACGAGGTGAAACCTTCACTTATGTCGGGGAACATATATTCCTTCAACTAACCTTAACTAACTTAAATAGTTTACAGACATGAGACCTTATTTGCATCACTAATAAAGCTTAAGAACCCTTTTTCTTGATTCAGGTGTGTAGGTGTCATCTAGGACTATCATACAAGCATAGAAACACGTTTTACAAATGCATTAAGACGTCTAAGGAATTCTAAAAAAATGTCTTGCAAAAAGCTTGTGAAATCTTGTACTTCTTACCAGTCCACTTCCTGTCTCGTTACATAACCTAGAAGCATCATGATAACGCTCTTCGCGTATTGCTGTCTGCGAGTAAGTTATCATATGGTATATAAGTAAGAAAATAACACAAGATTTTCATTTTATTAAAAAAAAACCTTCAAGATAAATCTTAACCTGTAACTGGCACATGATCTCAGTCAGCGACAGCATCATTAAAAGTAGCTTCTGTAATAGCTCTTTTCAACTTTGCTGCTTCTTCAAAGTCGACCGAACTGGAATCTATTACCGAACTGCGAGAGAGGCTTTGGCTGGTTCGAAAATGGAGGAGATGATTTTGTTATTTGGGCAAATTGGGCACAAAGGCCGAATTTCTTATTTTCTAGCGAAACTTTTAAGTTTTTTTTTTTGTATAGTAATTTTGGTACTAATACTAATCAATATCGTTAAGGTTGTTAAAAAAAATCAATATCGTTAAGATTCGATTTTGTTATTGTTTATAGTCGGTTTGATGACTGAATTTTAGCGTAAAGATAGAGATTGATAAGGGTTGGCAAATATCGGATAAATATAATTCTAGGAAGCAAAATAAATCATAATATTAAAATTTGAAAAAACAAATATATGGTATCTATGTGTTATATAGGTAATTAGAGATTATAAATATAATTTTATGATAATATATTAATTAGATATTGAATATCTAATAAAAGTTACACACTTACTATGGTTGCTTATAAACATATAATAAAACACAAAGCTTTAGGAAATTAAAAATAGAGCAAAATGGTAATTGTATCAGGGGAACAGATCCCCTACCTGGAGAAGAACTGACGTTTGTCTGATCGAGATCAGACGCAGCGGAACGTCGAGGGGATGAATGCATAAATTCCTCGCCTTATTTCTTCTCTTTCGATTGTATTGGCTTCTTACACAACTTGATCATGTCTTGTCCTCTCCATCCCAAGCGCCTCTTCCTCTCCTTGCTCATTTGTCTCGCTTTCTTCATCGATCCCTCGTCACAGCATCTCGAGGTCAAGAAGAAACTAATGCGAGAAAAAGTGCGCGAGATGTAAGCAGCCTAAAAATATCAATTGTTCATGACCCATTTGATATTCTTTTTTTTCTTCTTCTTTAATTGAGAATGCACGGCAGTGGTATTTGAGATACTATTCAAACCCTTTCAAATCTGAGAATTGATCAAGTCTGGTGAAGCTTCATTAGGAATTACCTACACAATTTGATAGAGTTAGATGGAACTAGTCTTTGTTCAAATGTGAATTTCATAAATTTGCCAATTCGTTCCTTTTTGATTGTTCATAGTCTTATGAGAACTAAGAGAGTGCAGTTGCTAACTTTAAAAATGTTACAAGCCAAAGATGCTGAAACCAAGACAAAAATAAAAGAGCAAGCTAATAGTATTATAGATGATATATTCATATTTGGTTATTCTCGTTTTACAGGTTCTATCATGCGTATGAAAACTACATGACTTACGCATTTCCGGTTAGTGAAACTACTTCAACTTATCATTATAAGCTGATGAATTCTGGCTGCTTGACTTGAATTCCATTCTAATTTCCAACAGCATGATGAGCTAAAGCCTCTAACAAAAAGTTTCACAGACTCTCTCAGTGAGCTTGGCAATCTCAAGGTAACTTACTAGCTCATTGAGGACCAATAAACAATTTGAAGCAGAAGCTTGACTCCAAGATTTCTGATTTCCAGCTTGAACACCTGCCAACAGATTATAATGGATCAGCTGTAACACTTGTTGAATCCTTATCCAGGTATATTATGCAAAAGTGAAAGCATTCTGTAAGTGGTTTTTCAATACCAGTTTGAAATGATTCTCCTTTGTCCCAGCCTTGCTATATTGGGAAACAGTACAGAATTTGAAAAGGGGATTCTCTGGCTCTCAGAAAATCTAACATTCGATATTGATGCACGGGTCAACCTATTTGAGGTACAATGTAAACACCCAGTGACTTCATGCCAAGCTCAGTTTATTTGTTGGTAGGAGTCTAGTTTAGTAAATGGTCGAATTTTGTTGATGTTTGCTTCAAGGGTCTAAATGTGTCCCCCAGTTCCATAAACGAGTTTACTCGCACTTGATGCTTCTAACTGGTTCTCTTTTTACTTCTGATTCCAGTGCAATATAAGAGTTCTTGGAGGACTTATCTCTGCTCATCTTCTTGCAATTGATCCAACTAATAGGTTGATACAGGGGTCCTACAACAATCAGCTTCTTCGATTAGCCGAAGACCTTGGAAAACGCTTTTTACCAGCGTTTGAAACACCCAAAGGATTACCATATGCATGGATTAACTTGAAGGTACTTCAATATAATTTTACTTCAATGCATCTGAAATCTTATCTATCTAATGCGAAAAGGAATAGTCACTTTGATAGCTTCTGGGCTCTTACCATCCATAAGTTTGAGCTTGCTCTTCCAGTTTTCTTGGAAAAGGGATTTTTTACCACAAATTAAATCTTTGGGCAGAATGGAGTAATGGAGAATGAGACAACTGAAACAAGCACTTCAGGATGTGGTTTGTATCTTGTTATCCCTTGTTTCTTTTACATTCTAGTGGCAAATAAACACAAATATTTTTCTTTGATGAAATTAGTTTTCCGAATGTGCTCATGATAGTATTGATATGGATTTTATACTTTAGGTTCTCTCATTCTTGAAATGGGAGCATTGTCACGGCTCACTGGTGACCCTAGATTTGAATCAGCTGCATTACGTGCGCTTCGTCAGCTATGGAGGATGCGAAGTTCGTTAGATCTGCTTGGGACGACATTGGATGTGGTAACTGGTGAATGGCTAGAGTACTCCTCCAGCATTGGAGCTGGTATGTTGTTTTATTTCAGAGGGATTCTAGTGGCAATTCTTTGTTCCCAAGAGATACCTGCAAAATATTTTACTGTATTTATGTAGAAGTAACTTGTGCCTTACATTGATGTGGCTCTGATGTGTAATTTCATTTCTGGTCTTTTAAAGGGGTTGACTCTTTCTACGAATACCTCTTGAAGGCTTATATTCTTTTTGGAAAAGAAGACTACTGGCTAATGTTTCGTTCTGCTTATCTGGCATCTCAGAAGTACTTCAGACATGGGCATTGGTAATATACTAGCTTGAGAAAACTTACTTCCACAACCTCTGTTATGACACTAAGACTTCTATTATGCCAAAATTGAAAATTGTTAGATGTAGTATTGGTTTATCTAACTGGTTTAGGTACCATGAAGCTAATATGTGGAGTGGGAAACCAACTTATTGGCAGCTCACAAGTCTTCAGGCGTTTTGGCCTGGTCTACAGGTATAATGAATGAATGGATTACTTAAATTTCATAGAAAAAGCACTTGAAAAGGAGATTTTCTGATTGTCATGCTTAATTTCTTATACTAGGTTCTCGCTGGAGATGTTGCAGCTGCAAATTCATCGCACCGCGAGTTTTTCCATGTATGGGAAAAGTTTGGTGTATTACCTGAGAGGTATGTACCCAGTTGTCTTTTCTTTGTTGGATTCCGACTTGGATCTTGAATTGTCAGTCATTTTCAAGTTTGCTGTTTGGGCTAACGGATGCTGAACATATCTTTGTTCAGGTATCTACTGGATCATCAAATAATACATCCGACTATGAAGTACTATCCACTACGGCCGGAATTAGCCGAATCCACCTTCTACCTATACCAAGCTACAAAAGGTTTTTTTTTTTTTTAATTGTCGAACCGTGAATATTTATTATGTGAAGTACCAGAATTGAGGCATCCCTCAGTTGGCAATAGATCTCTATTTCAACCCTTTGTTTCTTCTATTTGCAGATCCATGGTACCTAGATGTTGGTGAAACAATTGTTAAATCTCTTAATATGTACACAAAGGTGCCTGGGGGATTTGCAAGTGTAAGAGATGTGACGACCATGCAACTGGAAGATCATCAGCACAGTTTTTTTCTAGCTGAAACGTGAAATTAACATTCACTTCCTTGCACATAATTCTTTTCTTACCTATACAATGTCAAAACATCATCTTGGTTGTTATCTCACATTCGCAGGTGCAAATACTTATATCTTCTCTTCGATGATTCATTTGTGGCAAAAAGGAATTATATATTTACAACCGAGGGCCATCCTATACAGGTTATGAGCTCCTGGCATGAGAAACTACCAGAAAGTTATTTCTCAGGCAACTGGACGTTTTCAAAGGTTTGGCTCTTGCTCCAGTTCTGATCATTTTGGAAGAAATAAGACTTGTCTGCATAGTTACAATGTCTATTCAAAGTGCATTAGCGTTCAAGAAGGATAGCAATGCTATTTGTTCAGTTGTTAGGCAGAAGGAATGGCATTAAACAAATGAAATCGAGTCTTATTGCATTTTTTTGTTATTTTTTCTGCTTCTGCTAAACTAGAAACTTTCAAGTTTGCAGAATGGAGCATGGGAGAGTCAAGCAAGCGCATTGTCACTGCAAGTCTGTCCATTGATAGCTCCCAACTCTAGACGTCCTGAACAACAAAGAGAGAGTGCTTGCCATGTTCCTGACAAGCAAATCAATCATAGATGTTGGAGAAACAAAGAGTGTGGAGTTGATGCCACTACTTGTAGACAAAGATCCTGCAGCGGGGTTGGATTCTGCGGCTTATGGAATCCCTTATAACTTTTGACACAGAACTGAATACATACATGCTTTTGAGTTTCAGGAAAGTAAAGAGAAAAGGTGTACGAACTATCACTGTTGATTAATGTAGAAAGACATGTTTTGGTGGGCAGAAAATGGATAGATGTTGAATGATGCTGTTGTACTATTTATGTGTCATCAGATCTTATTTTCCTTTTATATACTACAAGAGGATCAACCTCGATCAACGGGGGATATTGTGTTTTTCTTGGTTTTGCTTCAAGAGTAACTTTATGAAATTGTAGTTCTAGGATTTTGGTACCTTTCTATCCTAAGGGAAAGGTCGTAAATAAAAACCATTCATCATATTAGCCGCCCTTTATGCGATTGACATAAAACTTTGTCATTTCATTTCACCATAGACGCTCATGCATCGTGCAGTGTCCTAATGCAGATGTTAGCAATTATATGGTCTCTAGCCTATATGCCTTTATGACTTATACATGCTATCTTCCTTTCCGGATCAGCAATAGCATACCACCTGCAAACCAGTCATTGACTTCAACAACTCTAAAACAGAGCTCAGTTTTGCACCCCCAAAAGAAAAAAGCAATCCCATAGAAAGGTTAACAATAGAGTATCTACATCTAGGACGACTGCACGAACCAGGTCCAAAGTAGTAACATCATATATTCTCAAGTTGTGCAAGTATTTATAGAAAACATTGCAATAGCTTTAATCCTTATTGGGTTTCATGTACGTGTTTTACAGGGTAGACGCATCTAACTCAGTCATTTCTGAGTTCAGCTATTAATGATAAACACCTCAACATTTCAGAGATTGAAAGGCAGGTTACATAGACTAAGATTCCGCAGATGTAGCTGTGTCATCTTTGTGCTTAATCATGCCGGAATCCACAAGAATTGGAATCTCTGCAGCAAGCCAGGGAGCAAGCCCCAAACAAAATGCATGTGCTATACCAAACCGAGGACTGCATATGCAAAAGTCACTCATAAAATGCCAAGAAAACAAGTAGGCACTCATACTCGTGATAGAAACGGATTGCATAACATACAAAGATTTAAGTTAACTAGATGTCCCCTTCTGGACAATTATTTTCATTTTGACACAAACAGCTTAGTAGTAGAGTTTGGCGGCCTAATTGAATCATCATTCAAAAGAAGATTGACACCAAATACAACCTAGTTAACATCTTAGGAGTGCGATTCTTTCATAATTCTTCTAAAATATATGGTACTTAGACTAAAACTTGTTAAAAACTCTGCATGCTTCTCTTACAATGTCAATGCGAAGAGAGGCATAATGGATTTGATTTCGACAGCAAATCAATTTACTTAGCATCTTAGGATTGCGATTCTTTCATAATTCCTCTAAAAATTGAGACTAAACTAATCTAAAAAGCTACATGCATCTCTAACAATGAGCAAGCAAGCAGAGCATTATAAAAATTACCAGTTTTTGGCCCAGAGCGGCTTGAAATGCACAGTCAGGCAAATCTTCCCACCTCGATACATCTACACAAAACCAAAATATCGAATATATGGAGAGAGCAATATAAAGGCAAAACCCTAGTGAGTATATCGTAAGAGAAAGGCATAACCTTTTGGGTCTTGCCATCAATTTCAGGCAGCTCAAGCTCAGGAGCAGTGGCTGGGTAGGTAACAGGAATATCGAATTGGAGATCGAATTCGTATTTGAGGAGATTGTGAACATACCAACACTTGCCAGTCCAACGAGTTCCTTCAGGATTTGAAGCGGAGATACGGAACCAGTCGTTGTCATTGAACTTGTTCATTTGGGTATACGCAATCAGAGACTTGTACTCTTCTTTCAGCCTTTGTGTCCATGCCGCGCCTTCTCTTGGCCTAGCTTTTTATCGTCAGAAGTGGTATCCTCGTTAACGTCGACTTCGTGCTCGGGTCCCATCCTTCCATTTTCTTCTACCCACTGTTTTCGCCGTAAATTCAGCCCTATGTTAATCTTTTTCTCGATCGGAATTGGATGCTTTGATTCTGATTCCTCTCCTCTTTAGCTATTTGTCAGCATTGTAACCGAACAAAAATTAAACCGGCTTGACTGAATTAGGCGTTTTGGTTTGGTGTTGGTTAAACCTTAATTCATTTGTTTAACATTTTTTTATTATACAATTTTGGTTTGGTTTGATTACATTCTGTAAAATCAAGCGACTCTTTCGGTCTGCTTATGTTCGGAGGCAAACCCATTTAGAATAGCATTAAGCTTTTAACATTTAGAATAGCATTAAGCTTGTTATAAAACATAGAAAAGTATTTAGATTTTGCAAAGGGCAAATGGATGAATCTCTTTTGCTCTCATTTTTTTTAAAAAAAATTGCAAATGTTATTTCCTTCCATGTTTTCATGTGGAGCTTTCCTAAATCATTAACCTCTTTAAAAAGTTTTTGAAAGTGCAAAAAATATATATATATTGTTTGATAACACTACATTTTTGATATCATAGTTTTTGATATATATTCAAATATTTAGCATTTTTAATTTCTTGTGATTTTTATAATAACTTCATACTAATAATTTGAAGTGGGTATTGTTGGGTGCGTGACAAATTTGATTGATCAATAAGGAAGCTGATTCAGCTGTTTAAAAGAGTAAGTAACCCAAAACGGCAATCTTTGCAACTCCCAAGAAGTAAAACGACAGGGTGTTCTTTCCCGTATGGCGGACCTAGAAATTTTAGGAATTAATTGAAGCCATCTCGTTTTTTCTCTTTCTGAAGCATTTGTCTAAGCGTAAAATTGCGCAATAGCTCTTTGCTACTGCTTCTGTGTCTTCTTCTTCTTCTTCAACCTTGAAAAACCCTAGACATAACCACCACTGCGAAAGGCAGCACTGTATTTCCCCCTTGACGATTCTGCGAGCCGAATCTTAGAATTCAGTAATGGCGGCTCCGGCTGCCGCGACAGCGAGGGCACAGGCGCTCTCTCTCCTCGCTGCTGCCAATAACCATGGCGATTTGGCAGTGAAGCTCTCGTCACTTAGACAGGTTAAGGAGATTTTGCTGTCATTGGAGCCGTCTCTTTCTGCTGAGATTTTCCCCTATCTCGCAGAACTCCACTTGTCTCGTGAAATTCTAGTTCGCAATTCCCTTATTGAGTGAGTCCCTTTGCAATTTCTACGCTCCGTACATGATTTTACTTTTTCTCTCACCCTGGATACTGTTTCCTCCTGCTATGCACGAACTCGTAGAAGATTTTTATTTTGTGGCGTCGTTAGGGTTCTGCTATATCTTTGGGATAGTTTTTTTTCAGTCTGGAAAAAGGTTTGATCTTTCCTAATTATTCCTCTATTCGGCGTGATTGTTTGTTTTTGGTGGGATAGTTTGACACTTCCACACAAGATGGTGAATATTAGTCCGTCTAGTGCTAAGGCGTAGTATTCAATTACCCTCGCGTTTTTTGTACAAGTGTCTATTATATGAATTAGGAACTAAGTTTGCTTTACATTGGAGGAGTATTAACTTACTTCGGTAGCTATTCATGGTGATTAATTTGTCTGACAAGGTAAGAGACTGGTTGATCGATTCTTCTTGGTGGCAGGATCATTGAAGAGGTTGGCTTGAGAATGCTGGATCATTCTTATGTTCTGGTGAATGTCGTACTAGTCTTATCAAGGGACGCGGATCCTATTGTTGCAAAGAAATCTATTTCTGCTGGCACAACTTTCTTTTGCAGCATCTTGGAGGAGATGGCAATGCAGGTGCAAACTGTTTCTCAAGTTGGTTATGTTGTCATATGCATATACTATTTTAAAATTCCTTGAGCTCTTTGTAAAATAATACATTTGTAGTCAATAATTGCCAGCGGAAGTTATTTACGTACTCGTAGTCGCCGTTGAGATTGAACTTTTAACCCAGTCCTCTTGTTTCATTTTTAAAAATTCGGTTGGTTTTTATGTTGGTGCTACTTATTTGGAATCTAAGGTCAGTGTCACAAGGCTTTAGGGTAATATGAAATGGTGAATAAAATAAAGCAGTGAAAGCATGGGTAATTTTTTGTTTTATTTTTTGTTGGATTTCTTATCTCTTTCCCTTACTTTTATGCTGAATTTGTGTTTATTAGTTTACTTTTATATATTAGCAAAACTTTGAGATCTTTGTGGGTGTTCCTGTATATTCACAACAGCAATGGACATGATTTTAGCATTGAAACTCCCTTTTACTCTTGTTAATATGTATTATTCTTGATGATCTCTGCAGTTTCATCATCGTGGTAAAGTTGATAGTTGGTGCAGGGAACTATGGACATGGATGGTTAAGTTCAAAGATGCTGTATTTACCGCTGCATTGGAGGTATGCTGGCTGTTTATAGCCTCTTCATTTTGTCTATATGTACCTCTCACGACGTATGGTCTTTGGTTAAGTATTTGTTCTGCTTCTCAGTCAATTTAAGATTTTTTAACTCAAGTCTGCTGTTTCTTTCACGATAGCCTGGCTGTGTAGGGGTGAAAGTTCTTGCTCTAAAGTTTATGGAGACATTTCTTTTGCTCTTTACTCCTGATGCATCTGATCCTGAAAAAAATTCCAGTGAAGGTATTATGTTAAAATCATGCAGTTTTTTTTTTCTGAAATTCCAATTTTTTGTATGAACCTGGAATCGCATAATACATGATTTGGTCATTTTGCTGCTGGCATGTCAACTGTTCCTATTCTACTACAGGAGGTAGACAGATGTTTAATATTTCCTGGCTTGCTGGCGGTCACCCCATTCTGAATCCAGCAACGCTCATGTCTGAAGCAAATATGACATTTGGCATCTTAGTAGATTTCATACAGTCGGCTAATCGTTTATCGGGTGCACTGACGATATCTGTTATTAGTTGGTATGTTTCTGGATGCATCCCACTATTATTGTGTATTTACTTTTCTATGATTTCATTATGATCTGAGTTGTGCTTGATAAATTTACCTGTTACAGTTTTTGCTCTCCCACATTGAAACTATGTTGGTTTTTTTGCCTCACAGTATGCTGTTTTGTTGATGTTCAGATATGAAATACTTCTCTATTTCTGTTAACACTCATGACCTAAAAAAGACTGAATTTAGTGTGAGAGATAATTTACTCCCTTGGTGGGGCTTGCCTGAGTATTTTTGTTGGTGGTATTTATCTGCTTTCTACTAACAAAACGGTTTATAAAAAAATCATAGTTCTACATGAAGATAGTCTGAATGCTAGCCAGATCAAATGATTGCCCATGATTTTTTTTTATCCTTATATATCATGATTAATTTCATTGTTCTTGCAAGTAAATTGATATAGTGTTTTGGTGCTCTTAATTTTAGTTACTTATTGTTATGTTTCCACATAAGCTTTATGTGGGCCTCATGTTTGTGAAATACAACAATAAGCAGATGATCTTCTACTGGTAAGTAGTTTCACGGTCAGGCTTGGCTGTCCTGCTTGCACTTTCAGTGTATCTTGACCCAAACTAGATTTGTACGACGAATAACATCAGAGAATTAAACTGCTGGTTTCCATTTGTATCTCTACTAAACTTTTGGCTAGAGAGATAAAGCGTGGAGGCAGGTTATAGCACCGGTGCAACCCCTATGATATAATTGCAGCTAACTGAATAATAGTCCGGGGGAAAATGGCTCAGTTGAAGCTGCATCAGTTACAGATATTGACAGTTACCCGGGTATTTAGCGCCTGCATTTTTGGGGTACTGTGGAGCTCCAATATGCAAGTGATAGGGACATCAAGCAACGGCTAGAATGGTCAGCTCTAGTAGTTAGAAATGTTGTTTCCAAGTAACGCAGAAACATGCTTGAGGAAAATTTATTTGGTTATGTGAACTGGATGTATATAAATTACGTTAATATACACTTGACTGTTGTGTTGGGATATTAAAAATGTACACATTACAATTTAACAGTTTATGCACATAATCATTTGGTAATCAGATCTTTTTGTATGCCGAATTTTAGACTAACATTAACTTACATTGTGGTTTTACCTTCTGTTGTGATGATTGTTTCTTCTCCATATAGGATTATGTGGTTTTAGATATGGATGCTGATGTGTTGAATATTTTGCTGCTTGTTATGTGTTGCTGTTTAGATGGATGTAGAAGTTATCTCATGGTTATTATGTCCAGTAGGTGGCATATATCTAATCACTTTGAACTATCAAGATTCCTTCATCTGTTTGAGAGCACATTCTTGGGAAATCATCTCTGCATAGCAAATTAATTTGTCACTTTTGACAAATTCTTCAAAAAGTAGTAATTACCTTGCAGATGTTTGTTTTTGTTTGAATTGATATTATCATTTAATGTCTGGGGACACTATCTTTCTAGAAAGATCAATGTTAAAACCTGAGAGGAAAGACATTGTCTAGAGAGATGGTTTTGATTGTTTCTTTCGGTTTTACCTAATCTTTAATTAATGGAGCTGTCTTAAAGTAAGAAGTATGTGAAAATTGATCACCTTATTGCTTTGGTAAGGTAATAATTCTTCTTTTTTGTATTATGCTAGCAGTTAGTTTGTAGTTGCAGGAAATTTTTAGGATATGCTAGCTTTGCAGAGATTTTTTATGTTGATATACTTCCAGACCAGAGTTTCTGACTCCTCAAACTGTGGAAATGGAATATGTAAAGATTCAGTTTGAGAAAAGTTTTATCTTGTCAAGGAGCTTATTAGCAGTGTTGTATGCTATAGAAACATGAGCAAAGTTTCTCACAGGAATGGTTGCTCAAAAAGTTTATATTCAAACTCTAGTATCTTTTACGTTAGATAATTGTATATGTTAAAAGCAGCTCTTTGCATAGGAAGAACATAGGGGCAGTTTCTTTGACGCCAGTATTGTTTATTATGTTTGCTGAGATGTGCAGTGATCCATTAGGACATGCTTGTAGGAGCATACCGAACCATTTGCAATTTTGAATATTTACTATGTAAGCACTGGTATCTTATCTGACAGTAGCTTATCTTTCAGTCTCGCGGTTGTAGCAAGAAAGAGGCCTGTCCACTACAACACTGTCCTTTCTGTTCTGCTGGATTTTCACCCAAATCTTGAGATGGTTAAAGGGTGCCACGCTGCAAGCGTTCAGTATTCCATTAGAACTGCCTTGCTGGGATTTCTTAGATGTACATTCTCACCGATAATAGAGGTAGAGTTTTCATACTTATTTTTTTTTTCTCTCTAAAGTCTTACCTAGAATTGATTTATCGATTACCCTCAACTATTACCCTGTTTTTGCTAATAACATTTGAAATCATTATTAAACATCAGTTCTAAGTATCTTTATGCTGATGAATTATTGTTGTTTATCTCTGGTTGTTTTTGCCATCTAATTCTCATTATTGTCTCTACTGAAATCCACTGGTCAACGTATTGTTTCTTGGTTTTTATGTATCTATTCCTTGAGGTTTTAGAGGCCAGCACAGTTTATAGCCATAGCGATCTGTCTTGCATATAAATGCTGGAAACAAAAGACCTTTTGTGGGAAAATGCAGTATCATGTAGTCAAGGCCGCTCATGTCAGAGAAATTGCTTAATTGTTTCAGCCTTTCTGGTCAAATTTTCAACCTTTTGATATCTCATTTGTCTACTCTAGGAATGTGCCATACCTTTTTTCTGCCAGATGTGCCTTCATTTTTTTTAGTAAAAGATTTTCAATGACTACAAGAAAAGACATGTTACTTAGTGTCATTTCATGGAGTGAAGCCTCGTAATTGATAGAAAAGAGTTGAGAGAATTATTTGCTTGATCAGATCATATATCAAAAGTATCATATGATTTCTTTTTGTTTGCTAATATTTGTTTTCTTACTGAGATATTGTATTTTATTTGCATTTTTAGTCAAGAGACAAGCTTCTTAGAGCACTTCGAGCAATGAATGCTGCAGATGTTGCTGATCAAGTTCTCCGTCAAGTTGACAAATTGGTGAGAAATAATGAGCGTGCTGCACGTGAAAATTGGTCAGGCAAGGTAAAAGTTTTGTTTTCATTCTTTTTTTTCCTACTCTTCTATAGCTCCATCAGCTTTGATCACTGTGACCAGTACGTCTCATGCTAAACCTACTTTTCAGAATAACAAGGTGAATAACCATCAAAATTCTTGGGATTTTTCAAAGAAACGAATAATGCCCCAGGGAGAAGATGATACAATCAATGGAGAGGTTGCTCCAAAGCGCTTACGCCATAATACTAACATGCATTTGACCCAGCAAGTTCAAACCAATGATTCCCTTCAGGGACCTGACTCTATCAATGGCATTTCCTCTGGTAACCATCCTTCAGACAGTGAGTTGACTCCAGTGGAACAAATGGTTTCAATGATTGGTGCTTTGCTTGCTGAAGGAGACAGAGGAGCTGCATCACTTGAAATTCTCATATCTAAGCTTCATCCAGATATGCTTGCTGATATTGTTATAGCAAGCATGAAACACTTGCCTAGTACCTCTCCTACATTGAAAAGTTCATTGGCTACTCCAGCAGATATTGTGGTATCTTCTTCTATTAACGCCACACATTCTCCTACTCCTCCGGCACAACTTCCTCTTGAACAAACCCTTCCTACTGGGTCATCTCTTTCCGATATGCCTAGCTTGAATAGTGCAGTTGCGGACCCTAGACGCGACCCAAGAAGGGTACAAACTTTTGTTTGCTGCTTGATTCTATGTTGAATGTTTCTTTCTCCAAGATAACTTATTCATCCCTATGCAGGATCCCCGTCGCATGGATCCAAGGCATTTAAATTCATCTGTGGTACCAACGTCACTGCCTGTAGGTGAGGGTAAAGAATCAATTCCAGCACAGATGGGCATCTCTACCTTACTGAGTAAGCCACTTTCAGTTCCTGCTGTCATGGCAAGGGCTACTGGTTCAGTACATTCAACAGCAGTAGAGCGTAGCCAAAACAAGGTGACAGGAAGTTCAGTATTCAGAATAATTGATCAGCCTGATTGCAGAGAGGACTTGGTGACTGTTCCCAAAGAGTATGTTTATCCATCAAAGGGCAAATCATCTTTAGATGCTCCACTATCTCCTTGCAGGGATGATGAAGGCATCAGAGAAACAAGTTTTTCAGGTTCTGAAACAAAATGTGATTTGGATCTGGTGTCTGTCCCAGATTTTGATCAACATTCGCCTTCAGCATCAGTTCCAGATTTTGATCAACATCTCCCTGCAGCATCAGACATTAGTGCACCAGAAGAAAGCTATCAAGGGCTGGCACCTGTTCCGTCATATGTTGAACTTACCACAGAGCAATGCGAAACTGTTGGAAAGTTGGCTATTGAACGCATAATTGAATCAAATAGACATGTCTTTGGGTTTAATTGTAAGAAGATTTGCATGGCATTGATTGCCCGATTAATTGCTGAAGTGAGTGCCTCTTTAATTTTTGTTACATGTGGTTTTGCTGTCAAGTGTCAACTCTAGCTACCACTTCCATCATTTGGCTTTATGCTTATGAAATCCTTATGCCAAGTTCCCCTTTAATTCTTTTGTTTACAAGAATAAATGTTATTTACATTTCTATTTTTCCAGATTGATGCTGGCAATGATGTTGCAACCATACTAAGAGAGCATATTAGTGTGGATCATCGAGAATTCAAGGTACTTGTATTCCTCAAACTCGGCTGTCACTCTTTTGCTTAGTTTTTGGATCTTGAATCTATTTGTCCATATATCGGGAGTGTGTTAGCTTTCATAAATATTGTAGCATTTAAGTGCATTGCTATTCTGCGAGTAATAAACTTTTCCCTCTCTAACTCCCAGTAACCAAGAGTCTACCGTGTGTGTAGGCAAACCTCTGATCTATTTGCGTCTTTGTTTCTAGGGGCATGAACTTGTTTTACATGTTCTGTACCATCTGCATTCAATGGCGATTCTGGACACAGATGAATCGTCTCCCTATGCTACTGTTTATGAAAAATTTCTCATAGCAGTGGTGAGCGTTTATTCAACTTTTTCCATTTCTTGTTTCTGAATCTCTCTTATTAAGATGCTTACTGTAGGCAAGATCATTTCTGGATGCTCTTCCTGCTTCCGACAAGTCTTTCAGCAGGCTTTTTGGGGAAGCTCCACATCTACCTGATTCTGCCATAAAGCTACTGGATGAACTCTGCTCCACTCGTCATAACCCAATTGGAAGAGAAATCTGTGATAGTGAGCGTGTTACCCAAGGGCTTGGTGCTGTTTGGAGCTTAATTTTAGTGCGTCCAAATGAGCGAAAAGCATGCTTAGCTATAGCATTGAAGGTAAGAATCTGTAGCCAATCTTTATTAGTTGTCTTTCTTACAAGCCCTGTCACATTGGAGTTGTCTCAGTGATGGAGAAAATGGAAATTCAAATAATATAAGTTTTGGATTTTAGTTGATTGAAGAATGAACTTTCTTTTATCTTCATATGCTATATGGCCCTTTCAATTTTTCCATGTTCCTAACACATGTTTTATTCCTGTTATGACAGTGTTCTGTTCATTCTGAAGAAGACATCCGTGCAAAAGCCATCCGACTTGTGAGAAAATTAGTCCCAGATAGCAATATGGTTTTTATTTACTGCTGGTACATTAATTCTAATTGATGTTTCTCAAATGCATGCACAGGTCACGAACAAACTATATCACCTAACATACATAGCAGAGCATGTTGAGCAATATGCAACAAATATGTTGCTGACTGCTGTGAACTCAGAGACAGATCTCTCACGGACTGGATCTATTGCAGAAAGAATAAAAACAGAGGTAATAACATATAGTCTAGTCTGGTAGTTGAGTATCATTCTTCAAAGGCAGTGATACGAACCAAAGACTTTGACTGAGATCTCGTAACCGGAGCTGTCTTTGACGTGAGAAAGAGAAAGAGATTTAAGCAAAGCTTCCTCGTAACCCAAGTCTCTCTTAGAGAATTAGGTTAATTGTTGGAAGTTGAGTTCTCATTAATACCAAAGACCCTTATATAGGTCTCGAGACATCTTAAGTTATAATCCTAATGTAAAAAGGAAAACACCTAACTTAATTAGAAAGGTAAAAACACAAAAGTAACGTAATGCTAAAAAGTAAAATCACCAAAACCCTTAATCTGTATCAGGCAGTAAAGCTCCAAAAGCCAATAACAGTTCCCTTGAGGGAGTATGGCTTAGTTCTCTTTAAATTATATATATAAAGGCTTATTACCGTTAAAATTGATTAGATGTCAGTTACTTTTTGTGCCTGTTCTTTTAAGCTTCTAAATTTTCCCTTGTGATGGTTAACTAATTGATGCAATGGGCGCGCGTCAGTTTATAACCTTGACTTTTTGTGGGTTAATTTGCTGATATTTTTTTCCAGGCTAAAAGCCAGATAACTTCAACAAGTGACTCTCTATTGTCTGGAAACTCCGAGATACACTCTCCGCAGGATTTACAATCTTCTCGTGATGTTTCGGTTGTATCAATTTCTGAAGCTCAGAGACTAATTTCTCTGTTCTTCGCTTTATGTAAAAAGGTCCGTGTAGTCTTTGGAGCTACTCCTAATGCTCAAAGTATTCCCTATCCTTAAATATTCCCGTGGATCTGATGAATACTATTTTTTTCCAGAAACCTAGTCTCCTTCGGCTTGTCTTTGAAGTTTACAGGAGAGCTCCAAAAACAGTAACCCAGGTGAGTTAGTCCCTCTCTAATAGACCCTCACACCACTTTTGTGCATCACATGTAGCATGGTACAGGAATAAGATTGGATAGGAGATTAATTTTGGACATCGGATTTTTTGTTTTGGGGCAATTTGTGGCAATTTGTGGCATTTCTTATATGCATCACTTGTGTTCTCCAAGTTTTAATGGGAATAAAAGATCTTCACAACATCTAATCGATTTATTTTGGTAACTTTCTGAAATGGTTCAGGCTTTCCATCGGCATATACCTATCCTGATACGAGAATTAGGTTCATCTTATGTGGAACTACTCCAAATAATATCCGATCCTCCTAAGGGAAGTGAAAATTTATTGATATTTGTAAGTGGCTTCTGTTTTCCTTGTAGTAAATTCACATTTGTAAGTGTGTTTCCTTCCAACTTTGAATCGCACACTGTTTATTTCTTATGTTAAGGTGCTGCAAATATTGACACAAGACCTGGCACCTTCAACGGATTTGATTGCTACTGTAAAGCATCTATATGAAACGAAGCTAAAGGTTTGATTTATTATGAAGAGCTCGCAGAGCTCGCTTGTATCTTTTTCTAGTGTGTATATATTTATGAAAAACAAGTTCGCCAAGCCTTACAAAATAATGTGTTTTGCAGGATGTTTCAATTCTTATTCCGTTGCTTTCTTCACTCACTAAAGATGAGGTTATTTTCTACTTTCTTTCCATGGATTCTGCTCTTTCCACTGTACTTTTATCCTCAAGGAAGATGAAGAGGCTTGTAACCTTTTTTTAATTTCTTGTTCCCTCGTTATTTTACCTATTTGAAAACGTGGAAGTAATAAGAACTAGTAACCATGGAAGACTTCTGAAAATTGTGTGGTCCTTGGCTGGTGGATGCAAAAGATGACTTTTCTTGAATGCTCATCAATGGTATAAATTGCTTATTTTATGACGAATATTATTTTTCAATGTAACAGGTTTTGCCCATCTTTCCTCCCCTTCTTAATCTTCCACCTGATAAGTTTCAACTTGCACTTGCTCATATATTACAGGTATATGCATATTCTCACGGTCAATCCATTAATTGATAACTTATTGATTATGCTGTCCATAGAGGGACTGCCTTGACATTTTAACCTTCGATGAGATGAGTATTTGTTGTCCAGTAATAAACAGGAACCACTCTGCATGACATTAACATATTTTACACACCTGTAAAATTTTCTGAACTTGTCCGATCTTTTGTTGTTATATATGTGATAGGGTTCTGCTCACACAGGCCCTGCCCTAACACCTGCCGAGGTACTGATTGCTATCCACAATATTGTTCCTGAGAAGGATGGGCCACCACTGAAAAAGGTATTTCCTAATTTCCTTCTGATTTGAAAGTACTTTTGAAGGGATTTGTTGTCTGTACTTGTCTGCTTGAAATCAAGTGTGGTACTAGACCTTTTCCTATTGGAATGCTTTCTTTACCATCCCTATCTGTTCTTCAATGTATCAGCTCTTCTTAAGTTTTGATGGCTTTTGACAAGTGTGCATAAGGAACACAGTAAACTTCATCATCAGCTGCATATGGCCACGTCAGCATAACTTAGGTAGATACATTTGTCATAGATAGTAGATTCAACAGAGTCGAGGTGAGTCAGAAATTAGTTGGATAGAGGTGGGTTGGGAGAGTTTACAGAACTATAGAAGAATTAAATCAGCTTTCTTCTTACTTGAATTAGTCTTGTCATACTTCTTAACAAGTCAAAACAATTTTGGTAAAGTGAAGCATCCATGCGGTTATCATGTCAAATGCCCTTTTATTTCCTCTCAAGCAAAATAGGTCTTTTCCTAGTAACTTGTGTCCAAGCAAGCTGTTTATGTGAAGAGCTATGATTCATCTCAAGTCATATGCTGCTATAGAAAGCTAGAAAGCTAGAAAGCTAGTGGCAACTAGCAACTGACTAGTTAGATTGTCAGACTTGCTATATACCAGATTAATCTGTTTGTCCATGTAATCTTTATGAAATTCTTCAAGTGTGTTAGCTGTTCTATTGAATTTCTCCCTGATTAGCAGAGTAACATTTGACTATGTGTTTTTTTTCCAGATAACAGATGCATGTTCGGCTTGCTTTGAACAGCGCACTGTTTTCACACAGCAAGTCTTAGCAAAGGCCCTAGGTCAGATGGTATGTCAAGAGCGCATATATTATGGAAAAGAAACTACTGATTTGGATATTTACATCTCTGATGCTTTTTGGTTCCAGGTTGATCGAGCGCCTCTGCCTTTACTCTTCATGAGAACGGTGATTCAGGCAATTGACGCTTTTCCAACACTGGTAAGTGTTTGTACTGTTAGAGTTGAGAACACAGTGATGTGAAAAAACATAAAGTCTTATTAAAACTGAACCAAAGTAACAGAAATAGACTTTGAAAACACCCAAGAGAACTGCATTCTTCCTCCGACCTAACCCTACGAAACCTCCAAAGCTCTCTCTAGCTTGGATGGGTCTCAAAAACAAGGCCTTATTTATAACAAAAACGTAAAAGTAAAACACTTTGGGTAAAGGAAATAAGGAAATGCAAATCCTAAATGATTTCCTAAATCAGGATATAGAAAGAATAGGTGTCACGCATAAGATTATCTGAAGTTCTGTAGTTGCTAACCAAGAGGACTAACTTGTCGCTAGCGAGTTGACTTAGCATGAAAAAAAATATACAAACAAGACCAATCATGAGTGTTAACTAGATTGTTGAAGCTTCATGTATGAGATTGCATTAACTTGTTTTTATAAGTTTGTAAATGTTTGAAGACCTGTCTGTCTCTGACAATTCGGATTGAAACCAAGCTATCCATAGTAATATTGTTGAATTATTCTTATACAAACATGGAGGAGGTTCTTTTGTATGCAGACTCCAAAAGAATCAAAACGTAGACCCAGAAATCCAAGCTTCCATATTAAACTGAAACTACTATTGGCTTCAATGTATAGTGCAGCTGTATGAGCTAATAAGAGACAAACCAGAAAACTTTTTTCTTTATCCCAAGCGATTGCACAGGCACAATGAAATCTATTTTTAATCTATGCTATTTTATTAGATTGTTTAGTTGAGAAGGGACAGGAAAATACAACTAGAAAAACGTGTCTCTAAAGTATTTGGTTTAAGTTATAGGTCACTCTGGATTCTTTTGGTCAGAAGTAAAGAAATTTTCACTTTTTTTTCTAGGTTGATTTTGTCATGGAAATCCTTTCCAAGTTGGTGAGCAAGCAGGTGAGTAATTTAAAGATCAGACACAAAAAAAAACACTTTGAGATTTATTTTCTGTATGATGTGGTTATAAAGAAATGTCATGCCGTGTCTTTTGGATTCAGGTCTGGAGACTGCCAAAATTGTGGCCTGGCTTCTTGAAATGTGTGTCTCAGACACAGCCACATTCTTTCCCTGTTTTGTTGGAGGTACAAGAAACGTGATACAAGAATATGAGTTTAAGTATATTCACAGAAAATATAAGTAACTCTTCGGTATTGTTTTGCAGTTACCAATGCCTCAACTTGAAAGTATCATGAAGAAATTTCCTGATCTAAGACCTTCCCTTACTGCTTATGCAAATCAGCCAACTATAAGAGCTTCTCTACCAAAGTAGGTTCTCTAAATCAACAGACTCTGTTATCCGGTTACTGAATCTTTAAAAAGGCAGTTCAGATACTGAATCTTGATTCTTGTTATACCAGTTCAGCTCTTTCAGTTCTGGGGCTTGACAATGAGAAAGATTCGTGGTCACAAATGCACCCTTCAGATACAACTTCAATTCATGGGGCGGCCTTAACGTGACTCTGACAAGTTGAAGTGATGAGGAGACAAAGCACAGATACTTAATCTTGTGTCAATGGCTCGAAACTGGCTACTACACGTATATCTGACTACTAACTAGAGTGTTTGCGATTAGTAGGACCAGTATGGTAGCCCAGCATGTGTAAGGTCATTCATATTTTAATATTCGTTGCCCTTTTTGTCTTATTGTTGTAAAATTTGGCCGTGAGAAGGGGTTTAGATGTAATGGATGTACAATCGCATCAACGTTGTTTCATATAAGGAAAAGCTTAGAGTTAAAAGAGCTAGGATTATACCAAAATGACCAAATATCAATTTGCCATTGAGTTTTTACGGTTTCAAGCTCATCGCAATGTAGTATTCTTTTTCCTAAGGGTACTGTAAGTTCATTCATCTGGATATAATATTTTGGGCTTTGCCGAGATTAATTTGTATAGACTTCTATCAGTAAAACCAACTCGCCTCTCCATTCACATTCTGTAGAGTCTAAGAATAATAGTGGCCGAGTCGTCTGGATGATTTCTTTAGTCACTATAGCATCGCCAATCTTTTGTGTTCTGTGATAAGTACGACTTTTAACGGTTTTTGCATAGGTATATAAAGGTAATAAATATGAGCAAATCAGAGGGGAGCTTTCACTCTTTTTCTTCTCTTCTTAGGAAGTAATGACTTGAGCTCCAGGATCGACTTGATTATATGAGAGGCGGATTTCTTTTTTTTTTCATTGCACAAAAAAAAAAGGAAACAAGAAGACTTTGGTTAACCATGCTAATACAATGGCGTGGAATCATCAATGTCCGAAGGTAATATAATTCCATCTCATACTTAAACACCAAAGCCTTCAAAAATTTCAGTCCAATCAAATCTTGGATTCAAGGGAGGCTCACGATTCCAGAAATGTTTATCTAAAATGTGTGCCTGTTCATTGTCCTAAACTTTCCTTGCTTGCTCGTCTTTTCCAATTCTTCACATGCTTCTTTGATACATATATTCAGCAATGAGCACACAGCACATGGGTTAAGTAAAAGCCTGCAAGACATAATATAGGAGGGGAAAGTCAGAGGATTCTTTTACAAACAAAGCAGAATTTCATTGCATCCAATCATTATGAAGAGAATGCGGGTTTCAATATCCGGATCAACTAGCTAGCTTCAACCTCTTTCCAATTCCAAAAACTACCGACGGTTTTCTTATAAAGGCCTGGCTTCAAAAGTTCATAACCCTATAAATCTTACCAGTCAGGAGTCTTTTCAAACTATTTCATAGTTATCAGAGCTTCGAGATTCTTCTCCATCGCCCACCCTTGTGGATAAGGGACATCCCGAGCATCTAAGTGAAGATGCCAGTTCAGTATCCTCGAGCAAGCTGGTGGAACACCTTCCATCTCGCTTTCATCAGCCACCACTTGCTCTATAAATGTTGTCTCCTGCTTGGAAATATACAATGTCAGTATAAGAATAGGGTTGACTGCACATCAGAGAAATCCACAGATAAGGAAAAACTCACTTGGAAACCCTCCTTCACTGTGTCTAGTTGGCGGGTTGGATGTGTAAAGGGACGTCGCCACCTTTTAGGGTCCCAGAGTATAGTGCTGTTAAAGGCAAATCCCGACATATCAACATGGAACCTCCGTAGTCTTTTACTCTTTTCATTAGTGTGCCATCCAATTACTTGACTTCCATTGCATACTGGACCCTCAAGGATGGCCTTGTTTTTGCTTGGCGCGAGCATCGCAACAGGCCAAGTACCAAATCGGCTATACCAATAAAATAGAGAAGTATAAAAAAAAATTAAATGGAAGACATACTTCAAAAGAAGAGAAGCTTTGGATACCAAGCTGTCAGCATTTACACTCAATGAATGCTCAGAAAACCAAGACAAGGTACACAGAGAAGTTCAACAAAATCCATTCCAATAACACGAAATGAAGTATTTTCTCAAACAAACAAGACTGAGCACATGATAAAAGCAAGCAGAGAAGTAAGAATGGAAGCAGGAAAACAAAAAACCCCAGATTTTGTTTCAATATCAGAGTAATAGGCGTATGCTTCAGAAATGTTTATATTGGGTGTGAAAAACGTAGCACCAATAACACTAAAATCACCGAGACTGCACAACAAGGCAACAATACAAGTGAAGGTAACTAACAACTCAAACCAACGATCTAATAACTCTATTCCTCAAAAATCACCAGGTCGCAGTGATCATACCTGATCTGTCTTAAGCTTTGAAAGAGCTCAAGCGAGTATATATTGTCATCATCAGCAAAGTAAACAATCCCATCAAGCTTATGCAACTCAATATGTTCCAATGCAGTGTTTCTCTGATGCACTCCTCTATCCTTAATACTCGTCATGTTCCTCTTGCAAACCAAGTGTCTGTACATTACTCCCGTCTTTCTCAGAATCTCTGAGGTCTCAAACGATGCCGTGTTGCCCTCCACCACTATCCACAGTACCGGCGGCTCAACTAACCTCAGCGTTTGAGCAATCCTGTTCAAGTAATACGCCTGCATAGCTCGATTATACGTTGGTGTGACCACAATTATAAGCTTCCTCGCCACAACACTCATCTCCTTCGTCTTCCCAATTTCAGTTTCCGCCACGAAACTCACCGCATCTACAGCTACATCTTCCCGTTTCTTATCGTCTAAACGTTCGTCAACGTACGGCTGTTTGATCTCGAAGGAGAATCGATCGGTTGAAGAACCGTTTACATCTTCCATTTTTCCGAAAGGTGTCAAACCTAATACAAATCCAAGGAGAAAGAAAACGAGAAACTGGTAAAACGGTCGCCGCCATGGACCTCTCCGCGAGCTTTTAGGATCAGAAGTTACTCCGAGGAGTTTGTTGAGAGACGAAAGGAATTGCGAGGAATTGTGTTTACTGCTGGTGCCGCCAATGATGAAACCTTTGTGTGCGCCGCCATTCTCGTATGGTCGATCGTGACATACCGGCGAGAGAGTTCGCCGGATTGAAGCCATCAGATAATCTCACTCCGCCCTACGCCCAAATCAAACATTCAAAGAGCAATTTCGCAGGAGGATATAACAATTTCAATCTCAAGTCGAGATTAGTAAGGTCGATGGTTCTGCTCCACAGCTCGCCGATCTGAAACACGATTTGAAACTGGATCCGTCGCCGCCGAGATCTGGAAGAGAGCTGGAGGAAAAGTTGGGGGAATAACACTGGTGTTAACGCGAGTTCGTGGGACACGTGGCGAGATTATAGCTCGGTGAGGGTCGGACACTCTGGGAAATAATGATTTTTGAGTTTCGAGGAAATGGTGTACAATGGTAAAAGAAGACTGGATTAAAAGCTACATTAGATTTATAATTCTAATTTTATCATCACGTAAAGGGATAACGCTCAATAGAGTAATTTATCCAATGGATTCCTGATTACATCAGACATCTAAAAGCGATGGGTGCAAATGGTGTTTTAAAAAAAGGCTGGTATGATGGTGAAATGAATTTTAAAAAAAAAGTGAATAATAAAAAAATTGAATAAATTTAAAAAATTTGCCGAATTAATCTTATGAGTCAGGACACTCTACAATTATAGAAACATCCTCTCGTTGCTTTTGCTTAGCATTTTTTCCAATCAAAGTTCTACAAAAAAATAATGCATCATCTTAAAAAAGATTTTTAGATTTTTCTTTAACAACAACAAAAAAAATCTAGTGGAAAAATATCTAATTGAGCTCTCAAACTTACAATCTTAAATCCAATTCTAATTGAAGAAAAAAAAAACTATCCAACAAACAATTAACCAGCTCAGTCAAACTATTATATGTATATATATATATATATATATTGTGAAAGTCAGCCCACGCATTTTAATATTTAGCGCGTCACAACTTATTACTAAACCACGTTCAAACTTGTATGTTTTAACTGTGTAAAATGTAACTATTAAGTTTCAATAGTATTTGTATTCACATATGTAATATGTTGACTTACATGAGTTTTTGAGAGAAAATAAAAATATATAAATTTTTATAGTTAGGAGTTCATGATACAGTACATGCAGTTATGTTCCTACGAATTAATTAATACCAACATGTGTGTGTTTGATCAGATGAATTTCTATAACAAAAATGGAACAACGTTAATTTACAAATGCTTAGAGACAATGACTTTCGATGGCAAACAAAATATAAAAAAAAAATGCAGGGTAAAACTGAAACAAGTCATATTTACGTTACACTCTTATACCGTCGGATTTTCTATTGTCGAGGTAATAAAAATTCCGATTGAATATTGGTGATAACCGATGAATCCGACCATCAGTAATCAGTTGCTTTCTCGTTATGTTTCCCGCTGTCAAACCCCTAAGAAACGAATTGTGGCTTTAAGAGCTTAACCAATTTTAGTGGAAATTGTAACATTTTCGTATCACATCGGTCATGACAATCGATCTGCAACCGATTGGTTAGGCCTTATAACGCTTGCGTCTAGTTAGAGATCACAAAGACGTCAAATACTTTCTACTAAAAAAAACTACATATTTCTGTCAAAAAGCATCATGTTGAACAATTTCCTCTATTTTAAATATGCTTTAGTTTAAAATAGGATCCACTATATCAATTTGGTATGGGTCCGAGATATTTGAGGACTGGCCCTGTCTAAGCGGATTCCAACTTTTACCACCACCTTACCTCTCCCCTTCTGATCTCTTTGCTTCCTACTTTCCCTTTCCACCATCTCTATCTACTCTTTCTGTTTTTTTTTTTTTTTAACAAACAAACAAACAAAAAAGTGGAAGATGCAAGAACTGCCATATTTCCTTGTACGAGGGAAACCAACCAACCTTGATCACTCCTTCATCTCCCACACCAAATCACTGTCTCTACCTTTCTAACCTCGACGACCATCTACTTTACCTTTTCCAAAAGTCTATCTCCTCTCTCACCCTGAAAGATTCTCTTTCTAGGGTTCAGTTGATTACTATCCTTTCGCCGGTCGGATCAGATTCTCCGATGACCGGAGCAAGCTCGAGGTTGATAGTAATGGACAAGGCGCGGTTTTCGCGGAAGCTTTCATGGATATAACTTGTCAGGACTTTCTTCAGCTTTCTCCCAAACCAAACAAGTCTTGTTCAAGGTTCAATCTCAGAGTTTCTTGGATACTCCTCCTCTTGTCATACAGGTTAATATTTTATTTCTTTTTCTTTTTCTTTTTCTTGCTGAGCAACTTATCATTTCATGACTTAGGTTGTTTCCATATTAATTAGTTGATAGTTTCTAAAAGAATTCTACTCGATCTTTTGTGGAGGGGATTAACGTAGCTCGAATATTTTAGGTTTCATAAAGTAAGTTGGGATCAACTGTTCTGTTTAGATATGTAAAGTCATAGGAATGATCAAACAGTTTATATAATGCATTCAATGTATCAATAACCTAAAGGTTTTTTCTACCACATTTCTTCTTAAAATACGTGAACTTTAATAAAGAGATTTGTTTGAAAAATAAAAAAGAAGGATACATAGAGAATAAGTTTGTCTGTACAATTACTTTTTTCTTATTGGTTACAAGAAAAACAAAAATATTTTGCCTTGAATATGCTTGTTTATATTCTATATATGTCTGTTCGGTTAATACTATGCTGTAATCTTCTTTTTTTAATGAAGAAAAAGGAAAACTATAATCTTATATTAAAACTGCCTCTGAACTTACATATAAAGTCTTTTTTAACGTATTAAGTGTTGCATCGGCAAGTTTGAAGATTAATGCTTAAATATTAATTCGGTGTTGCACAAATATATATATATATATATATATATATATATATATTAATTCGGTATTTCTTTCAACAAAAACTATGATTCTCGTAAACGATTGAACATGAAAACCTAACAAAGTTGTTGTTTAATGGCTCAGGTGACGCATCTCCGTTGCGGGGGTATGATCCTCTGCACCGCGATCGATCATTGCCTCTGTGACGGCATCGGCACATCGTAGTTCCTACATGCATGGGCCCATGCAAACACTACCCAAGCTCATCTTCCGATTCAACCATTTCACTCCCGCCACGTGTTAGATCCACGAAATCCTCCACGTGTCACACACTCATATCCCGGTTTAACCTGAACCACAACCATAGACAAACACTCGACTCTTGACAATGACATTTGCAAGTATTTACAGTCCCAACCACTGGTTCCCACCACCTTAACCTTCACCCCATCTCTTATCCTACGCCTAAAGAAAACATGCGCTCCCTCGCTAAAATGCACCACATTCGAGGCACTAACGGCTCACACGTGGTGCTCGTGGGCTCGATCTCTTGAATTACCATTGACCATGCTGGTCAAACTTTTATTCTCTGTCAATATGAGGAAAACGCTAACTCCAGAACTTCCCCAAGGGTATTACGGTAACGGATTCGTACTAGCTTGTGCCGAGAGCAAGGTGCAAGACCTAGTCAACGGTAATATTTACCACGCGGTAAAATCAATACAAGAGGGGAAAGCGAAAATCACCGACGAGTATGTAAGATCAACAATAGACTTAATAGAGGACAAAAGAGTGAAAACGGATGTCTCATGCAGTTTGGTCATTTCACAATGGGCGAAATTGGGATTAGAGGAGTTGGACTTGGGAGGAGGAAAGCCAATGTATATGGGTCCTTTGACGAGTGATATCTACTGTTTATTTTTACCGGTTGCCGGAATCTATGATGCCATTAGGGTTCAGATATCATATGGTTAAGTTTGTAGACGAAAAAGATAGCGAAGAAGAGATTCTTGCATACTAAAGTTTTTTCATTAATGATTGTATATAGTGTCTGTCAAATGAGAAATCATTTAAGAAACAGCGTGAATTATATGAAAAGAAAGTCGCCCACGTGTCGTTTTTGAGTGATTTTTATTGGAATACCTAGTCTATGAACTTACCCCCAAAGTTACTCTACCTAGTATATTTATTATTATTATTATTATTATTATTATTTTGGATAATCAGAAATCGGTTAAATTAATTTTTTTCGAACGAAAAGCAGATCCTTTCAACACGAATCAAATTCGTAATTTTTTTGGATTTGTTCCACGAATGGTTACCACTATGTCAATGCACGAAATATTACGTTAACGAGTACATACATATTTATGCTGATAAAATATTACAGAAAACTATATACTATTACTTAGTTATGTCTCAAATCGGTCGAAGGTCTTTCCAACCAATTTTTTTAAAGGTCTTTCCAACCAATTTTTCCAATCTTTTAAATTTAAATTCTGAAATTAAGTAACTTTAAAATGCAGCTAATTTTTCTTTTGTCCATTTGCTCCATTTGTTATATCACATACAAAATTTCACATATATTTTAGTTTCAATATTATTTATTTATTTATTTTTAGAAAAATTTCAAGAAAATAATGATGCATTAATCAAACAAAAAAATATATATTATTAACACTATATTACACCAATTAGAATAATAAATCATTGTATTAACTAACCCACTCATACTAAATAAAAAATGTGAAAACTTTAGAATCAGTGTCCTATTATCTAAATTATTGGTATAGAATTTTCCGGTTAACAAAAAAATAATTATCAAATATATTTGAAGTGATAGAAATATTACCATGGTATCTAATTTGACAAATGTCTATCCGTCCTTTAAAATCTACTCAAAAGGAGAAAAAAAAATTTGTATATCAAACCTATATGGAAATTTCACAAGATCTAATGTTTGACGTTTACCAGTTAGACGATTCTGTTTTGGTGTGGTAAAAGCTTAGGATACTAAAGAAATTGCAAACGATTATTTCAAAAAGGTTTATTTATTCTCATTTGACTTGCTTATTATTTACAAGTCCAAGCCCATATCCATTATCCACTGTACTTTCCATTGAAAAACCCTGCCCATTTTCTTGAGTACGATATTTATCTTTAGGTATTAAATCGCATCACCGCAAAAGATTTTTTCCGGAGTTAAGGAGAAAGAAACAAAGCAGCAGAAAATTTTCAAGTTTCAAAGTTTTCCTCACCAAGCAAAGCGTGGGTTAGTGAAATCTCGAAACTTACTATCCAATTTCGTTTAGCTTTCCCTTGTTTAATTCGATGTTGTTTCCCTTTGATCTCATCTCTTGAATCAATCAGCGAAAGCCTTCCCCGTCACATCTTCAACTCCTTCACGTTTCGTAATTCTTCGATCTGTTTTTGCAGATCTCGCTTTTATTTCTTCTTTATTGAATTTTATTAATCGCATCCTCCATTTTATATTTTGTGATTTAATCGAATCTGTTGGAATGAATGTAATTCCAAATATTTTTTTGTTGATGCTGCGACATGAGTCAACATGATATTGTGAAGCTTAGATCAGATTTTTGTCGTATTATGTTCGAAAGCTGTTTGTTTGACAAAAAAAAAATGTTCGAAAGCTGTTTAACAAAAACAACAAAAACAGTTGCTGTTTGAAACTAATACCCATGAGTAAATACACATTGGTGTCTTGTTATGTTGTAGCATTTCTTTGTCGTGGAAGGGATAATTAATTCTGTTATATTTGATGAAATATCCAATGAAAAAATGTTCAGATTTGTCGTTAAAAATGGTGCTTGCTATTTGCAGATATTCTTCAGCAAAATCTGCAGCTATATATGAGCTTGTGTTGTTAGAATAAAGATTGAAACATTTTGGTTAGTTTGTTACTGTTTGGCTGAAGAAGATTACTATGAGAGAGGAGCATCCAAGAAAGCGGTCTCGACAACATTTTGAAGCAGAGACGAGACACATATCTTTGCTGGAATCCCTTCCATGCGAAACGTCGAAGTTGTATTTCAGCAGGGAAGAGATTGAGCGTTTCTCTCCATCCAGAAAAGATGGGATTGACCTGGTGAAGGAGTCATTTTTACGCTCTTCGTATTGCACATTCCTGCAAAGACTTGGCATGAAACTTCATGTGTAAGCTCACAATAGTATTCTTTGCTTTTTTTTTTTTTTTTTTGGAAGTAGTGTGTGTGCTTTGGTTGTTTGCTTCTTAGTGTTTACTTAATAGTTAATACCCTTCTTGTCTTCTGATATTTCTTGATACTTGTTTTTAGCTAAAGAGGGTGCCTAATGCATGACAATGCCTAGCCTAACTGTTGAATTTTGTCGTAGGGCCACCGTGGGAGGTGGTCTGGAGGTTCTCGAATTATAAATTTCTCCATTTTGTCTACAGTTTAATCTCGTGAATGGAGAATTATGTAATAGTGGTCAAAATTTGGTGTCAATGCATCATATATTTGGCTGATTTCTCATCGGCAATGGGAGGCTTGCATCTGTTGTGAATTTGCTTGGGAGCTGTTCACCTGTTTAGGCATGCCCTTCTGTGATATGTCTATGTATTTGTATTTCTCTGCTGGGTTATCAAAACCCTCAGCTGTTCCTACCATTACCAACTGATGTTCTTAGTTATTCTGAGCAAGTGCACGTCTCTCCCCGGCCTACTATTTTTGAATCATCTATCATAGGTACTTGTGTTTTTCGTTCTTTGCATTAATCACGTATGTCGGAAAAGTTTTCAAGTTATAAATGCGGGTTTCAGTGAAAGCAATGTCTAGCTTTTAGTTGCTGAAGTTATTATAATATTGAACTTGTTCATGGTATGATTTTTGGTGCTATTGAAGGTTTGTTGACAATCTCATTACTTCAGATCCCAGGTTACAATAGCATGTGCAATGGTGATGTGCCACCGGTTTTACATGCGCCAATCTCATGCAAAAAATGACTGGCAGGTAAGGATACTTTAGTATTCATATGGTTTATCAACTGTATTCATTGAAGCTGACAGGAAAATTTGGATGATTGGGTTGTCTGTAACGCAGAAATTGATACTTCTAAGTTCTAACAGAAGTTGGGTAATGAGCAGTATAATGTTTGATTATTCAAAATTATTCAGTCTCTCCTGATTAGTTAGAAGTTTATATGATTGATACTAAATAATTTCATCTGCCAATTCTCACTTGGTGCAGACGATAGCAACCTCCAGTCTGTTCCTCGCTTGCAAAGCGGAAGATGAGCCATGCCAACTGTCCAGTGTCGTTGTTGCGTCTCATGAAATAATTTATGAGTGGGATCCTTCTGCCTCGATTAGAATCCATCAAACTGTAAGTATAAATAAATATATCTTTTGGTAAAGTCGTACTGCACAGTTTGCTAATTTATTACTTGTTGCTCTGCCTGTAGGAATGTTACCATGAATTTAAAGAACTTATTTTGGCCGGGGAGAGGCTTCTGCTGGACACAAGTGCTTTCCATCTAGACATTGAACTTCCCTACAAACCTCTGGCTGCGGCTTTGAATAGGCTGAACACTTGGCCAGACCTTGCAACAGCTGCATGGAATTTTGTTCATGATTGGTAAAGACCCTTTTTCATAATAGTATCTGCGTGCTTTTTTCCCCACATCTAGTTTGAATAATCATATAATGAATTGCGTGTAGGCTTCGAACCACACTATGCTTGCAGTACAAACCCCATGTCATTGCAACAGCCACTGTGCACCTAGCTGCCACGTTTCAGAATACAAAAGTGGGCAGCAGGAGAGATTGGTGGTTGGAGTTTGGAGTAACAACTAAACTATTAAAAGGTTTGTATCAAACACTTATCTTTTTCTCTCTCTGTTCTTATAGCCAGTCATTTGATCAAAACATAGTGAGATGTAGTATCTTTATAATGTTGGCACTGAAAATACGGGTTATTAAGATAGCTCCAATTCAAGAGGCATGTTAGGTTCTTACCACGTCCACATACTACGTTTGGAATAAAGTAGAAAGGTGCTGCTACATGATTTTTGTGGTTGATTAAAATAATATGTTGTTTTTCATCGATGGTGACAGAGGTGATCCAGGAGATGTGCGTACTGATAGAAGTGAACAGAAGGAGGACTATACCGCCTCCGCCTCCAAGAAGAGAGTTAGCTTGGGCAATACCTCCAGCCATAAAGCCAGTTCACATGCCTAGAGCCTATCCGTTTCACAGCTATCCTTTGCAATGCTATAGACAGGCTGGCATCTGGTGAGCCATTGTTGGGCACCCTGAAGATGTAATCTCTTTTGGAGTCTGAGTTGGGTCCTTAAACAAAAAAGATTCTGTGGAGACTCATGAGAGAGGCAGTGTAATGTTATAGCAATCCGAGTGAGATTCTTTTGGCTTAAGTTAAGCCTCTCAGATATGATCTAAGTGATTCTCTCAAGATTCATCATCTCTGTTCTGTCAAAGAGAGATTATGTATATAAATGTCCACTCGTTATAATACTAGCAAACTTAATCATATCATTTTATATTTGGAATCTATGCTTTGGGTTTCCGTTAAATTGTTTTTGACTCTTCTCTCGTCTCATATATTGTTACTTGTTAGCATGATTTCCGTTGAATCGCTTATGTATCGCTTTTATAATCGATTTCACAAATAATAAATGGCTAAAAGCTCACTATGAGGAAATGAGATTATGTAAAATATTATTATTAGTTCCTTTGAAATTTATTTTCAAATTTATCTCTAATCATATTTTCTTTCACAAATTTTATGTTTTTGGATTTTAATAGAATTAATAATTAAAAATCAAAATTACAAAAATAAAAATAAGAGTAAACAAGCTTAACAATTAGAAAACATATTTTCTTAGTTCAAAATTCATAGAAGTTATTTTCAAATTATTTTCCAAAAATAAAATAAAAAACCCATAAACAACTAAAAACAAAGAAAATTAATTATTTATTCACCTATATAAAACAAAAGTAAGGAAGGAGAATATTGATCTAAACTTTCTTCCAAAACATATTAAAATAAAAATATAAACAAAATGTTTTTGGCAACTTGATACTTGAACTCAACATATATACGGATATACCCTATAAAAGTAAGACTATCTTTA
The DNA here is from genome assembly GCA_963922655.1 of Cardamine chenopodiifolia. Lineage (NCBI taxonomy): Eukaryota > Viridiplantae > Streptophyta > Magnoliopsida > Brassicales > Brassicaceae > Cardamine > Cardamine chenopodiifolia. The sequence continues at coordinate 6,231,584 of OZ000467.1, forward strand.
ATGTTCGATCATAACTTAGTGGCTAAAACATATATCTACGTAAAAGAAGGATCAGAAGATTATAATATTCTTTTCAGCAACTACATATTTACGTCGTAAAATAATTTACGTCGTAAAATAAATATAAAGAATAAAATCATATTAAATATAATATCTAATATATCTAGATCTACAGTTGTAAGTGAAAACTTAACAAAAAGATATTAAATTAATATATTTGTGCCCGTATATATCATGCATAGATGAATCACCTAGTTATTAAATTAAGTAGTTTGATTTGATGAAATGCTATTAGCTATGTTTGAATGGTGCAACGTACAATTATTTGTTGAACCTCTGGTCCCTTTTGCCGCTTTTGGAATGGAGAAGTATGATCAAATAATCAAATGTTTGTTAATGGAATGAAATATTAGTATGTAGAATGGATTTTGAAAATAAATAAATAATCAAGGTGATTGAATCAACTATTTTAAAAACAAAAAGGGAAATTTTTTCAAAAATGTATATATTTAAAAATGTTGCCATGATAATATTCTAACTAATATTAGACTTCATAAAAGTTACGAGTTTCTCATCCGACAATAACAACAAGAAGTTGAATTTTTTTTCATAGTAAAAATAAATGAAAGATTTTTACTTCGATGGTAAAATCAACTTTTCCAGCTTGGAGTTAAAACGAGACATATTTTTTTAATGAATAATCTAATTCTTTTTCTTTTTACGTTGTGTTTTCAATCAATTTTTTTGCTGATTTTAAACTATACTAGACAAATTGCACGAACGGAACTGGTACAATCAGGATATTCCAGTACAAAATCAAGAAAAACATCATAAGATAACCTTGAGTTTCTATTCTTTCTAATTATTTTTTAAATTACCGTTTGGAATTAAAAAAACAAATTTTAATCAAAATTGTAAGAATATCAAAGTAATAATTTTAAACTATTGTAGGTCAACCTCAGATTCTAAAAATATCAGTGAGCATGTCACCTCTACTAAGTTGATATGGAATACACATCACATTATAGCCAGTATCTGATGGATTTTGTTGATCCTGCAAAATTAAAAGGAAACACATTACCTCTTCTTCTACATCTTCCCCACCAGCCAAGTCCACTTCCTTATCTTCAACGTCCTCAATTTCAAATAGAGCCTACCAAAATGTGAGAATATAAACTGTTATAATTAAGAATCAATACCAGAATATAAAACATTTAATTAAGATATTAGAAAAAAGAACAGAACAGAGAAAAACAATCTGTATAAAAAGAATGAACAGATGCAATATGAGCAATATACAAGTAAGGGAAAAAAAGAAATTTGAAGCTGTTTGTGTTTCCTTTTTCTACATAACTATAACTAAATGATTCAAAATACTTATTTTTAAAATAAAAAGAGAAAATTTTCAAAAAGAAATATCCATTTAAAAAGTTTTGATATGGTAATATTGTAACTAAATACTAAACTTTCAATCGAAAATAATCTCTCTGTTAAATTGAAAATTATACAATCAATGATACAATTCCCGTTTCAATCCAAAAACATTTTAATTCCAGTACTGGAAATTAAATCAAAAGAAAAATTGAAAGAAGCGAGAAAGAAGAGAAGAGTCGGCTCATGTTACAATAGAAGGTCTAACGTTTTAGTTTTCTTTTATGATATCGGATGAAAATGTGAATATTCTAGAACGTTTGTACTGGTATATTTATACTGAGTCAAAAACTTCGAATCTTTTAACATATTATTTCTAATTAGTTAAGCTAAAGTATGATTTTTGAATAAGATAATCTATTTTTTGGAATTCAAATTTTTTATTATTTAATTTGATGATTTTGTGATTAACCTGTGTAAATTTTATTTTCAACTAATTCAAATTTCAAAGTAGCCCTTTACTATACACACTACAATTTCAGTCGTTATACCGATAGTGTAAAACCGGTCAATAAGGTTTATAACCAAAACCGGATTTTAGTTTCCATTATTTATCTTTTAATCAATTAAATATAAAATCCTCATATCAGGAGATCTTTTTCTCTCTCTTCCCAACTCGCGAACAAAGCAAACCCTAGATCATCAATCTGACGGAGACGGCAGCTCCTCGTCGGCAATTTATTCCACCGGCGGCGGGCACTCTTTCACAGATCTCTCATTTTCTTCCATCTCTGTAAAAATTTGTACGTCTTCTCTCTTTTTATTCGGTTTCATGATCTAATTACGGCTCTCTCTCTCTCTGGTTTTCAGCTCTATTTTGGAGCGCTGCTTCGTCTCTATGGTTCATTAGCTCCTGGGTGTTACTCTGTCTCTAATTTTCTTTTGATTTACCATTTTACAACTCGCCTGTTTGGGATTGTATTTATATTCATGCTCTGAATATTTGGTTGATTTCTTTGGTTCACTGAATTCGATAGTGGACTTAAGATCTATGCGATTTATCTTCAATTGTCCCTACATAATTTATACTCTTTATAGAGCAATCTATGGCTTTACATTAGTGAAGCTTCTTACTGATGTTTTTCATATCTGCTAATCTTTTCAATCTATGTCCATCAAAAGAGTTTGATTTTTGTTTCTTTTGTGAAGCCTAACACATAGCTTTCGTGCTTGTTGATAAACATTTTGTTCAATTACTTTGTCTCTTTGTTGATTTTTGTAATTCAGGGTGAGATTTCTACCATGGCCGAGCATTTGGCTTCAATCTTTGGTACCGAGAAGGACAGAGTGAATTGCCCATTCTACTTCAAGATTGGTGCTTGCCGTCATGGTGACCGGTGCTCTCGTCTCCACAACCGTCCCACCATCTCCCCAACACTCCTTCTCTCCAACATGTACCAAAGGCCTGACATGATAACCCCTGGTGTTGATACTCAGGGCCAACCGCTTGACCCGCGCAAGATCCAAGAGCACTTTGAGGATTTCTTTGAGGATCTTTTTGAGGAGCTTGGAAAGTTTGGCGAGATAGAGAGCCTCAACATTTGTGACAACCTTGCCGATCACATGATTGGCAACGTATATGTTCAGTTTAAGGAAGAGGATCAGGCTGCTGCTGCTTTGCAGGCTCTGCAAGGTAGGTTCTATTCGGGTCGTCCCATTATCGCAGATTTCTCTCCTGTGACGGATTTCCGTGAAGCCACGTGTCGACAGTATGAAGAAAACAACTGTAACCGTGGTGGGTACTGTAATTTTATGCACGTGAAGCTTGTGTCAAGGGAGCTAAGGAGAAAACTGTTTGGGAGGTATCGGCGGTCATATCGCAGGGGGAGCAGAAGCAGAAGCAGGAGCAGGAGCAGAAGTATAAGCCCCAGACATAAGAGAGATAATGACCGGCGTGATCCTCCTCACAGGGAATTCAGTCACCGGGACAGAGATCGTGAGTTTTACCGTCATGGAAGCGGGAAAAGGAGCAGTGAGAGGTCAGAGAGGCAAGACAGGGACGGTTCAAGGAGTAGGAGACAGGGAAGCCCTCCTAAACGGGGAGGGAGCCCGGGTGGTGGGAGAGAAGGAAGTGAGGAAAGGAGGGCAAGGATTGAGCAATGGAACAGAGAACGGGAAGAGAAGGAAGAGGGAGGAGCATAAAATGGTTGTGTACTCAAATCATAATTGCTGCAATGTTGGGGGCTTGTACGTTTGATGATCGTTTCTGAAATCGGTGAAATCTGGTAATGGAATTATCATTTGGTGGTTCTAATTTGGGACTTGAAATGAGTGGAACCAACTCCTTTAGATTATAAAATGTTTGGTGTTACTTTCTTGTAGTTTTGATTAGGAAAACCGTTGTTGCGTCTCGTCCCCGTGTTATTGATCTTCGCTAGTGTTCCTTGGAACTTTGTACTATCTTCTGTTGCTTTTAAAGAGTTTATTTTCCTTTGAATTTTGTTGTTTGTTCTTGAACTCTTTTTGTTTGTGGGTATGCATGCACCTATGTGATGGTCCTCGGTTCGGTTATCTCACGAAATCGGGTTAACGCACCTCGAATAGTAAAAAAATAAAAGATAAGTGGCTAACACTTTGGGCCTCTTGATTGGGTCCAAAATGGGCTTTTCGTTCAAGTTCATATCGTTGGTTGGGTTTCGAATTCCTTAACTTTGTTCAAATCACAACTTTTTTGTTTGGTTTCATTGCGGTTAGCACCATTTGTAATAGATAGATTTATGGAAATAACTGAAGTTTCTTTTGGTTGAAAGTTAAAAATTAAGTCAAATGTATAAAGGAAAGAATGTGACGTCAAAAAAGACAAGGACAGAGGTTTCTTTCATTATTCTTTTCTCCGAAAATAAATCTATCAATCTAACATATTTGGGTCCCTCAATAATACCATGCGCTACATGCTCCTCGGGTAGTTGATATTAGACTTGGGCGGATATCGAGTTTTTACTAGATATCTGGTGAATATTTGGATTTGATCTATTTTTAAAATTAAATATATTATATTAATTATTTTGATAAAAAAACAATTAAATATATTTTAATATTATAATAATAATTTTAAAATTTAAATATATTATAATATTTTTTAAAAATTATATATATATATATATTTATATGGGCCGGATTCAGCGAATCCAAAAATTCAATATTCAAATCCAAATTCGCCTTCTCCAAATCCAGATATTTCTTTCCTGCCCTTGATGACTTGCATTTGGTATACTCTTGCTGCTATAGCTCGATCAATAACTTCTGAGCCGGCCAAAAAAATTTCAAGATTCAAACGAAAATTGACCTATTATCAATGAATTTAATGAAATAATGTTAATAGAAACAAAGTTGAAAATTTAGAAATTTTCAGGCTTTTAATGAATGAACGAGGAAAACCACCAAAAAACTAAAGAGTAGTGTACTGTTTTACCTAGCTACTAAGATGTTTATGTAACATAGCTACAAAATTTAGGACAAACTGTTAGTCATAACAAAATTTATGATATTGTTTGGCCAATTCTTCAATGATTCACCGGACTATTAATCACTTATAATTTATTTTATTCTTCACTTAAATATCACAATCACCATTACCACCATCGGCATCTCAATATGACCGTCCGACTTATCGGCTTATCGCCAACAGCAACAACCCGATCCCCTCACCCGCGGCGGTGCCATGTACTTCAAAGGATACATATTACGTAAAGTATATAAAGAAAAGTAATTCTTTATTCTTACTTTTCATTGACTGGAATACACATAATATATTTACTGAATGTTATCACATGGATTAAAATATGTAGATTAGTCGACACAGATTGACCACGTGGAGAAGTATTTTCGGTCTTGGTTAAGGTGGATCTAAAATATTATTATAGTAGTAAACCCATACGAAGTCTTATTAAGTTTTTAAAAGTTTTCTTACATTATATACAAAGAAAATTGAAAATAAGAATTCATGGATAAAAAGAATTCCAGAGTGCTCAATAATTGATGGTAGCATCAATAAATTGTCGATTTAAAACCCGATGTTGGTATTTCAACAAATATACTTGTTGATCATCCAAAAAAGAAGAATTTTTAAAGTCACGAGTTTGATTATTAGCAACTTATGGCCCGGAAAGAATATGAAACTAAGACCCATAATTTCATTGTTCTCTAAAATAAAATTCTAAAACTTGTTGTCAATAAAAAAAAAATTGTCTGATAATCGTACATTTGTTTCGTTTTTGTACTTAAATTTGATGAATACATATATGGATAATATTGATTTGATAGAGCGTTTTAAATATCTTAATTAATCAAAACGCAAAATATAAGCAAAATTAGAAATCCAGAAGTTCGTAACTACATTAGTTTTAGCCTTATAAACTAACAAATTAACTATCAACTCATGCTCTAAACATTCATTATTAGATTAGAGGAGATAGAAAAGCATTCACTATAGATTATTAGATTATAAGAAATCTGAATCTAATAGACGAGACCATCTTTTTGGGTTATAAAACCCAAAAAAAAAAACACCAAACAGAAATAAAAGATGGATTGTTGAACATGTAAAGTCCCATTCCATGTAGTAGTGCCTCAAATACAGCACATGCGCGTCTGGTTGCGTTTCTGTATATATGAAATTGAAAATTAGAATATAATAAAACGGAAATTAAATATATGATATTTGTAATTGTTAAGAAATTAGGAAAATATAAAGATGAGGAAGAGAAGGAATGGGGACTGTGATGCCCTAAATTTAAGAAAGCATATATTCCCCTGCTCTAAAGCCGTTGTCCTCTTCTTAGACAACTTTAAAACAAAAATAATGTTTTCCCATACTTTTAAGAACCCTCCTTTTAAGGCCTTTGTTCTTTGCTTTTTCTATTTGACCCCAAAAAAGAGGTTATCTTTTTTTTTCTAACAATAAAATAACTTAAATGATTGACCAACCACGACCATCTTTAATTTCTTTTGAAATCTATTTAATCATGAACAATCGTCAGTGCATAGATACCTCTATTGTTCGCCATCAAATCGTTATATTTAGTAATACTATAATATCATGTCTTAGCATCGCCTTTCCTATCAAAGAAAGCAATTTTGTTATGCTTTGGGATTTTTTTATATTTGAAAATACACCTCATGCAATGAAAAACCATTTAATTTTGCATGGTTAACGATAACGTAACTCGGATCTTTAATTAAAAATAAGATGAATTCGTAATTTGAACTCTATACACATAATTTTACTATAGCAAACATATAAATTTTGTATTCTCTTATAAAATAACGTTGAAATAATAGGAAAACACGTGGTTAATGAAAACTGAGTAATTATCTGAATGATAAAAAAGGATAGAATTAATAATCTTTCCATCAAACTGTGTGACCTATTTGGGAGAATGATCTTGACAAACTGTTGACCAGTTTATGACTAATTAAAACGATCATGTATTGTTTATAGAGTGATGTGTTGTTAAAGCGATAGGCGATGATGATGAAACCCTGATTGGTAACTGATTTAAAACAAATTTAGCTCCTACACCTAATACAATACTTTTTATATTAATACATATATTTCTTACTAAACTTTTAAAAAGGCACAAAATATAATAGATTAACACAATATAGCTAATCAAGATCTAAGGTCAAGTTGGATAATGGATAGAGAGAGCCTAGCATTTCTTACGTATGTTGTATCTCTACGTGCATGCAGTGTTTTGAAAATCGTCTCAATTAGTATTCAGGCTCCACCATAATGACTCGAAGGACCATTTATATGTAAATAGACTTCGCAATAATTTTTAAATTGATCTATTCAAATTCGTTGATAAGGTCTTTCGTAACATATGCTCTGCTAGCCACGAACATTCTGAATTAAAAAACGCACTCATATTGTGGTTCTAAGGAATTACTTCTTTCTAATTTTGGCACTTTTAAAAGCTTATATGGGGTGTTGAAACCCGAAATCATGTTGTTGAAGAACACTGCTTTATATGTATGTTGTACTTGTAATAGTCACATTTGAAGAAAAAAAACTAGAAAAATTTACAAAGAACTAATAGTATTTTTTTACTTGATTAATTATGGTGAGGTTTAAAGAAAAAAATAGTAGACTCTAAACAAGATGAGATTTGTGAGCGTACAAGTAGAGCTATAATAGAGAGGAGAAAGTAACACAAATAGCGAAAACAAAGTTTTCCCCATACTCTTTCTAATCTCATCACATTCTCCAACGCGACCTTTCTTCTGATGTGAGTCTTCTTTGTTCTCTCTTTTTCATCTAACTTTTCATTTTATTTTATACAAGTGAATTTATATTAACTAACTAATTGATCGATTAAATCAGTTGTTTTCCACACGATCAATTAATTAGTTAACTAAACATTCTTTTTAGATGCGATCGAATTTGTGACAGCTTTATGAACAGTACATACTCATTTACTTAAATTAGTGCACTTTTGAGTCACTAGATAAATGAATCATGTATGTATAAAAACGAGTTCTTCTCTTCTCTAAAAGCGTCCATTTCAACCAAGAAAAGTCAGTCAATCATAACATCAGAATATGACACATCTTCTTTCCAAACCAATCACAGCAAATTACATTGCACGACACAATTCATGTAACAACCAATAAAATTCGCCGCCTCTTCTATGCTAATGATAATTAATCGTCAAGAACCTTGCCAAGTCATCTCTTGATAAACTTTCTAATTATTTCTATGTCTACTCTAAACGCTAGTTACTATTGAATGTAAATGTCGATCAAGCTATTTATTACTTCAAACACGAAGTATCTTCTATGGTCCCTTCAAATTGGTAATTTTCCTGCCGCTAAACCATTTCTCTTTTCTCATCCAAAATATGGGTGAATATATATGTGGTATGGATCGTTTTATATATTAGTGAATATAATTATTGTATTGCATGTCATCAAGATGGTTAGGAAATTGATTTATGCCGGTCTTCTTTAGTGTTTCATTATAGCTAGTGAGTACGACTTGAACATACTTAGTCTGTTATTCATCTTGCCTATATAGGTTTTTCGACTAAAGATAATCTGGATACATGACTATAACAAAAGGAATTAGCTATTAACGAACCTTGTTAGTGTAACCCACAAGAAGTTTTTTCATCATAAATTCCTATTTTCTCTATGTCCATTTTGTTTCTTTTTAATTTTTGTTTTTGTTTACTTTTCTGGGTCGTTTCAACCAACAATCACTTTAATTAGTTCGTCCAGCTTGAAGGAATACCTGGATTTTTTTAGGGGACAAGTCTTGGTGATGGATTTTGAAGTACGTTACATGTTTACATCGTGGACTGGTGATAACTTCTCTAGGCCATAAAAACTAAAGATATATCCAAAAAATTATACTGTTTCCACGTACTTATGGAACCCTGATTTTAGAAAACGACTGATTTTAGAATCATCACTAGTGATCTCATTTTTAGTTTTCATTAGTTTCTACCAAGGTATTACCACCAATGGCTACATGGAGAATAAGCACACGTTCAAAAGGAAATTAATATGAGACATACGTAAGAGAAATGGAGCCTATTTCTCTATTATCTTCAGTTCCTGATCTTATGAGGTGTCTTCGACTTTTAGAGGAAGAATATTAGGTTTTTGGAGGTATTTTGGGCTTTAGAGATTTTAGGGGCGTCCTCCCTGAATTAATTTATTTAAAAAGATTTTAATATAATATTTCAAGTTGAAAGTTATGTCAAATCTACTAATATCGATCGAATATGGAATTATAAATCGGATATGGAATATGGAATTATAATATTTCATGAACTTCTGAGCTATTTGATATCATTCAAAATGCGTTGAAAAAACTTGCAGTAGTTGACTAGTAGAAGTGCTCTTTTTCACATATCCAAAGTTGATTACTTGACCATATTTTAATAGTTCCATACTGAGATAATTTTTTTGTTCACTTTTAGTTTTTTACTCATTTACATCTAAGACATGTAAAATGGAAAAAAAAAACCGGATTCTTTGCCAATTTGACTAAAACACATAGGATAAAATTGATGTTTACAACTATCCAGGAAAGCATTATATATATATATATATATGATATGATATTTCACACTTCAATATATATCGCAACTTCAGCCTGCTTTGGGAGGACTTGACGTCATCATGACAGAGAGTGATGACTGGTTTCATGTCACGTAGTCCTTTGTAAATTATTTTGGGTGTTTTTTTCTTCTTTTAATTTTATAGCTCACTTCGTGGTGGTTCCTACTACTACAATTATTCCACTTGAAAAAAGTAAAATGCCTTAGAGATCATCATTTCCCATCTCTAGTAAATAACTGCCTCCATTTTAAAAACACAAAATGAGTTTCGTTGTTGGCTTTCCAGTTGAGTTGCAACCTCATACATAAACTTTCCTATCCATTATAAAAGAAAACTTCAACAGTTTCTATAAAAGTGATTAAAAAGATTGTTTTTCGTATGGTTATGTAAAAAAAATTCCCATAGAATTATAAATAAATTAAAAAATTAATTTGTATTCTACTTGTTAGAACATTATTAATGTACCCACATTATATTTAATGTTTTGTGCCTAAATGTTGTACATCTTGTGTCAATCGTCTTCTCTATGTATGATTGGTAATATTGTACTACTGCCACGATACAACATACATCACATCTTATGTAATCTTTTGGTAGGGCGTTAACGAAATGGCAGTAATTAAGGAGAAACGTTATTGATTTGGGATACAAAATTTTGTCCTGCCACTTTGTACCACCATCATTTTGAGACTTAAGATTATTTAAAATTTTTATATATATAAGTTGTATTTTGAAATATTTATCAAAGTGTAACTGAAGAGATAAATAGGATGCTCCTTTTTGTGTTTTTGACCAAAAAGGAATATTTCAAAATTATAGTTTTCTATTTTCTATAATTTTGAACAAATATCTTAATTTAAACATTATTTAATGTACAACCAATTCTTACAATCAAATTATAATTAAACTTCTATCTCTTATCATATTTTCATCTCTTATCGTAATTTTATTCCTTTTCACTTGTACCATTATATCTTATTTCCATGGCGCCACAAATTCTTTATTACTTTGTGTCACCAATTTAGATTTTATGGTTTAACGCGAATTGATGCTTAGTAATTTAATTTAAAGTTATATTTTCAATATAATACATATATAACTTATTTTGTTGTTTTCATTGTGTATCACAAATAAACTTTTATAGTTTAGGTTACAGGGTTCATTGAATCAATGAGTATTAAAATACGAAATATTCATCATTCTCATAATCAATGAATTTCTTATGTTTATTTTATTTTTAGTATTATTATACAAAAATCAACAAATTCAAAAAACTGTATAATTATTCTCGGACGTTGTTATAAAATGTTTTAAAACTCTAGTACATCCCCGTGCTTACGTTCCCTCAACTAGCCATTTTTTCAAGGTTGGATGAAGAATAAAAATTGGTTTTACTGATATTTGGATTTTATGGGTTCGCATGTAGTAAACACACATGCATGTATGTGCAAATCATGTGAGATGCAGAATGTTAATTTAAAACCATAACTTCAATAAACCAAGGAGTGGCTTTGGGCTCAATATACTTGGACTTGATCCACACATGATTTCCATTAATCAAAATTACACATACACATATCCATCCCGAGCATGAATTTAGATTATAAATACCAATATTTATAAATATATATCCATAATATATATAGAAGGTTATAGAGACATAAATTAGTAAGTACGGTTATATCGTGTTATAGATGTCAAAAAAAAAAAGTAAGTGTGGTATTGTGGGGGTGAGAGTAGCAGGCAGAGATGGATGGATGCCATCATTTCTCGTCTGAGACAACTGTTGCAAAGCCTTGGGATTGAAGGCAGGAGCTTGAGACACTAATCATGGCTTTCAGGAATTATAATCATCTCCCTCTAATTGCACAGAGAGAGAAGGAGAGGGCCTAAAAGCTATAATAGATAATACAAAAATATTAACATACAAATACTGAAAAATAGAAAAGTAAGGCATATACTCTAGAAAGAGAGTCCATGAGAGAGAATAATTACATATATTATAAATATATATTTTGGTCTTGTATTATTGAATAATTTTTCCTCTCCTTTCTTTGAAGGTTTTAATGCTTTTCAGAATATATGTACTTGAAATAGTAGAGAGACATGTGTCAAGCTTCACAAAAGCTAAGGTAATGTTATGTGATATGCTTTTGAAAGGAACAGAAAGATTTGAGAGGGCACATATATACAACAACAATTTTAATAAATCGCTAGCTTCATCTTTATATTATCAATCTCTTGGGATGTTCAAGAGAAACTCATCCAAAATCATCTTTCCTTTTCGTCTTTATTTACACACAAACATAAATATAAATATGTACAGACAGATATAGAGAACAGGTATAATAAATATATATATACATCATCATAATCATCATCTCACATATGGGCTCTACTAATCTCCATCAGCTTCAAGATCAGTTACAGCTTGTGGGGTCTTCTTCTTCCTCTTCTTCCGTAGACAATAACTCTTACCCTTCTTGCTATGGAGCTTTTTCTGCCCATCAATGGAGCCCAGGAGGTATTTCTTTGTAAGTCTCCTGAAATTACACTCTGTCTTCTCCTGTATCATATATATATATATATATATATGTATATAGATACACACATACATGTCCATATATATATATATATCCATATAACACATATCTATTTAATACGTGTATGCTAATTAATAGGTTTCTGCAGCTACTTGGGTGTATTGAATATTCCTGGTATCAAAGATGATATGAAGAATTTGGAATCTTTCTTCTTCTTTTTTCCTTCTTTTCCTGTTATTGAAAGATAAGTTAGTCAAGAAGACAAGAAGATAGAATTTTTTGGCTAATAAAATATTAATTTTCTATTTTATTATTCTTCATCTACATATATAGATATATGTCTAGTACTCTAAATTTGCATTTATTCAATATAGAGAAAAACTTTGTGTGGTTTTGTAACAGGAATAGTGTGAGCTTGAGTCATAACTATAACAATGAGATGTTAAACACAAGAGATCAGAACAACAACAACACAAGTGAATGTATGAGTCTCTCTAACATCCCCAACCAGTCCTTGGTCCAACAACAAGATTTTCCTTTACAATGGCCTCATGACCAATCTTCCTACCATCATCATGAAGGGCTTCTCAAGATCAAAGAAGAGCTTTCCTCATCAACTACCTCAGACCATCAACAAGGCATACCGAAGTTCACAGACATGTTAAATAGTCCAGTGATCACAAACTATTTGAAGATCAATGAGCACAAGGACTACACTGAGAATCTTCTTCTCAAGACTGTATCTTCTGGCTTCCCCATCAATGGAGATTTTTGTAGCAGCCTTCCCTCTTCATCTTTTTCTTCTTCGCCTTCGTCTCAGTCCCATAGAGGAAATTTCAGTCAGATTTATCCAAGCGTAAACATATCGACCTTGAACGAGTCTCGGAAGATGAGCATGGATATGAGCAACATCCCAAGACCATTTGATATGAACATGCAAGTTTTTGATGGAAGATTGTTTGAAGGGAATGTATTAGTTCCTCCTTTAAATTCTCAAGAGATTAGTAGAAGAAGCTTTCCTCCTTTTGGCCTCCCTTTTCATCATCATCTGCAGCAAACACTTCACCACCCTTCTTCTTCCCCTACTCATCAAGTAAGTTTATTTTGAATTATTACTTTCTATGTCTTTTATCTTTTTGCTTTCTTTTCTTTTAATTATAGATGATAAATGATGGCTTCGAATGAATGGTCTGACGGTGAATCTCGTGAAGTTAATTAGTGCATATGAAAACATTACGTTTAGGGCTCGATTTCTATTATGTAACATATATACACTATATACATATATATATATATACGCACCCTCATTTCTTAATTTTGAAATGTAGTTAAATATTACTATTTTAGTATCATACTACGGCATGCTAACCTTTCCGCTTTAAACATAATTTCATTTTACTCATAAAAGCTTAGTTTTCAATACTGGCAATATGGCATAGATTGCATTATTATTCGCAGAACCGTTTGCATACTAAAAAATCATATTCATAAGGTTAATAAATCTTATATCAATTAAATTTGTGGCAGAAAAATAATAATTTAAGATTGGAAAATAGTAAAAACAAAGACTGAAATATTATTATCATGGAGTATAGTAGATTAATCAGATTCGTGTAAAGTGAGAGACCTTTGTACAATATTAGAGCTTTGCAACGAAGTTATGAAACCACAAAAAAGAGAGAGAATAATATATAATATATATATTTAATTTTTTCTTTTTATTCATCTTTTTCTTTGTTGCTGTGGTTCTTGGGTGGAGGGTCAAAGCTTGAGCTATAAGACCATCTCTATCCATAAAAGGTTCTTGATGTTTTATCAATATTTTTATTGTAAATTGTATTGGTAAACTTATTTTTAAAATCTATTGTTAAGAATTATTTTTAAAATTTTTTAATTAAGAATTGGTTCTTAAAAAAAAGTTTTTTAAAATAGATTTACCGATATAGTTTATATTCTTTTAATCTTAAAAACTCTTATTAAGAAACTTTTAAGAACCTTCGATGTACATGCTCTAAAACCTTTTAACATAATTTATACGCAGCACTCCCTTTAAGCTGAAACATCAACCTTTGTTCTCTCTTTTCTTTTCCTTTCTCTTTATTCCTTACTTTGTTTTATTGTCTTTTTATGAACCTTTTTTCTTAACATTTTTTCTCACATTGTCGGGGGTATCATTACGTACTATTTTTATTCTTTACATCGAATAACAATTATGAACGTTATTGATTCTTATATACATATATAACCTTTGTTTAGTGTGTGTGTGTAATTATGTGTGCATTACTTACTGGGTTTTGATTTGGGTTGAAGATGGAAGTCTTCAGCAATGAGCGTCAAACAAGTGAAGAGAAGAGACATAACTTCTTGATGGCAACAAAGGCAGGCGAAAATGCTTCCAAGAAACCGCGCGTGGAATCACGCTCCTCTTGCCCACCCTTCAAGGTTTACTACTTTTGTTTATTTATATACTTGCCACTTAATTAATTGTTTTCTTTCTTTTTTCTTGGAGAAAGAAAATAAAGCTGAACAAAATTTAGGCGTTAACAAGAAAAGTCTTTTAAAAGAAAGTGTCTAAATGGAGAACATTGATTTTAATATCTATGATTTTTATTCAGAAATGAAGATAATCCATAAATCTAAAGAGAATTTAAATAAAATTAAGCCAGTTTAATTAAATAATAACTTAAGTAAAAAATCAGATTGATTGTTTAGTGCAGTGATTATATGTTGACAAATTGAAAAACAGGTGAGGAAAGAGAAGTTAGGAGACAGAATAGCAGCTCTGCAGCAGTTGGTTTCACCCTTTGGGAAGGTAATTAGCAACAATGAAGTTTACCCAATTTATTCCACACTTAATTATTTAATTCCTTGCATTATTTTATTTTCTTATCTAGACAGTTAATTATAGTCATTTACATCGCTAACAATAGAAACTTCAATCACCGTCAAATTTTTAAATCTTCTAAGACAACACATGGTTAGAGGACAAAACCCTCGAATTTTCAAAGACTGCATTTTTCGTTGTAATAGCCGGAAATGTTGGAACCTTTGAGTTATAACCTTTTAGAATGTGAGGCCAGTCATTTGTAATATATATATATATTTATATGAAAATTTAAATTTATTACAATCGAAGAAGTTTTTTTTGTCTATCATTTATAAAATATAGTAGTGATTTTAAAGCATTTTGTAAAGTAGATAAAGTTGTTTTCATATTCGATTGTTGATGATAAATTATCTGAGCTGTTTAAAATGCTAAACTGCAGACAGATACAGCATCTGTATTAATGGAGGCAATCGGATACATCAAATTCCTACAGAGCCAGATTGAGGTAACTTCAATGCATGCATGTCAGATCCATACATACCTATACGTATTTTAATACATTGAACATATATAGATATTTGCATAAGAAAACATAAATACATATTATTCAAGGAATTAAGTTGGAGCGGTAAATAATTTACATGGCACCTTCGGAGAATAGTTAGATAATTTAATTCCGTGTTAGTTCCAGACATTCTTCTTGATCCTCGTCCATTTGTCAATTATTCTTAACTTGGAATATCAATTAGTCAATTACTAAAGTCTAAATACTATATTATATATTAAGGAATTTAACACGTACTGAAATAATCAAACTTTAAAAGACTACGGAGTATGGGCTAACTCATGAGCTTGTCTTTAATTAATTAATTCCATAGGCTTTAGCTTGCCTTTAAAGCAAGAGATTAGCTAGAGTTTTGTCTTTATCTTATCATATCCTCTTTGGCGCACTACCTATAGTAATTAAGTTCCTTTCTCCCATTTATTTTAATTTCAATGGATATATAAGTTGATGCGCATGGTCATCATTTTATAATCTTATAGATATATATAGATAAAAGAGTAATTATAAATCAAATGATAAATTTGTTGTTTGATGGGCAGACTTTAAGCGTCCCCTACATGAGAGCATCTAGGAACCGACCCGGAAAAGCCTCCCAGCTGGTATTAGAGAACCTATAACTCATTACTAGTTTTACATAAAAATAAATAAAAATTTCTCCGATTATATTTTTAGTCAAAAAAAAATATTTATTATAAATTGATTAGGGCTCATCACAACAACAACAAGGGGATGAAGAAGAGACGAGGGATCTAAGAAGCCGTGGGCTATGTCTCGTGCCGTTATCATGCATGACTTATGTTACCGGAGATGGTGGGGACGGAGGAGGCGGTGTTGGTAGTGGGTTTTGGCCAACGCCACCTAGTTTTGGTGGTGGAACTTAGCCATGGACGACCTAACAAACCGTAGGACTATGAGTATATTTTTCGGATTTGGAGGTAGAGAAAAGACATGTCGAAGGTGGAAAATTAGTTCTTTAATCTCTTTGGTTTTTGTTTATTTAAAAGTTTCGGTTTTGATAGTGGAGCAAAGTTGGTCGTCCTGATTAAAGAGAAGTAACTCCAGGATAGACCAGATTTGATCCATTTATGATTAGTAATGCTGACGATATGTTTCTACTTATACATGAATGGCCATGAGGGGCTAAATAAAATATCAAATAACCAACACTGTATTACTATATATGCAAGAAATACAAGCTCTTGGAAGATTTGCTGCATTAAGAAAAAAAAAAGAGAATGTGTGATCAATCTATTAGAAATAAAAAGAAGATTTCTTAGAATCTACTTCTAGATATGTCTATTCAGGACAAAATTATGTGTTTTAGTCACCGACTAGAGTGACTAAAACAAATGTGAGGTGTGTAGATATTTTCTTTTTGCACGCCTTCGGAGTCAGTGAAGATGGAATAGTTGGCAAACAAATGTGAGTTTTTTTTTTTTTGTTAAAGAGGACACTAAATTATTGGGTTCACCTACTTGCCTCATAAAACTCTATATTGCTCTTCACTATTAACAGTGCCACGGACGTATTCACGATTTTCTTACAAACACTTGTATATATATTAAAAGATTTGGTCTTTTAACTTAATTTGAAAACCCAATTCAATTGAAAGCATATACTATATATATATAGAAAACTTATATGTTAAAAATATATATTATAAAAACGTCTGTGACACATTTGTCGTGTGCCAAAAATATATAAACCCTTAAGACTATGTCATCTAAGATCAAGTCCTCAAAATTGAAAAGACCAATTTTTTTTTTTGCTTTCATCGCAAAATCATAGAAAATAGTATTACGAATTTGCGACTAAATATATTTATTGCTACAAATTTGTAATGATCTTTATGGTATCATTATGTCGTCGCAAATTTGTTCCACAATAGGTGTTATTTTGCTATTATTTTGTGATTACGGTGTTTTGAACAATTTTACTATAAATTTGCAACGATTTCTCTAGTGTCATATTTTTGTAGTAAATTTGTCATTCATATGTCGCAAAATATTGCGACACGTCGTCACAAATGTCGTTGCACTTTGATTGATTTTTCGTAGTGATTAGATGACGTTGGCAGCTGTCCAGGTCAAAAGGGCTTAGGGTGTTCATAAACTAATTTCGCCTCGAGGTATTCGATTGATTTTCCCTTATATGGCCACTCAACGTGGTTCCAAAAATTCTTCAACGTGCAGATTAGTTGGGCCGACGTTATCTCTAGACTCTAGTTTGAGATGGATCGGTTTTACCTCTGTTTCTCCTATTTGGTAGACTACGGTGGTCCGACTAAACTAAACTCAAAATAAATTATATGCGGTGCAAAATAATTCGTGTAAAGTTAAGTGAAAACTTCAGCTCAAACAATATCATTAATACGATGTAATATTAGTCAAAAAATGTTTTAATGATAAAATAAAATTGATGTCGTCACCACTAAACACTTTTATTCCATGTTAAAAAATCATTAAGCGCTGGTTAGGCGTTCAAGCAGGATCTAGCGCCAAAAAAATTAATCGAAAGTTATTCGAGTAGAATTTGTTTTATAGGGTTTTAATATATTTATTTTATTAATGCTAAAATGATCAAATATAATGTTTAATATATTTATTTGCGCAATATAATTGAGAATCTAGTTAGATCAGTTGGTTAATGAGGTGACCCAAATGCCTTCAATGCGTTTCTGAAACCTTAATCTATGGCTGTCAATGGTTTTTATCCTTTTCCCCGCGGATTTCATCTTTGATTTAGTTGGATTTGACAATAAAACAACAAATATAACATCTAGCATCCGATTTCGAACCAAAAGTAGTTATAAATTGAGTTGATCTTAGTCCCGGCAAACTTCTGCCGCCAATCGAATAATCGGTGCCGAAGCGGTTTTTGAACAGGACTTCGATCACATTTCTAACATCGCACCTTATCCTACCCACTTGGGCTGGGTCTGTCCATGAAAGGCCTCATTTAAAACCACCAAAACCTTTCTCCACCCTACAGCAGCCCCATTTCCTTGGCCGTTGAATATCTTTCGATTACTTTTATCTTATGTTTTGATTGAAGAAGTGTTTAAGATAAGATACCGTACAAGAAAGTTCTCATCTCTAGTTTTATCGGAATGTCACTTACGTAGATATGACTGTCACTAATGATCCCAAGAAATATATATATATATCCAAATTGAACGTCAAAGGCTAATAAAAACTTCACGGCTTCACGGCTTCATCCATTCCTTCGACGCCACCTTCTTCTTCCCTGCGATAAACGTCTCCACAGTTGAGCTCATCTCATCGCTGCTCAGATCATCGATATCACATAACCGTCTCATCCTCCGGCGAAAATCTTCCCGTACGTTAAGCCTCTCCGATCTCGACCTTCTGTAAATCTTCCCGTACTTTCAGTAGTAGCTGGGGACATAAACGTCATTCCACGCTTCCTCCTAATAGCCTCAGCTGTCTCCGCCACAGAACTGACCGCCCGAACTATCTCTCGCCTCATCGGTCGAGCCTCTCCGGCGGAAAGAGTAGTATCTGTATTTTCCAAAGCAACGGAGAACACGTC
This sequence comes from Cardamine chenopodiifolia, assembly GCA_963922655.1. Taxonomy (NCBI): domain Eukaryota; kingdom Viridiplantae; phylum Streptophyta; class Magnoliopsida; order Brassicales; family Brassicaceae; genus Cardamine; species Cardamine chenopodiifolia. The sequence goes on from OZ000467.1 coordinate 6,250,572, forward strand.
GGTCTCTGGGTTTCCCTCTGAAGTCTTTTCTTCTTTGTCAGTCACCGAAGGTTCTGTGACTACGAATATAAGATGATATTTCGCCCTTTTTTGCAGTGCTAGTTGACTGGTCGATCAATTGGGCTTCGGGACTGATCAAAAGCATTTGGATTTGTGTCATCGAATTGGGCCTGTGCATTTGTACCTTCGACACATGTCCAATCGAATTGCAAAAAATGAATGAACACGAGATTTGAGTATAAATATCGTATTTTTTAAAATCTAATCGTAGTAACATTATTACATCAAGAGTTCTAAAATAAAAATCGAATTTACATTCTACTTGTGAATTCTTCTTGACTAGTCTAACAAATCATATTACCGCATTAATTATGACATCAATAGTTCTAAAACAAAACTTGAATATACTATACGCATGGAGAAAAAACCCGATACCATTAGTGATTCACAAGATAGTGAATTATCAAACTGATTAATATCCTTTATGTTAAGTAATGTCCATGAGACTTTAAAATAAAATAAAATTGGGTCTCTCTGAAATTGTTTGCAAAAAAGTTGTCATTATCAATGGACTAAACTCGCATGCTCAGCGTTTATCATCACCATTTATAATTACATACAACGACTCCTTTTAATTTTGTATTTCATTAATATTCCCAGCCTCATCTCACCGTTACTTCCCGCCTCATGTTGACGATGTGAGAATATTTTATCATCATATCTATGCACTTTAATTTTTTCTTAGTAGCTACCACAAACGAGCACAAAATCACACAAGCTTTTCATAAAAAAAGCTGTAATGATCGTCCGTTCAAGTGGGTCACTGCCATAGGCTTCTTCATTACTAACATGTCCGTCTCAATTTTTGGTAAGCCCCTGACAAACAAAAAAAATTTAAATTTTTTATTAATCCATTTTTTTGAAAAAATTAGGTTCTTTAATCTTAAGAATTTTTTTTAAATTGGCAATGGGCCTACATTTGTCAACTCTGCCTAGGGTAGAGACGACCCTGATTACTAAATATGTAGAGTGAACTTCGATTTCTAACTTCTATGATAATGAAGTGGTTCTATATTAAACAACAAATTAATTATAATGAATATTGTCTAATGTAGCATAATTATTTCTAATTATCATTTAATTTTGACCGAACAGAAAAAGAAACGCACTTTAGAGTAAAACCAAACATACTCATCGAAATTCGTTTGTTTCTATATTAGTCATCTATTTTTAATAAAAATAACCATTCTAATTTGGTCCCATATGAATCAACCCTTCAACAAAATAAACTCCAGAAAGGTAAGAATATTTTTATAAATTTGTGTTATGTTGACCTTTTGTGACTTATGCTCATGCTCATCCACACCATACTTGTCTATATCTTGGTTTTAGCATCATCATACTCAATTGCTTTGTTATGACTTTAATTTCCATCTCTAAGGGCATGCCTTTGGTGTTTCTTACGGCTAACTGCTCACTAATTTAGGCTGCTCTTGAATAAAGTATTATATAAAACAACTACTGTATTTAATAGTTGAAAGATTCATTCTTGGATTGAGGAATCATGATTCAAGTTTTTTTTACTATGATTTCAATTATAGTTAGTCGTTGTGGATGACTAAATTGACAAGAATATCCGATATTCTACATACTACAAACATCAGTCTTCACTTTGACATGAGATCCTCGATTAAAAAAAAACCCGACTATCATCTACTTTTCTAAAATTTGGTATGAATTTGCTATTTATCAACTAAGTGAAAATAAATAAATAAATAAATAAATAAATAAATAAATAAATGAATAAAATAAGAAAGAGATGAAAGAATTTAATTTTACAAAGTACATATACCAAATTAGTGAAATCAAGCAAAACCAAACAAAAATGTATGAAACAACAAAAAAAACTTATACAAATATATTAACAAATGTGAAAATGATACATTGATAACAAATAAATGTTTATAGTCTAATAAAATAGTAATCATGTTCAGCCCTAATCAAGGCTATGCCGGTTTAACCCACTTCTTTTTGCCCATCGTTTACAACTCTTTAAACCTGATAATTTTTTTACTTAGTTTATACATTTGAAGTAGCTGTTGTCCTAAATATAACTAGGGGCTGACAAAATTAGCACTTCCACTCTCAACTTTTCTTCTTATCCAAGAAGAAAAAATAATTGTTTTATAGCATTATATATAAATGGGTGGAATATAAAAACAATGTTAAAAGAAAAAGAAATGTAGATCCTGTTTCCATAATTATAAGTCTTGTCCCAAATTCTCATTTGCATGCTTCGACAATATGTAGTACGTGTAAAAACGAGACTTTCGGACTCGGTCCTTTATTATATAGTTTTTTTTAAAAAAATTTGAAGCAGCTAATTTCCAGAAAATAATAAAGAATTCAGAAATTGCAAATTAAATTGCAAATTAAATTTCAAAAGAAATGGTTAAACAAAGCGTCTAGTGCAAACCTCCCCTTCACGCAAACATTTTTTTCCCCTCTAGCTTTAGCACTCCAAAACCATCATCTTCCTCTTCCACTATCAACACTTCCACTTATTGTTATATAGAATTCGTTTGAATGATAAATAAAAAAATAAAAATTGTGAATCAAACATAGAATGAGATTGAAACTCGTATGCAAATTTATAGACGTACAACTCTAATAACCAATAGTTATTGGATCTATTTATTTTTAATTTGTCTAATAGCCATTACACATGACTAACCTTGGTCAATAAATTATTAATATTGTGATTAATTCTATGGTTAATATCCTGATTAATACATATTGAATAACATCTATTTTTTGTGTAAAAACACAAATTAATGGTAATTAATTTTTTTATTATTATCTGTAACTTTTTGTGATATAAAATAAATACTTTTATACACATAAAAAGATGATAGAGGATAGATGATAAATGATGGAAAAAGACACAAAAAATAGTACATCACAAAAAAAAGTTTGTCGGGCTTCGAGTTTGGGTGATGCAAATCAAAGATATTGCAGTTGTATCTTAGGAAATTGAAATGTCATATAAACCGTCTCACTACGGGGCGTTTACAGAATTAAGAAAAGAGATTCATTTCGGCTCTGCAAATTTTTTCCTAATTCTTTTATCGGTAAATAAATATCATAATGTATAGCTCATAACTTTCCGATATGTTATTGGAATTGAGCGATCTTGGTGTATGTGCGTAGATATTGAAATTATCTTTCTAATATTATATAGATCGCATAATTTAAGTTAGTACAAAGAGAGATATTGAGTCTGTAATGAAACAGCAAAAATAAACGAGTTTTTTTAGAAACTAGATTTTCATTAGTTTCAAACGTTTTCGCGAATGTTTTGCAAGCAAGTTTGCAAAATGATTTAAATGGTGTAAAACACAACAATAATGGTTTTTGCTAATGTTTTGTAAGCAAGTTTGCAAAATGCATTTGTGTTTGTGGAGAGCGATTTCCACGAACGCTCTATAGACAAATTTGTGAAACGCTGTAAACGGTAATAATAGCGATTGTATTTTATAAGGTCTTATAAAGTGAATTTATGAAGAATTATAAAATAAAATTATAAGGTCTTATAACATGATCTATAAAATCTTATAAATGGATTATGCAATTTATTAATTATTAGATCTGATACTTATTGATTATTTCAACAAAATTTCAGAAATAATTAATATATTTTGTGATTTATTTTGAATAAATTACTATGCTTAACTGCATATTCCAGCAAAAATAATGAATTTAATTTTACAAATTCTTTTACATTGAATTTATATACAATTTAGTATACAAATTTGGGTTTACATGTTGTAACTCGAATTGTGAAGTATGACTAAATTTTTTATAAAAGAAACGGAGGTTTCTAATATTTGCAACGAGTGTGGTGAGCCGACATCCTGATTTGCGAAAGTTTGCCATTTGTGACTCAATATGCAAAATTGACTTATGACCTTGTAAAAAGATCATGACTCGTAAAAGAATCATTACTTGCATAAAGATCATGTATAAGTTGAATCACAAAGATAACGAATGTGGTAACAAGTTTGACTCAAGCAGAGACAATGATAAGTCTTAGAGCAAATAAACTGAAATATACATGTGTAATGTATTTTTTATAGTGGTAATATGATTTTAGTGAAACCAATCATATTTGTTTTAAGTGATAGAGGATGATATTATTTTAATACAAATTCTCTTGTCACTTGAATCTCATAAAGTTATAGAAAGAAAATTGAAAACTTTATTGAGACTTTGCATGATTTGTTGTGGAAAAACTGAGTAATCTCAGCTTATGTGGGGGAAAGTGTTGTTTACTACAAATAAATTCTCAACAAAATACCACATAAAGTTGTTGATAATATGTCAATGAACTATGAAAATTTAGTACTCTTGTGTAAATACTAAATACTTAAAGTGTGAGGTAGCTGATGAATATTACAGTACCACGTTATACAAATATCAATCAAAATCTTTCAAACAACTTATAAAGACAAGATCCAAAATGGAATCTGAGTAAATAGTTTGAAGAAGAGTTAAACTAAGTTGAGCGGCTTTCATAAACGCTTGAAAGATATTTAATGTGAAAAATTTATGCCAACGTTGTAAGTACATTCTGATATTCAATTGACTATACTATGAGTGCTAAGTTTTTCTTTGTAATGGTAAAACATGTCTTCTAAGGAGATAACATAAAACCATAAAACAATTGATCTAAAATAGAATAATCTCAATAAATTATACTAGTTTGGTTGACAACTTAGGATCATTTTATTAAAGGTTGGTCACAAGATCAAATTGTGAAATCATCAAGAGGAATGGGTTTACAACCTATGAATTAATGATGAAGTTTGATGGAAACCCAAACTCAATGACTGGAGATCCCAAGAATGAGATTCAAAGGGATATGAACTGATTCTGCGCAAAAAGCACTATGAGACTAATGTCTCTACTGGATTCCTAAGATGATTAGACAGTGCTATTTTTATGAGGTTAAGCGTTGAGCTTTTAATGATTTCATACTTTCATTCTCATGGAGTACAACATAATGCTTTCAACAAAATAGATAAGCATATGGAAAATCGCCTATGTGAGTGTGAAATGAAACCGTTTCTAGGAGAATGAACGATAAATGTTATATTCTCCAAGTTCACTTATGAAACCAGATATGTTCAAGGCCAAAATGAACACAATAGAGAACCTAGTTTTGTGAGAAAATGAAACTATGTGATAATTGTTGTCTAGGTTTACATAAAAATCTGAGTGGTTCAAGACATCAAGTCACCTCCTGGTCAAGTAAATCTGATAGTTATTCACTATGAACGGTTCAAGGCTGTCAACGCTACCATCTCAAATGCAGTGATTTTTTATTTGTACTCTTAAAAGTTTTCTTTTGAGTCTTGTCGAGTCGTGTCTATCGAGTCGTGTCTATCGAGTCGTCAAATGTATAAAGTTATTTCTATTCATGTGGAAGATTGTTGGAACTCGTTGTTATATGGAGTTCGTTTGAATGAGAAATAAAAAAGTGGAGATTGTGAGTCAAACTTAGGATGAAACTCGTGTGCAGGTTTATAAAAGTGTAGCTCTAATAACCAATACTTGTTAAACCTATTTATTTTTAATTTGTCTAATAGTCACTACTCATGACTAATCTTAGTTAACAAGTTGTCAATATTATGATTAATTGTATGGTTAATACCATAATTAATACATATTGAACAACTTCTATTTTTTAATGTAAAAACACAAATTAATTGTGATTAATTTTATGCATTATTATCTAATAACTTTTTATGTTATAAAAAAAACTCTTTATACGCATAAAAAAATAATAAAGAATAGATGATAAATAATAATAAAAAAACACAAAATCATACAATACAAATATTACAATTATATTCGAAGATTCTGAAATATCCGGTAAATTGTACAAATCTTTTTTTTAATTTTTTTATGCTAATATTTATTTTTATATTGTTTATTCAAAATTATCAGTTTGCTAATATCCGGTATCTATGAGTTAATGTTGTTTAACTTCCTACTCGTATCACGATCAAGAGTCCAGTGCGAAGCCTCTCTCCGATCATCATCCGTCGCCGGAAAGGTCGTTATGTCTCGCAACCGGACCGGCACATGTCTGAGCTGCTTGCTCCGGTTAGGGAAGGTCCTGATCCAGACGGTGAAGACTCCGGAAGTAGTGGAGATTACTCTAGGTTTGAAAGACGCTGCTACTATTGGATGAAATGTCAGCTCCCGGTGGCTCCGCCTTCAGTATCGTCGTCTTCGGACTTTAAACGAATGGATCTGAGGCTTCTGCTTGGTGTTCTTGGCGCACCACTAGGTCCACGTTAGTGCTCTGGATCTCCTTCCACACCTCAGCATCAAGAATACTACCATGGTGAGTGAGCTAATTCCACTGTTCTTCCTCAAATTAGGGCAATCTTACTCGAATTTGGAGTTTTTTCTTGAGGATTTATGTTCTTCTGTGCCATAAATCATAGTTGAATTTTGCTTAATCTTCTGCGGAATTAATTGAGATTTGTCAAATTTTCGCTGATTGTAATTATGGAGGCATACACCATGGCTTGGACCTCATGCTGCAAAAGGTCCGGTTAGACCATTACGACGTGCTCTTCAGGTTAGGCCTCCGGTCTCAAAGAAGCCTTCTCATGCATTTTTTCTTTGCTTTCATAATTAAATTGTTGCTGTTGTGTACTTTCAGGGACTTGACCCGAGAACCACAGCGTATATGTTTGCAAATGCAAGGTGCATAGGAGTAAAAAAGATTGATGGAGAAGACTGTTTCATTCTCAAGCTATGTGCAGACCCAGCAACACTCAAAGATAGAAATGAAGGGGCATCAGAGACCACAAGACATACGTTGTTCGGTTACTTCAGCCAAAAAACTGGTCTTCTTGTTCACTTAGAAGACTCCCAGCTAACCCGAATCCAAAACATTGGAGGCGAAGCAGTTTACTGGGAGACAACCATCAATTCATACCTAGAAGACTACAAACCCGTGGAAGGTATCATGATAGCTCACTCGGGTAGATCCGTGGCTACACTTTTAAGATTTGGAGATATGTCATCGGGACATAACACTAAGACCACAATCCAAGAAGCATTGGTAATCGATGAAATTGCGTTCAATGTGCCTGGCTTGTCAATGGATTGCTTCATTCCACCTTCTGAACTCAGATTTGATTCCAACGTTGAAGACTTATCTCAAAGCCCCAAAATCAAGACATTGCACCGCCAGAAAAATGGATGATGTCAAAACAAACCCTAGATCTGTTATTCTACTTGCTATTGTTGAAATTAAAATTCTTGTAGAAAAGCTATGTAGGAGAAGTTTCGTTGAAGATATAAATAGAGGGCAGGAGAATTTCGTTCTCTTTGCTTCGCATAATGCTAGAGGAATGTGTATAATTCGAGGTCTATTTTCATTATAAACTTAGTAAGTTAGTCCAGTTTATTTTATAATACGCTTTCGAATACTATTGTAGAAGCAACTATGTGTGTGTTCTTCAAGGATATTCTGTGCAGGGGTATCTATCTATTCACCTAATAGCCTGAAAATATTACTTTTGTCATCCAACTTATGGTTCACAGCGCAGTGCTAGAAATGTGAATTTTGGATTTCAAATCTTTCTTTACAAAGATGTGCACATGAGCATTTTCCTAATGCTAATAGACTAACTGTAAAAAAAAAGGTTCGGTTAATTAGATAACCGGTTCGATTGATTTGGTACGTCGCAAAACAAATCGTCTTGACCAACAAATAAACAAACACACTAGTATCATCGGTTAATTCTCAGATTCTCCATTTCCGCTCTTTGCCTCTATCGATTTCTAAATTAGTTTCGCTCTAGCGAAGATAATGGTGCTCTCTGACTTCACTGGGGTCGGTGTTGGATTCGGTATGCCCATTCTCAATGCTTTCTGGCCCTTTTCTATTTGATTCGACTCCTAATTGTGTGTTGGGATATCTAGGATTCGGTGTTGGCTGTGGATTTGGCGTTGGATGGGGCTTTGGAGGTTCGTTTACAACTTCTCAATCTACTTATATTACAAGTGAATTCTGCCAAAGAGTTAGATTTGAATCGGTTAAAGATTTGAATCGGTTAAAGATTTGAATCATTTCCATTGGGAACAATAATAATACTCTGACCTGCTTGCTTAGTTTCGTGATCATATATTTGAGTGAGATTATCCATCATTAGTCCCGAAGCCTAGATATTCCAATGGAAATGATTGTCTGATGGTAACTCTAGGCTACACTCTTTGCAAACTAAATTGGAGATATCTGTTGCTTTCTTGCAGGAATGCCTCTGAACATTGTACGCGTTGGTGCAGGTAAGCATTCAAAACAGCTACTTCTGCATCTTTATCACACCAAAAGGCTTACTTAAGCAGGGTAATGCTAAATTCTTGTTACACTGTATTTGAAGGTGGCGGTTGCGGGGTGGGTTTCGGCCTCGGTTGGGGTTTCGGGACTGCTTTTGGGAGTCACTACCGATCATCTAGACTTACATTTCAAGGCATCGAGTTAGAGACAACCGACAAAGGTGAAGTTAAGGTGGAAAACATATCCAAAAACACCACTTAAGCAGTCTCTCTTCACTATTCAATACAAAAAATATATATGCATCTCTATATTCTGAATTGTCATTTCACAATGCTCCACTTACCGTGAACAATCTTCAATCTTGGGTTTATGGTTCCAAATTATTCAATAAACTCTACAATGTTTACTCGGATTGGTTGTAAGACCTTTTGATGTCTATCAGTGAAACCCGTTTCAAAGAATCAAACCAAAAACGCATTTCTATATTACAAAACAACCAAAAACAGTGGAATTACTGTACAGTAGAAAATGTAGATTGCCAAATTCGTCTCTCTGCCGTTACAATATGAATGAACTCGAACGTCGTATTCCATGCCTGTCTTCTACATTGTATGCATTGCCACTACCACTGCAATGACAAAGACAATATAGATATATCTCAAAAACTTATTTAAAAGGGATGCAAGCTTTGCTTTCTAAATACGCATGATTCGATAATAGTAAATATTACCGATAAGAAAAACTAAAAGAAGAATCCAAATTGCAGCATGAACCGATTTACTATATCGCATTTGATACTGAGACCGTTGAAGATGCCTCTGTAGAGCTCCATACCAACCATGAAGCTGCTTTTCATAACAGTCCTCCTCACACTCCATACAACTTTTGCCCCTCTCAAAACATCCATTCACGAGTTGCTGAGAAACAGAAAAAGCCTTTTTAGTAAAGATTTGTACTAAGCAGGAGGAAAAATCTCGCAGTTGGAGATGGATCGATCTTACTTGGATAGGTAATAAAGCAGCATCAGAGTCTCCTTGACGATCTAAAGCCTTCCACTTTCTAACACAATGTTTGGATCCAGGCTCCATATAGTTTAGGAACCCAGAGACGCTAGGTACTTTCCGTGGAGGTCGAACTAATGGTTCATCAGATGGTTTCTGCAATAAACCGTCGTCAGTAACCGCAATGTTCCAAGCACTGATATCAGCAGTAGCACTTGCCGTCCTTCTAAGTCCATTTGCCTTTGCTTCTCTTCTACTTGTTGAAAGTTGTTTCTTTACAGAATCAGATGGTCCAGTCAAGAACAAGGCAAGCTCATTACGATCATCTTCATCTAAACGAACCCATCTTGGAGTTCCTTTGCCATCAGATTGTGCAGCTTCCTTGAGAGATTTCTCGATTTTCGAAACCTGAGCTTCCATTGCGAAAGTAAACTGGCGATGCCTATTTCGAGTTTCATCACTCAAACGATTGTCATAGCTAGATTTTACAGCTTTTTGGAATTCATCTAACTACAGCAAAAAAAGATTACACATTCAATTTGAGAAATCAATCAATCAACATTACACAAAAGAAACAATTAAGAATCGAGTTCAAAGGAAGGAAGGAAAGAAAGAAACCTGCCATTTGGTGGTTCCAAGTGCGGCGTGAAGATCTCTGTGAAGCTGCTCAGAGTCCCATACATTTGAATTTGAAGAGCCTTGTTTCTTATGAATCCATGTTCTGTAAGCTGACTCCATTCTACAGATGAATGGAAGATGATGACAACACTGTGAGATTTCAGATCTTAAAACTTAGATTAATCAGAATCCTAATTCTATGGAATCTAAAGCAAACAGACAAATTCGACGTTAACATCACCAACAATGCGAGCTGTAATTTCACAGATTCAAAACCAAAATTGAGAGATTAGGATTCAAAAAAAAAAAGCAACCTGTCAGCAGATTCCTGAACCTCTTCAGCAGCGGCAAAGAAAGGATCCTTCTCCCACCGAACCAAACTCGTCGTCATCTTTTGTGAAAGAAAACTATAATTTTCCTAACAAATATAAAATTTAAGGAAATAATAATCCTTTGAGGATCAGAAGAAACCCAGAAAGCAAAAGAGATTGGAAATGGTGGATCCAAAGAGTTCAGAGCAGAGAGAAAGAAACGTTAATCCAAAGCCAAATTACGGCCTTTCGTTACAAGCACGCGCACGTGCGAAAAATAGACTACAATGGGTTGCTCTCTAATTCCTTTTCGCAGATTATATCACATTCTCTCTTTTTTTGCCATTATTACTTTTTCAGATTTTTACTATTTCTTTGTTTAACGCTTAACGAATTAGTAATGGAAAGTATGATTAAAGATAACATATATGCGATAGTCATACTTTTGCTTACTAATCATATGCCGCAAAAAAATATATGATTGTTGTTGTGGTTTCTTGTTTCCTTGTATCTATGCCTCATTGGTCATATGATTGGCGAGGCAGCTAGAGATAGTGCGTTCATGAGGAATCAAGCACACTCCAGTGAGATAGGAAATAGTAACAGACACGTAACCTGATTTAAGGGTGAGCTCACAATTGGCGGCTATGGAGGTGGATACGGGCCAGGTGGTAGTGGGTATGGGTCCGGTGGTGGTTTGGGTTGGGATGGAGGCAACGGAGGTGGTCCGGGATACCGGTCCAGTGGTATTGGTGGTGGAGTCATCATTGGTGGCGGCGGTGGTGGGTGTGGCGGTTCATGCGGTGGTGGTGGTGGAGAAGGAGGAGGTTCTGGACACGGCGGAGCCAACATGAAGAAAACAGGCAAAAAATAGAAAAAGCAAGTAGCTTTCTTTAGGTCGTAAAAGAAAAAAGAAATAAGGATGTACTTAGCATCTTGATCATGCTTAGGAGATTGTAATGGCATCACTTTTAATGGATTAAGAACCTAATTAGTTTCTGCAGAAAAAATGAATCTGATGTTTTGGTATTAAAAGCTTATATGTCTTCTCTTGGGTTCGAACATTCTTGCAAATTCTACTGTATAAGCGATACAATAGCGTCAATCTCGACATCTGAGGCTCTTTTGCCACCACAGCAATCACATATTGACCGGATCACTTTTGGTAAACCTTGATTCTTCCCAAATCTTGTACCACCTACAAAAAAACAAAACACTCGAATCAGAAACTTGGAGCACTAAACTTAAATCATGAAACAGTCACAAGGATAAGCACAGCCATGAGAAAAAAACAGATAATAAAAATAATAAATTGTTGGCTAATAATTCCCAAAAAGTGTCAACATCTCACCACAGATACGCACCGCTCGACATCATGGTCTATATGCTTTAAACCACTTTTTTCACACTATCATATATGAAAGCATATATAAACTTCTTCTCCAAGTGATTCCAAGTAAAGATCTAAGAAGCAGCAAAGAGATGGGTTGAAACCCAACTAATTTCTGTCAGCTTTCTCTGCAGTGGAATTTTCTGCAAAATCGTTCTTTCTTCCTCTTCATGCACAACTCTTTTAGATGCTTTAGAAACACGACCGTCCTTTTTAGGCCCATAAAATAGTAATCGTTTTTCCTCTTCCTTGAAAAGATGCAGAAAATAATTTGGTTTATTTGTTTTTCTACATCTAGGTTTAAATTGAGAAATGCGGCTACCAGAAAACATACCCTGAGATTGATGCCACTGACTGCAGTGACATCATTTAACCTGTTAATACTTTGATCTGAAGAATCCCCACACAGTTTTTGTTTCTTACTGAAAGTTAACATATACTCTACGACTTCAATAACAATTATAAATTGCAAACAAATAGTGGATTATCAAAACATAAATTAAAATAGGAAAAGTAACTTATGGAAGCTGTAAATAGTTCCTCTTTCACAAACTAGTCAGCTCTATTACCTCGAGTGTTGTCTTGACATTAGCTCTCTCGGGAATGGTCCAGATAGGGCATGGAAATAAACCTGATGAGTACACAAAGAACTTTTCAGCTAGATAGATAGTCCATTTACTCGTCACAACCAAAATTCAAAGCCAAAACAAGGATAAACAGAAGCTAGGGTGGTCCAAAATATTAGCAAAACGAAACGAAATGCAGCATCGGTTGAAGAGGGATGGTCACCCTATGAGCTTAAAGAAGAGACCAACTAAATAGCATTCGGATCTATCTTTGAGAGTAGAATTTACAAGTTACCGTCGTGCTAGAGTCCAACTGTGTGGTCATTGAAGGAGAAATAGAGCTCGCATGGGTGGTGGATGTGGATAAAACCATTTTAGAAGACTGCTTCTCCAAATCATCATTTGAGCTACTAGGTATAGCATCGTTCTGTTTCAGTGGAACATTAATCCCGCCTTGCTGCACCAAAGAATGAGGCTTCTGTGCCTGGTCAAAACTTTGATCAATCGATTTCTGCTTCACATGAACCACTGATGAGAAAGTGCCTTGTGCCTCAAGAGGTTTCTTCTGACCAATAGAAGGTATTTCAGGTGTTGTCCAGACATTAGCTCTCTCGGGAATAGTCCCAGATGGGGCAGGGAAATTAACCTGTTGAGCACACAAACAACGTTTATTTAGATCGATAGTTCATTTACTCTTCACACCCAAAGTTCAAAGCCAAAACAAGGATAAACAGAAGCTAGGGTGGTCCAAAATATAAGCAAAACGAAACCAAATGCAACATCAGTTGAAGAGAGAAGGTAACCCTATGAGCATAAAGAGAGATCAACAAAATATCATTTGAATCTGTCTTTTGAGAGTATAAATTATAAGTTACCATCGTGCTAGAGTCCAACTGTGTTGTCACTGAAGGAGAAACAGAGCTTGCATGGGTGGTAGATGTGGATAAAACCATTTTAGAAGACTGCTTCTCCAAGTCATCGTTTGATCTAATTGGAATGGCATTGTTCTGTTTCAGTGGAATATTAGCCACGACTTGCGGCATCAAAAAACACGGCTTCTGTGCCTGGTCAGAATGTTGATCAGTCTATTTCTGCTTCACATGGACCACTGATGACGAAGGGCCCACTGTCTGATCCTTGGTGACTGGTCCTTGACAAGGATCAGGATATAAAGGCAAGGATAAATTGCCACCCTGAACCCTACTTGGACCATCTATAGGACCATCTATAGAAGTTAGCCTCTCAAACTTGGGAGCTGTTGTCGTGTTTACTGTAGACTTGGTCGGTCCTCCAACACCAGTAGATCCCACACTCTGATTGTTTGCCATCTGCATCCTCTGGATTTCATGAAGCTTCGCTCTCAACGATGAACCAGGAGAAGTGACGTTTGTACCTGGGTATGGATTAAGACATCTACAGTTGGTATCAATATGAAAAGAACTTGATGGAAGCTGCATGTGCTTCTGGGGATGCTTATTTAATCCCTGCATAGTAGCTGAACTGCTTAAGGTGCCTGAAGCTGTAGAAGGCAGTTGGTTAACATGAACTCCACGAGGATCAGATTCTTGAGCACTGATTTCTACAGTTAAAGATTGTATCAGGGATTTGCTTTTGTATGCAACGTAGAAATCATAAGATAAGATCTACCTGAAAGTTAAGAAGTTATATAATAATTACAAAAGTAACTGGCATCTGCTAAATCATTTATACCAGCAGATGCAGATGACACTTTGTTGTGATTTGGGGGTCCAGGTACTTTGATCTTCTTATTTCCCTGGTTACTTATATAGTTCATCTGAAACCGTTAGCCACAATTACAAACCAAGAAGTATTCAGCTTTTACTATACCACTCAATACTACCTGTGGTAAAAAAACTTGGTAATGCAGCAATTTTCAAGTGAGAGTTTTTATGCTATTTTCTTTTTGGTAAGGTTCAGAAGTGAGGTTCCTTTCTCATCACACGTTCATATACATAGCTTTTCATTTTGTTTCAAGTCTAGGAAAGAGTATTACATATATCTATCACTAAAAATACCAAACGCAATAGCAATCCATGTGGGACACAAAATAATGCCAAAGGGTGATTACCCGTTTCAGTTTGCTGAGTACCAATCTGATTATCTGATCATCTGATCATCACCTACAACAGCCAGCATATGTCGTATGAATTCTATTTCTGTAATTTCTTTGCGCTGTAAACAAGAACAGAAAAGTAATGCAATGAGAGTCTTCTATCAGAGTGCTAACTCATTTCATGAATCTAAAGCCCCACCTTAAATTTATGAAACAGGGTAAGAAACTGCATCTCTCTATTTTTCCCGAGTTGCTGGGATTTCAAGATATTAAGTATATCACAAATATGTGCTGGCGTACGACCATGAACCTGTTGGGTACTCATCTTTTGCAATTTCATACACTGAGGTTGCGTTCTTTCTGATTCATTACCAATAGGATTGTTTATAGACTTCAAGTTACTTTCTTGGGGAACATGGGAAGGATTCTCTTAGAGTTTACCTGGTTGACAATGATCTTGAGGCGGGTTGTGCTGTAAATGAGACTCGTTTTCTCCCTTTAATTCTTGGTTTGCATTGCCTAGAAAAGATCGTTGTTGCTCTTTCATCTCAGTGCTCTCAAGTATCTGCTGCCTATGAAGGTTGGCATTAGCATCTCCCAAACTACCATTATCCTTGTTGCAAGCTGATGACTCGAGGAATGGTTTTTTCCTTCAGAAATAATAGTATGTCTGTTATAAGTAAACTAATTCAATATCCCAAGTAAACAAAAGGGGGAAATCAGTTCAAAAATACAAAAAAAAAGAAAAAAGATATGAACTAGCATTGTGTTGTCGCAGATGATACTGAAAATTTCATGATTACAGTAAAAGAGAAGATAATCAATCACTAAAATCAATGTTGAGTATGCAACATCAAGATCACCAACACAATATCTAGCCTGACTAACAATCCAATTGCATCCATTAACAGTTAAAATACCTAAAAGAAACAAACCGAAGACTAGTACTATCTTCATGATACTATCAATAGATATTTCCCTTTGATGCTTTCCGCGGTTTAGCACATGAATTAGGTTTTCAAAACGAACCTTCGGTATCTCGAATCAGATTGGTCTGGTACGCGTCTAGTTCATCCCCAGAATGCATATATTCACCCTAACGATACAATTAGTGTGAATCAAAATCAAGATGCTCCGGCAAGACGGGACGTAGAATTTTCGCACATAGTACGGTAGTGAAAATGAGAGTGAGAGTTCGAAACCTAATCTCGTATTCGAGCTTGACAATGGAGGGATCCATAGAGGAAACTCGCGGTACCAATGGCAAGAGCTCGAACGAAGAGGAGTTTATAAGAAAACGATTTGTGGCATTTCCAAATTGCGCAAGATTTTATAAAGGGAAGGTGCCGATGAGAAACATCGTGCCGTTTTCGCTTTAGCTTGAACACTGCGCGGTGTTAAGAAGTTAAACGACCCGTCAACAAAAAGCTTTTTTTCCAACTCGAAAGTTAAGCGTTTTTTGGCATTCTTTCGTAAAAAAGGCCACATCGTTTTATTTGTATATAAGCTTCCAAAGTGTAATCATACGCGTGGGAAGTAGTTGAAACTAGAAGGGTCTTGATTATGCGTATTGCTTAGGAGTGTGATTATGTAATTTTATTAAACAGAACCAAAACACAGAGTTGTAGTGGTACTGCTATCATCACTTTATAGTATTCAGATAAAACTCAAACGCGTATCGATTATAAATACTATGTGGTAAAGAATAAGTTGATTATTTTTTAATGAAAGAATAACAAGAATTGGAATTAATCAAAGTCGAAATTTGTATGTACAGTCAACAAATTCCTACAGAACTCTCAACAGTTCTAGGCTACTAGCAAATGAAAAATCTTAACGTCTAACTAATTTTTCTTCAAAGTTGAAGTTTGACCAGAAAGTCAAATCGGGGCTTCTTCGCTGGCATAGGGCTCATGACTTCGTCGTCTCCGTTGACCGTCGAGATTTCGGGGATCGGAGGGATATTAAGGTCAAACCCACGGTGGCTACTGCTGACGTGGCTGGTGGACCCCGCGCCTTCAGAATTAGACACGCTACTACTGTTGTTGTTTCCTTCGTAGTGGCACCGCTTGTGACCACCGAGAGCTTGACCGGAGGGAAACGACTTGTGACAGATCGAGCAAACGTGTGACTTCCCGCTTCCAGTAGTCACGACGGTTGTCGCCGATGACGTTGACTGATCATCTCCTCCTCCACTGGATTGAGTCTGTGATAAGTTTTTCCGGTGGCTCGCCTTGTGACCACCGAGAGCTTGGTAAGAAGAGAACGCCTTGTCGCAGACGCTGCACTTGTAGTTCAACTTCTCCACCGTCTTCTCCGCCACCGGAGGAAGAGGAGCAGTAAGATGATGACGGTTGCCGTCGCGAGCGAGAAGCATAAGGCAAAAAGCTAGATACTCTTCCTCAGTGAGATTCTGGTGGTGGAAATCGGATCTGGATCGTTTAGAACGCTTACCCTTGGTCCAGTGCTCGATGCCATGGAAGCTTGAAGAATCGTTAAACAGAGGAGGAACTGGAGAAGCTAATCTTGGTGAAGTAAGAGCCTCGAGCGCCATTAGTTGATAAAAAAAAGAGTTCTGAAGATCTTTGTCTCTGGAGAATTTGAGGTTTTGTTATGAATAAAAATGTGAGGAATTGTTGTTGAAGAAGAAATGTAAGTGTGTATAAATTATATAGTTGGTGGAGTGCGGAGAGGAAGTTGCGTGACAAGTGGTAGGAAAGTGTGAAGTGAGGGTGGCGATTAGATAATTACTTTTTTTTTCTTTTTTTTCTTAAAATTCTTTTTTGGTGAATTTAAATATGCGGACCAAAGTTGTGATCAAAGAATCTAAATGTTTTTTTTCGGTAAAGGAGGAAAATAATTTGGGCACGTTTGGCTTGACATAGTACACGTGTGTAAGTGGTGTGCTTAAAAGAGGAGGTCGGCTATGAAGACTTTTTCTTCATTTCTTAGTGACGACTTAAGATATTCTAGAGTTTCTGTATTATGGTCGTTGTCATGGATGGTCATCGTATTTGCGTTGAAAGTATTTCTCCTTACTAATTCCATCAATTTCTTTATTTGTTAGGTAAAAAAACGTTTCAAATGAATCTTCTGTAGATAACTCTGAAGAGAGAAATATCTATAGAAGATTCATTTGAAACGTTTTGTTCCCTAATAAATAAAGAAATTGATGGAATTAGTAAGGAGAAATACTTTCAACGCAAATAAGTGAACCGGCTTGTGACTAAAAGTACCGGTTCAACCTTGCTCGATCTTTATGTAAAATTCTAAGAGCCTGTAAAGAAAATATTCGACTGATATTTTTTTATTGGGTATGATAAAGACGGGAATAAAAATCTAAACAACCATTCAAAGCTTTTGAACATTATTCTTAGTGAAAAGGCAAGGACTCATAAGAGGCTGAGTCGGTGCATGAATAAAAGACTTTTTCAAGTTTCGACAGTCGAAACCACAAGCTGAAATAAAAATAAATATTAAATCGAAGGAACCAACATGTTGGTATTACTTTATTATTATTGTGACAGTCATATCTCATATCATATGTGGGAAACGAACTACATTTGACTAAAACAAAAACGAAACGACATGTGACTCTCTCAGATTTCTTCACGCGGCAATCTTCAAACCGTCCGGTTTACTTTTTATTTGACGCTAACACTTAACCGGAAGACGAAGATGATGGATCGAAAATTTGGATCTCACAATGAAATGACTTTTTTGTTAAGAAATACACATAATACGTTATCAAATAATCTTGATTTTTTATATAATGGGTCAAGAAATACACATATAACTCCTATAAATTCTTTTGGGAGGCTGCTGGAATTATGATACCTTGATTTTTTTATTATTTTTGGTTGATAATAGATATCCTAAATTTGATATCTCGGATTTGAGTTTGGTTTCAGCCAATATATGTCTATAATCGATGATATCATAGGTAACGTTTGTGGTTATGTCTCGCCGTGGTGTTTTGTCGCTGTGGTATGCATTCCTGTTTTGTATGGTTCAAAACAAAAAAAAAACAGTACATAAAATGTGACATATATATATATATATATATTGGGGGGCTTTCAATTTGTGATATTATAAAATTCAAAAATGAAAAAGATAAGAAGCTATTTGTGTATAAAGGAAAACATGAAACTTGTGAGGTGGATGGATATGTGATGCAGAGAACCCAAAATCTAATTGTCGGCGTGTCATCATGCATGGGTCACGCGCCTTCTGAAAAAGCTCGCTCACACCCAACTTCTCACCGAAATAAAAAAAGTTCAAACTCAAACTCAAAAGTGATCGTCTTTTTTTCAGTTCTGCAATTCTTTTCCTACTCTCTTCTCGTGAATCTTTTACCACCGTTTGACGAGTAATCAGAAATTTGATGGAGTTGTTTGTGGTATCTGTGATGTTATAATGTGTGTCTATATATATATTATACATGACACCTTCATATATATATATATATTATATGTATATTTATATTGTAAATTTGATCAAATACCTTTTTATTGAATTATACGACTCTTGTCATCGTCAAAATCGATCTTTTATGCATGATTCGTTTTTTTCGTCTTATTCATTGACACATGAACGCAAATTTTATTGCAAATGAATGATCCTCTAAATGGTTCATTAGCTATATATAGATATACTATATAGTAATTGTCACGAGAAAACTACATATTAAATAATTGATTCTTTTTGTTTAATACCAAATATTATTTTTATAAGTATATCTAGTATAAAATAATACGTAATATGTCATTTGACTAAAAATATAATAAAATTTTAATTTCCTTAGAAGTACAATGGGATGTCATTTTACTATAAATATGATGGGATATTCCCAACAACAAGAAAAAACAAAAGGATTATATGAATATTGGAATTCAAGAGAAACCAAAATATTGATAGAATTCTTCATCGAAAGTATCAAACATGGTTGGCGTAATGTAAGTGATTGTATAAGTAAGATAATGGAAACAAAGATTATGTTTTTGAATTCTTCACTTGGAGCGAGAAAATTTACAAACATTATGTAATTTCGTAACAATCTAATCTTTATTGTTTAGATTGAATGTAATAAAACATTATATAAATCTAAATAAAGTAGCAGGAGGTTAGATTTATATAATCTTTATTGTTTAGATTGAATGTAATAAAAAATTATATAAATCTAAATAAAGTAGCAGGGGGTTAGATTTATATAATCTTTATTGTTTAGATTGAAGGTATTGGCTGAAGGAGATGTTCTATCTGAATCTAATTATCTGTAGGCCGTTACACACAGTGGCACATGAAGTCGAGAGAAAACAAATAATATCATCATTTAATATGCTTTAAAATCTTACAATAAGATTTGCATTTTGTTGTAAATTGAGGAAGTAGTACAACGTGATGACATTAATTATCATCATCAACAACATTTCTCACTCTTCTTGGCAAATGTTCTTGACTATAAAGAATTCCAGAAGATGACAGTTTTTATTCTAATCACATTTTTTTAAGCTGTGCTGAATTCAATTGGATGTATCTTTTTTTTTTTAATGTCGTTTTCTTTTGTTGGGGGTTAATGGAAGGGAAGTCATCAATTGTTTGTTTGTTCTTTATTTGTTTATTTGGGAGTGTGTATAGATTTGTGTACTAATTAAGCAACGGTTATTCAAATTTGGCATTAAGGACTTAAATTAATTATTGGTAATCAAGTTAGCTATTAACGGTACACTTCTAAGTTTTTTTTTCTTTTTTTTCTTGGATAAAGTCGATTTGTAGCACTTTGACATTTCGATGAATTCATGGACTTACGACACGACGTTGAAAGGATTTCAGAAAGGCTAAAAGCTAAAAGGCATGACGTTAAATTGTTACTAAAAAACGCATGATGTTAATAAAGGACAAACCTAAGGCCATCTTCCATCGATAAAAAACTCTTATAAGTTTTTTATCCAATATTTTTATTATAAATTATATCGATAAACGTATTTAAAAAAACTCTGGTTAAAAACCAGTTTTTAAAATTCTTAAAAAAAATTTTTAAAACACGTTTATTAATATAATTTATATTTTTTTAATCTTAAAAATCTCTTCTAAAAAATTTCCTAACCTCCAACAGAAATACACTAACAGGGCAAAAGCTAAAAATGCCTCAACCCATTTAAGAAGCTGACTTCAACTGTGTATAGCATTTAGAATATCTGAATATGGAGTATAGTTTTATCACTTCAATGGCGATTGGCGAGGGTATAATTAGCGGTTGACTCTTTTTTTGGCTCAAGAATTAGCGGTTGATTAACTGATGAACATAATAAGGAAAAGCTGGGAACAAGTCTTGACTTTAATAGCTTGCTATGAAAGCATCTCCAATGGTCTTTTATTTTTAAAGATCTTTATTAATTTTATAGCAAAATCATCTCTAATAATGCTTTATAACTTACTCTAAAATAGAGAATTCAAAGAGACAATTATTATATCCTATTTGAATTTTCTATTTTTCTACTTTTAGAGAAACACTATTGGTTAATAAAATAAACTATTATATGCTTAAAAATAAAAGCAATCATTCGAGCAAACACCTCTATTTTTGAATACCTCTATTTTTAAAGAAGAAAATAGAGACAACTATTAGAAATGGTCACAGGCTCTCAGTTTGACACATCGATCAACGTTTTCACTCACATAAATTCTCAAATAATATGTAGAGGATATATTTATTTTTCTAATTAAGAGTAGAGGATTATGTGATAATATTCATATGATATTCGGGGATTTAAACTATGTTTGTCAAATAACTTAACAGAAACACATGTATATACATATATATATATATATAGATTTACGTTGATAGTCAATTCTTACAATTACTTTTGTTTAAATATCATGAAAACATAGATTCCAAATAATCGCAAGGTTGCATATTGTTTTTTTAAAGACTTTTATTGGTACTTCAGTAACTACTGATTATCGGAATATAATTAACTTGGTGTAGATAATTGTAACATAAATTTTTTAACAAAAAGAAAAGATAATTGTAAATTAATGTATCAAGTGGAATACTGTATTTCTTATTTCCTGAAAGAGTATTCCAACATACTTTTAACTTCACATATACAAACTCTTTGTTTAAAGAGTTCAAAGAATTATTCTCAGTTTGACACAAACGTGTTCTCTCTAAAGCTTCTTCCACCTTTACATTTTTCTCTCATAACTTCTCATTCTAATATAAAGAGGATAAAAATATACCCATATTTTATTAAAAAACAGAGTACTTTATTATTCTGGAATACTGACTGTATAGAATGAAAGATGTGGTAGCGTCTTCCATCCTACATAAACTATAAGTATAGTTTTCGTCGTATTCGAAGTTCAAATCTACCAACCATTCTCGTTCATCGGATCCTAATATAACATCGGACCAGAACTAACCCTTTAGGACCAAGGAGGTAAATAATTTATTTTCCAATTCAGTGTGGAATATGAATATGACGAGGTCGATAGTTTAACTGGAAATATATTATAGGGTAATTTAAGATGTCATAATATCGAGTGGTAATTGATTCGAAATTATGAGTTTGGCCCTAAATCTTTTAATTACCGAAAAATAAAATAAAAAGTGACGACATTCTGACTTTAAGCGAGACAAGAAAACAAACAGTAATCATGCCCCACAATTTACTTTATTTATTTTTTATAAGATGCCTGCTAAAAACCAACAATTCGGACAAATCAATCAATACATTCATAATCAACTCTCTTAATTAACTAAAATGTAATTATACCATTTGAATATCAAAAACGATAAAATGAAAACGACAGATTCCATGAACCCGTGTGTATAAGCGCGGAATTCAAAAGTTAGAGGAGTAATCAGTTATAAGAAGGAATGAAACAGATAGGCAAATCCGTAAGATGCATTGTACCTTAACTCGTCCTCTAATTTCGAAACTTAGAGACAACTGAACATATCTTCAAGCTGTGATTTTATTTTCTTCGAATATTTTTGTTTTTAACTTATAAAGAAAATTTTATGTAAGGATGATCTTAAGACAAACGAACTAGTTGAATCTCATCTTGTCGGAATCGCCAACTTTATTTTGTGCCGTCCTAATATTTTTAATCATGTTTATTTATCTTTTATCCGATGTTCGTAGCTACTTGGCCTTTTATAACTTATAAGGCAAATTGCCTCCCAGCCGGACCAAAAAGATAAGAAGCTCAGATCACTTTTTAAAAATGTTAGCAAACAGTCAACTATAGTACATACAAATTAGCTTATTCATTTCACATGCCCATAACTAGATTAATTAATGTGTACATATGTATATTTCATTGAGAACCATGCATTTATATATGCTTATAATATAAAGTGTTGAACTTCGCCCTATTTGCATCTAAATAATGTTAAGTTCAACGGAATTTAATGTATAAAACCAGCTACATACAAAAAAAAAATACATATAAATTGTTTCCGTAGTTTAATTATGGCTTTCTCTGCCCTTTTCTCTTTTTGTCTTGTTTGTTTTCTAATGGTTTAGCCCAACACAAAACCAAAAACATACAATCATGAATGATAAGATTTTTCCAATGAACTAAAACTTGAACGCGAAATAAATCATTGATCTCATCAATAACATCCAATAATTATACTTTGAGGTTTAGTTTTAATAAAATTCTGAACTTAATTTTTGATAATTAACAGATACATTCATAATATAATTTCTCGTAAAAGGAAAGAAGAAAATATGCCGTATGTGTATTTGTTTTATTTGTCTAGGAATTTATAAGTTATATCTGGTAAGCATATGAATTTAAATTGGATTTTAAAGGAATATAAATTTTTACTTAAAAAAACTATGTGCACCCCCTCTGTATCATGCTAAATCTCCATGAACGCAATTGATTGTATCTTAAAAAATATTGACTAGAATGAGCCAATTTTATATGTGCTCGTCTTCAATGTAAATTGTGGGAAAATATCCTAATAATTATTTTTTAATTGTTGACAAAAAAAGTTGACAAAAAAGAATTAAAAAAAAAAACTACAAGCATAATGGTCATGTATATAATTGTAGAGATTGAGTAATATGAAAACATTTTCAATTCATTTATCCATATTACGTTGTTCTAGAGTGTGATCTATAAATATTGTTGGGGAAAAGATCAGCGTAGGTTTTGATTATTTTTACGAATGAGTTTTTCTTCATACATTATTAATCTTCCATGAAAGCTCATAACTTCACCCAAATAAGTTATCGAACGACGCCGGATATATCATGCTGCCTCCAACAAATCAGCTAAGAGAGAGCTACTGGGCAATTAGTAATTTAAGGTTGAAAGCGGCATGGATTAAAAAGTTTCTGTTCTTTTTTTGTTCTTTTTAGTGTTATTGAAGTTTTGATAATAATTCCAAATGTCGTGCATTGGCGTGGCTATATCTTCATTCTTCACCGGTCTCTTGTGTGCCTATGTAAACTCTCTCTCATTATTATACTAATCTCTTACCATCTTATACATATGTATTTAATTTAATTGAGATGAATAGATGGTTATTAATAAGAATATAATAATGTGTCGTGAAGGAGCGAAGCTGTTATTGTCGATCCCACAAGTTGACTGATCGTGTTCATCATCATGCATGGCTTCGCATTTCGTTTATTTAATTACGACTTGTTCACGACACAAATGATTGCAGCAGTTTAAGAATCTCTTGATCTCTCTTCATCATAACCAAATCTTCATCAAGAATAATATTCTCTTCATCATCATTCATCAAGTGTCTCCAACCTATATATATAGTTACACAAGATCAAGGACTATCATCACAACAAACGAAGAAGAAAAAGAAGAAAGACAAGAGTTTTAAGATTGGAGCGATGGACGTTTTTGTTGATGGTGAATTGGAGTCTCTCTTGGGGATGTTCAACTTTGATCAATGTTCATCTTCTAAGGAGGAGAGACCACGAGATGAGATACTTGGCCTCTCTAGTCTTTACAATGATCATATGAATCATCATCATCATCAGAACACTGTCTTGTCTTCTGATCATCATGCTCTCTTGCTTCCGGATATGTTCCCATTTGGTGCAATGCCGGGAGGAAATCTTCCGGCCAGGCTTGATTCTTGGAATCAAAATCAAGTCCAAGAAACAGCAACTCTTAAGAGGAAACTACTTAACGTGGAGACTCTATGCCAAACTAACTCTAACTGTGACGTCACAAGACAAGTAAGTGTTAAGATCAATGATATATATAATGTTTACTTTTATTCATTATTAGTATGAAATAAACTAAATACAATATCATTTACTCGATATAGGAGCTTGCGAAATCCAAGAAAAAACAGAGGGTAAGCTCGGAAAGCAATACAGTCGACGAAAGCAACACTAATTGGAAAGATAGTCCGACTCTAAGCAACAGTTCAGATAATGAGAAAGCTTCGGCCACAAGTGTTAAAGGCAAAACAAGAGCCACCAAAGGGACAGCTACTGATCCTCAAAGCCTTTATGCTCGGGTAAGAAAACCTCTGAAAATATTCATGACTTTTAATTAATGATTAAAGTTAATTATTCAGTATATCGGTTTCTATACGAGCTTTTTTTTTTAATATGTTAATGATTGTTGCAGAAACGAAGAGAAAAGATTAACGAAAGGCTCAAGACACTACAAAACCTTGTACCGAACGGGACAAAAGTCGACATAAGCACGATGCTTGAAGAAGCGGTCCATTACGTGAAGTTTTTGCAGCTTCAGATTAAGGTATGTAGATTATTTACGGCTTTTTTTGGTTAGAATCTTTTACAAAACTTTGTTTTTTCAACTAACAAAAATGCATTTGGTATAAATGTAGCTATTGAGCTCGGATGATCTATGGATGTACGCACCGTTGGCTTACAACGGACTCGACATGGGATTCCATCACAACCTTCTGTCTCGGCTCATGTGAAGGACTTACGAGTTATGTAATTATAGAGAAACCCATTTAGAGCATTTCCATCGGTAAGAATTCTTCGTGGGATTCTTACCAATATTTTTATTATAAACGGTATTGATAAACGTGTTTTAAAAAAAAAAATTTCAAAAATCGATTTTTAAGATTCTTAATTAAAAACCAGTTGTTAAAAAAAAATTTTTAAAACATATTTACCAATGCCGTCTATATTTTTTAATCTTAAAAACTCCAATTAAAAATTTCTGACGAAGACTAAAATATATATATATATATATATATATATCTAAATGGGCCCCAACGAAAGAGACCTACTCTCGGATCCTACCATTTTCTTCATGCTTGTTCCTTCTGACATTTTGTTATTCTTTTCTTTTTAACTTCTTTTTGCTCTTTCTTCATTATGGTTCTAAAAACTTTGTACAATTATATTTTTTAAATATGAAGAGGTCAATTCAGATTAATAAATATAACAGCCTTTCCTCTTGCAATTATTAAAATTTTAAAACAAATATATAATTGAATTGTTCTGCCAGGTTTTTGGTTCAGTTACAAATTACATACCTATTCGATCGACTTTATTTTCTCATCTCAATGCATTTATAACCTTTGTAGCGTCTCGGGATAAAAAACGAATACATATTTAATAATAATTCGACCGCGAAGAGATTGAAATTCATTGTGCACATAACTGAAGTTACTCAACAATGTAAAAAGTCAATGTTTTTAAAACTTAAAACCATTATAAAAAATAAGTCGATAGCCTAAAAATTATCCACGAAATGTATAAGTTAACAATCTAAAAAAACAAGTCGACCATGAAGAAACAAATCACCATTAAACAAATCAAATGTTAAATATATAGGTATACAGTTTTTTAAAAATAATTCAAATACATAAGTCAACCACTTAAAATTAAGTTAACTGTATTAAAACATTATCCAAAAAACATATAAATATACTGTTAAAAGTTAAATCGACCGTAAATCAAACATAAGTAGACGTGTAAAAATTTTACATTGTTAAAGTGACATCCAAAATATTTAAGTACAGCAGACGTATGATAAATTCGGTTTATACTTTGACCAAAAAAAAAGTTGACAAAAAAGGCGGTTTATACAGGTTCTAATTTCGGTTCCGTTTTTGTCTTTTTGATGTTTAAAAAAAAATTCTGCTTAGTCAAACCAAACCAAAAAAATTCTGCTTAGTCAAACCAAACCAAAAAAATTCTGCTCAGTCAAACCAAATTCTGATCACCACCGTGGACCCTCTCTGTGAAGTAGCGGGTCTTAAACGCTAACAAAGAGGCAAGTGAACACAGCATCCACGACTCTCTCTCTCTCTCTCTCTCTCTCTCTCTCTCTCTCTCTCTGCCATGGCTTGCGCCGAGCAGCCTATCAAGAAGCGTCGGCTCTATGAAGCAATCCCTGATTCTGCGCCTCCGCAACCGCAACTAGAATCCCCTTCATCTACAACGCTGGTGAGCTCGTTCCCAGCTCCGGTGACACCGCAGCCTCCATCTCAGGAGGAAATTCAAACCAGAAGCAGGAATAGAGATGAGATTCGAAGAGTGCATGAGTGCTATAAGCGTCTCAAATCTTGTATTGGTCAGAGAGATGGCGGACGCTCTGCGATTCTTGAGCAAACGTATCGCTCCCTCATCAATGCTTCCAAAGGTTTATTTTCTCTCATTCTTAGTTTTTTTTTCTTTTCTCTTCCGTACGATTCAATTTCACCGATTGGGTAATTGAAAATCTACAATTTTATGGAGTTCAATTTTTGCTGTTTTGAGTTTTGTGGGTTTAGACTTTAGAGATCTTTATATGAGAAAGAATATTTATAGTCGGCTTTTGGTCACTGAGTTAAGTGAAGTTTAGGGCTAGGTGCCGAAATATTCTGGTTTTCAAATGTGTTCGTTACAATACAATCTATTAGCTCTAGCATTATGACTTTTGTGTCTGAACTATTCGTTGTAGAGCAGAAGAACACATGAGATAGATTCATTTTCTTTGCTACAAATGTAAAATGAAAAAACAATCCCTTTAATAGGCATTTTTTGGAATTAGATTTCTCAACCATTCGAAGCTTGATGATGGTTGGCGTCTCTTTGTTGCCCATATCACACTGTGTCAGCTTTCATATGTTTCACATTTAATGTTACACCTTCTATAGACTCCTTATGTATGTGAATGCTGGAGAGTATCAGTAGGGTTTCATTATTTCTCAATTCTTGAGAAAAGCCCGGTCATTTGGGGTTCAATCTGTTGTTCCATTCATATGCTAGGTGGGGTGGGGTGTAGTTATGTGGAAATAATTCTATAAGAGGAAAATTAGTGCAGCGAATGACAGTTGCAAAAATTTAGTCCTAAAGGTAGAATTTTCAGTTTACCTCCAGACTTTTTAGATTCAATTCGTACCTTGTTTAAACAAAGGATGCCAGTTCTTAAGTACACCTCGTAGAGTCATTTGCTGTAAAGGAATATAAGCATTAGAATGAAGTTTGTTGGAGTAATGATTTAGTTAGTTTGCTTACACTTGCAGGTTGTACTAGCGTTAAGCGACTTGTGGCCGATCTTGTTCCTCGATATGCACTATACTGTCCTACTGCTATCGGAGATGCAGTGCAAGCTGTCATTGACATGCATAACTTCAGCTTGGAAGCACTAAATGGAGGACAAGATGCTGATGGTGTTGCTTTTCAGACTGCTAAAGCCTGTATATTTGGTCTAGTTGACCTATGTTCTGCTGCTTATTCAAAGATAACATCATCTCCAGGGGCTCGGGATATCTGCTCTACTGTGTTCAGAAATGTGTTAACCTTCTTTGTGCTGTCCTTTGAGGGGAAAGATATCTTTCAAATAGTTGATAAGAGCGATTTGAAGGTGCATGCCCTTTACGAAATTTTTTCTCAGCTGATGCAAAAACTTTCAGATGCAAACTCGTTACCTTTGATCAAATTATCCCAGTTTCGTGTTGTAGCTTTACTGAAAGTATTCTTCAACTTCCCTAAAAAATCTATTGCCACTTGTTTTGGATTCTTCAATTCGTCATCAACGGAGGATGTAGCCACAGGGAGGTATCTCATTACTCATATGACAGAAAAGATTAATGATATTGATGCCGCTAGTAATGAACCTGAAGTAGACGAGAATTCTGGTCAGACAGGTTCTAACAAAATAGAGGCCACTGGTAAGAATGAGGAAGGGTTGAATGGGATCCAAGAAGCATCCGACAGTCTAACGAGCTGCTTGTTAGGAATGGTAATACTCTGAGTAGTGTAGAATCAATATAAGTTACATTTGCTTTTCTTGTTTGTTTCTTATTTGTGTAGGGCTTTAGTTATTATTATTCCCTGTCTTGAGCATCAACCGTGCACTCATTTCATTCACTTGCTCTTTTCTTTGAACTCTGTATGGCTAATGAGTAGTGGCCGCATACTGCTGAAAATGTGATAGTTTCAAAAATCCTTCATGCAGGTTATTAGGAAGAGTCCCTCTATTGGTAGGTGGGCCTTCTTTAACTATAAAAAAATATGCAGCCTTTCATCCTTCATGGATATAGCCAGTGCTATTCCTTCTCTAGAGGAAATCTTTGGATTTGTTGGAAAAGATATCAACTTAGAAGATTGTCAAATGGAGAGTGACGAGGATGATTATGGAAAATTTTCAATTTCACTTGTTAAACCTCACAGTTCTGCAGAAAATGATGTCCGCTCTAGTGCTGGATCGGTATATGATGCTGGAGGTTCAAGATCTATGGATTATGAGGCTGTTGACCAGAGAGACTTGTCATGCGGTAGATCTTCAGTCCCAAGGGGGTTAATAAACCATCAGACACCATCTCCTTCTGCAAGAGTGCCTTCAGACTTAAGGAGTAACTCTGCGGATCGTAGAAACAATTTTGTTCTTGCAGGATCACCTGTTTATCAAGCAGCACCCCATGGCCCTTCATCAGGGCAAATTGTTTGGTATTTGGATGGGGACCCCACTGCTTTTGACATTTATCCGGCTTCAGGGCAGCTGTGGTTAGGCTATTTAGGACCAGATGAAACTGAAGGTCATCTAAGGTTTCAGCTTGATAGATATGGCCCAGTACTCCGTTTCTTTTTTGATCCCATGAAAGGATTTGCCCTAGCTGAATATAGAAGTATAATTGATGCAATCAGAGCACGAGAATATCTGCGAACACAGTTTCCTTGGCGCATTAAATTTATGGATATAGGAGTTGGTGCAAGGGGGTCTTTGAATGGGGTAGCATATGGTTATTGTACTCATTTGTATATTGGAAGCATCTCTAGCCAGTGGGAGAGGGATGAAATTGTCCATGAGTCACGGCAAGCCCTTTATAAGGGACCTCGCATGGTTACTGACCTGTACTATGAACATGCTCTTCTGATGGAGTTTGATACACCTGATGATGCTGCCATAGTGATGGCCCATCTCAGGTTTTTTCGCGGAGAAAAGAGTAAATTTCACTTGGCATCAATCAATCGTCCTTTCCCTCATGAAGATGGAGTAAGGTTTGTCTCTGCTTCTTCCAAGCTATGTTTTCTTTGATGATTTTGAACTATTAACGTTTTTAGTAATATTTAAATATCCAGTAGACTTTTACTTCTTACACACTTTGAAGCGTCCTGATTTTGGTATAGTTACACACCATGTTATGTTTTTCTGTCTCTGTAATTTGATCTGGAAGTTTCTTGTCTGAACAGTCATCCAGAGAGGCATCTTCAAATACCTTCCACATCAAAACAGGATAGTGGATCAGGGGAATATGTTTCCCCCTTAATGAGTACGGATAACCACTGTAATTCTGTACCTCCTGGAGCTACCTTTCAGCAACACTGGCCTGCTTCTGGTAGCACTCTTGTGAATTCTGCCCAAGGAGGTTAGTTTTGTCTCTTATCTCTCCTGAATCGTGAATGCTTTTTCACTTGTGACAGCAAATATTTGTGTATGAAATTAAGAACACCATACCTCAGTTTCAGGAACTCCTTCGTGTGTGCCCATGTCAGCTCCAGGACAGCCTGCTACACCGACATCTCAAATTCTTCCATCTCCGTTTGTTCAACAACCCATTCACCCTCCTCCAAACAGCTCTTGGGATACAAGATCTCTAATATCTCCAAGCGGTGATGCTGTAGCAACATCATCACAGATACAAGGAGCTCCACCGCAGCAGGTTTCAGGTCCATTCATGCCCCCTCCTGTGCATCTAGTCTCGCAGACACAAGGACCTCAAATTCAGCAGTATGATCAACTGTATCCACCTCCGCCTTTAGGACATTCATTACCCTCTGTAACCCAGCCACCACTACAACCTCAATCCCAGCCACCACCACCAGAAATGACGCCGCCTCCTCATCAAGCTCCACCACCTCCTTTGCCTTACTCACACCCACCACTGGTTCCTCCTCCTCCTAGTTCTCCACCGTTGCCTGCACCCTTACCTCCAACGGTGACACAGTTGTCTGGACCGGAGGCTTCTAAACAGAACATAGGGCACCATTGGCAGGGTGCTTTGTCCAAAAGTGGAGTTCATTACTCCAGCATCATTGCACAGAGATTGGAATCAGACATTTGCAAATATATCGTTGGATCTTCAGAGCCTGTGCAGTGAGTGACGACACCTCACCCTTATTTGATGCCTTGTGTTCAAAGTGTAACTTTCTCTAAAATCAAGTGATGTGCAATGAGGATGAACTCTCATTTCGTGTCTTTTTTACTTCTTGCAGATGGCCAGTTAAATTGGATATGACCAAGCGCACAGATATGAAGAACGTAAAATCTACTTTTACGAATACACAGCCGCACAAAGTGAGTTTCCAATTCCATTCTCTTTGTTCTCTGTCAGTTATTGACTACAAGCTTTTTTCTTATGATTTGAGGAATTTTGTTTTGTAGAGGGAGGTTTGTCAGTTAATTCCCGCAACGCTCAGCGATCGTAAAGGGGTATCAACTTTTCAAAACCTGAGTCATATAAAAGTGCATAGCGCCATGCCGCCATTTTGTCTTCCTGTGTAAATCATAGCTCTATCAAACTCACTGTTATTTTTTTGGCAGCTCCAAGATTTCATATCGTACTTGAAGCAAAGAGATTGTGCAGGAGTGATAAAGATCCCTGCATCAAGTCCTGTGTGGGCAAGGCATCTCTTTATTCTTCCCCACTCGCAAGAGACATGTTCCTTGCTTTCGGTTACCCCGTCTTCCTCTGAATGCTTGATTGGTTTGATTTTGCCCAAAGATACAAATGCTGAATGCTCGTGACATATACTGGTTGTATCCCTAGACAGAGGAGAGTAAATCTTGAAGACTTTCGTTGCTTTTTGTGGTAAATCACTTTGTAAATGAATCTACTAGTGTAATCTCACTCTTTCTTCACCCTTTTGAAGGGGACCAGTTGTAGATTTGTGTGAACTACATTAGCTGTCGCATCTTCCTTGAGGTAAAATCACATAGTTTGGTCAGTAAGTATGCGTTTGGCGTTCGGTTCATGACATTCTTCGACTAACAATTTCCGCAGTGGCACTGGTTTGAACCACTTTTTGACGTCTGAAATCATTCATACATACATATACATGTGATAAATAGATATTTTTTGAAAATATACTCAAAACACAAATTTATTGGAGTTTTTAAATGATTTATTCAATATTATGTTTTGTTGTCAACTTGTCATCAGGGGAGATAAAATGATACTAAAGATTTTTGTAAGTTTGTTTAATCTTTTTTTAATTTTTTGTGACAAGAACATATATCTGGGGCTGTGCCGTTGCTCCGCCCTCCTCTTCGTCGGTATTACAGGTTTTCACCCGCCGAAATCTCCTCTTAGCTTCCATCGCCTATCTTCTCACAGTAAACAACGATGTCTAAGCGACGCTGAAATCGGCAAGACGAAAACAACAGATACATACCGAAGGCGCAGCAGCAGAAGTTTATCGCCAAACCCATGAATTCAACTCCTACCTCTAATACAAATTCTACCGCTTTGCCCGTTTCCCTCTCTTCTTCGCTTCAGCAATCAGATTCTTCCTCCACCGTGACTTTCAGAGTCTCCGCTGCAGTGGTAGTAGGGTTAGGATGGGAGATCAAAGACAGTTGGTTCCGGCTCAAGGCGGTGGGAATTTCGTGAATTACTTACCGCAGGACGAGGCTGTAGCTGCCGGTCTCGGCGCCGATGATGGAGGTTTGGATCCAGTGGAATCTTAGGGAGTGGTGGATCTTCTCAATAGAGAGCTCACAAGGCTGCTTAAGCTCAATCCTAGAGAGTTTTGGAGAGAAGCTCATGGAGTACCCTATTTTAGCTTTGGTCTCTTGAGTTTCAACTTTTTTTGTGCTGATGTGACTTGTCTTGATGAATGACAGTTGCTAGTGATGCATCGTTGCATGATTTTTTGGATAGCTTCCTGCAGTTTAGAAGCAGATGGTATGATTTCCCTTTTCATAGTGTCAAGGGAATTGTTGCCGGCGTTATTGTTGGAGAACTCGAGTTATGCCGCCGTGTTTTCATGGTCTTGTATAGAATGTGAGTCCCGGCTTGTTTCATTAACCTCATAGACTTTCTTTACTATTTATGTTGAATAGTCTTTTTGAGGAGTTTGTGTTATATGTTGTGGCAGATCGTCTAAAAGGGATCCCGGTGCTCGAGTTGCTGATAGCCTCAGTCAGAAGGATCATGAAGGTGGCCTTTTGCTCTTTGTCTATGCTAATTCTATTCAGTTGTTATTTATTTTGATCTAATATTTATATTATGTAATTCCTCCAAGTTACTAAATCTTAGGCTAGAATTCTTTTGTGACTCATCCCTGGTGTAAGTTGCCTTTCCTAATCTAAGCATTGGGATATATTGGGATTTGTTGTAAGAATTGCATAGTGAGAGTAGTCTTCTCATTGATCAAGACTTTCTATGATGGATTGAGTTCGTCACTGAGTCCTAGTGTCTGATTATTTTCAGTTTTCTTCTTATATGCTTATTGATGTGCCTGGCGTGTGTTGTGGGCATTGGTTGAAATTTTTTTCTAGCTTACAGCTGTTCACTAGTTTTGTTTGTAGTTCTCTTGTAGGAAAAGAAGTTGCTGAACTTGCCAAAGTTACTGGATATATGTGCTATATATGGACATGAGAATGCAGAGCTCACAAAAACATTAGTAAGTCATTCCATGAGAATTACCTTGATCTGAAAGCTGAGATAATGTCTTACCTCTCTGCGTAATTGCGATAGGATTTTTTTCGTCTGACATTTAATATCATGGTATCATAATGGCCACTAGATGTTAAATCTGAGATAATCTTCTACTCTCTTGCTAATCTAATTGCCCCTTTCCCCCAGATTGGGAATGCTCTGAATTCACAAACCGGGATTCCTGAAAGTTTGAATGTGATGTTGTCTCATTTCTTGGGCATCCTGCACACAATGCATTACCGTTGCACCTCATCGTTGGAGGTATGTTATTTGTATTTCATTTCAGTTACTCCACTTTGGGATAGATTAGAAATTCTTTTAAGGCGTGTATATAGGCCTATGTGTATATATTAAGATCACATCAAGTGTTAAATTTAATATTCTTGTTTTGATTAGTTTTCATATTCTTTTCCTTGGATCTGTATTTCTTCTAAATGTCCTTATCTGCAGACGTTGTTATCAAGCGCAAATAGTGAAGACCATGGACGTAGACCACTCCAGTTTGACCTTTTGGAGGTGAATCTCCCTCCTTTTTCCTGAAAATTGCTCTGTTGTTACATTGTTACGATTTAGCATTTGCTTTTGTAGACACATCATACTAGTAGCATTTAAGTTTCTGGTGCTTCTTTGCTATTCTTGTCTTATCTTGAACGAGCAGTATAAAATATTCAAAATATCGCATGCCAAATAGTTGATTCCCTTGCAGTAATTTATATGTTTAAAAAATCAAAGATTTTGCGTGTTAATAGTGTGAGGGCATGTGATGCATCTATGCTAATTTATCTTTCTATTTGGTTAGGTTATGGACTTCATTAATGATGGAGTTGTGTCTTTGGATGCTTTCATTTCTGCCTTTAAACCAGCAGCATTAATTTTGGCATGCCTTGTCGAGACAAGGTATGTACCACCTGGTGTCTAAATCTG
Organism: Cardamine chenopodiifolia; assembly: GCA_963922655.1. Classification (NCBI taxonomy): domain Eukaryota; kingdom Viridiplantae; phylum Streptophyta; class Magnoliopsida; order Brassicales; family Brassicaceae; genus Cardamine; species Cardamine chenopodiifolia. Next base: position 6,284,944 of record OZ000467.1, read on the forward strand.
TCAATTTCTCTTGTGAGAGAACACTTGTTGAAGGCCAGAGAAACAGTTATAGATGTACTCTGAGTAGTAACATCCAAAGTCTTGCATTTATCACACAGGATTCCTTGACATGAATCATCTGTTACTGGCTTTGTAATATGTTGCAGTATGAGTTTCTCATGGTTGATGAAAAAAAGTACTAATAGTGGAATTTTAGTTGCTAGTGGTGATCTGTATTTGGCTCTTTTTTTTTAATTTGTTTTGATCATAACCTAAATTCATCTTGTGCAGTTATGGGAGCGATGAACTTCTCTGCAGTCTTGTTCGGTTGCATGATTCATTGCTTCTATCACTTCATCGTGGCTTCCAGGTCTTGTTCAATGATGGAGACCATGATTCTCATTCAGACATATCGACGAGTTTAAAGATGTTTTCAACAAGGATAGGAAGTGTATGTTGGAAAATCTTAGATATCTGTTATCTCAGCAATGATTTGTTCAATCACGAAACTTTGATTCCAGCTGTCACAAAGATGTTTCCGTCTAGAGTAGAGGACCCTATCGTAAGGGCAGATATACTGATCCAAACATTCAGGGAGATCAGTGGAGTTTCTGAGCAGTCACTGGAAAGCAAGAATCGATTACTCAAAAAGATTGAGAAGAATTACAGAATAATTGATAGACTTAGAAGTTTACAGAATGCAGGTATTGTCTCGGACAATCTGGTACTGCCCAGCTGTTACCTGATTTTCCATGTCAAAGTCGGTTCCAGTCTTTAGTATGTATGCTCTGTTAGTATAGATTTTGTAGTTCACTGAAGGTGAAATGAACAGCACATTAACTCCATTGTTAGCTAGTGAAATTGATGTGAAAATTTCTGCAAAAACTAGCTCTTTGTTTCTTAATGCCATGATAAGCAGTATGGTCTAAAGCAGTTTTGCTATTGGTTTCAATGCAAGATGGGTGTCTATGGAAGATGAGCACCTTCAGTATTTGTCAATGATCATGTTGCATTCTGCTGATACTGTCTCTATGGAGTCGCCGCTTCTTCTAACTGGGGTTGAAAACACCAAAGAGCTTATAGATGAAAATGCAGTAGTTATGCAATCCAAAATCAGCCAAATAAAAGACATATTCCCTGAGTATGGGAACGATTTCTTAGCTGCCTGTCTTCAAGCCTATAACCAGAATCCAGAAGAAGTTATACAGAGGATTCTTGAAGGAACCCTCCATGAGGATTTGCAGCGATCGGATACTTCACTGGAGACAATGCCACAACCTAAATCTGCTCCAACTCTTAGAAGCAAAGACAAAGGGAAAGGAAAGCTCATCGAATCTGACACTAGTAGCTCTCATATGTACACAGAGCAACCAATCACACGTCCCTCGCTTCCAGCTTCATCAGCCTCATCCACAACGGTTGGGAGATTTGTCAGAAAGCCAAAGGATGATACACCAAACTACAAAATTCTCGATGCAAGAAAAGAAACCGACAGAGAAAGGAACGCTGCCTTACTTGCACAATATGAATACAACGATGAATATGATGATTCTTTTGATGATCTGGGCTTGAGCGTTGCGGAATCAGGTACCGAAGAAAGTGGATCATTCGGTAACAGAGCTGAATCAGCAGGATCTGAACCCTCTACTGCTCCAAAGTGGGGTAGCCGAAAGAATCCTCAATTCTATGTGAAAGATGGTAAGAACTACAGTTACAAAGTGGCAGGCGCTGTTGCAGTTGCAAACGCAAACGAAGCTTCACTGGTAAATGAAGCTGAGGCAGATAAGATACATGGATTAGGACGTGGAGGAAACATTCCTCTCCGGGCGGTTAGAAAGCTTACCGACTATCAGGCGCAGAGAGTTGAGAAGGGTCAGTCTAATGTGAACGTGAACTCCAACGATGGAAGAGAGCATGGGAGAAGGGGAAGAGGAAGAGGAATGGCAAACAGAGAGCAACAGCAAGAGAAGAGTAATGAGAGTATTAACAACTCAGAGGTTACTACAGAGGCGGAGAATGGAGGAGGAAGGGGTCGAGGAAGGGGACGAAGAGGTGGAGGGAGAAATCATAATCATAAGGATAGAGCTATGAAGAAACATATTGCTAGTATCTCTGGTTTCTAGAGGTTAAAAAAATAACAAAACCACAATGGTTACAAAAATCAGTACTTTGATTTGATTGTAATGCTTGTTTCTGGTAATTAAAAGAAGAAAACTAGAGTATTGTTCCTTTTTGGTTAAACAAGTTTGTTTTGATATATATATGCAACAGTAATAATAACCATTTCAGTTAAACTCACTTTGTCTAAGTTATATTCTTTATTCGCAAAAATGAATAGAGCAGAAACATTTATTTATAATTTTTATTTGTGACAGAACACGATTGTAGAAGCAACTACACCGTTTGTGAGGTCTACGTAGCTCACGTGGTTAATATACAATAAGATAAGTAAAAGGAAAGCCAAAATAAAAATGAAGAAATTAAACTCAAAGCCACGTGTAAGAGGATATTCCATAGATGTGAATGAGAATGATTCTTCTCCGATTATTCACCGAGTAGAGAAGAGAGTCATCGGCGCCTCTCTCCTATATATAACACTTTGATCCTCACGTTTTCTTCTTTCACCAAAAGTCTGAACCTCTCTCTATTCTCTTTCCCTTAACGAAATCGCCTCTTTAATGGATATATCGCCTCTCCGATCTCATTCATCCTCGTTTTTATCTTCCAGTCTTTTGTTGCTCTTCTTTTGTAGTCTTCGTGCTTCGATTCATTCTTCTGTTGTTTTCGATCCTTCTTCTTCGCGTAGTTTTCAGTTTCTTTGATAAGTCCTTTTTTGTTGCGTTTTTTTTTCCCGTCAAGAATCAGCCGCTAAAATAACAATCATGGGGAGGAGTAAGCTTTTTGTTCTTGATTTTTAATCTTAATTTGATGAATTTAAATTCAATTTCACCTGGATTTGTTTGTTTTAGGGTTCAATTGGGTTTGATTTGATCCGCTTTTCTGAATTCATTTTCCTTAGTGCTTTTTAAATTTGGATTCTTGGTTTGGTTGGGAAGTTGATTTGATTCAATTTGGTTGATTTTTTTTTGCTTTTTTTTTCAGAATCTCAGCGTAAGAACGCGACCATGTTTGATAGTGACGATGATACCAGTAGTGTAAGTTCTTCCTCCACCATGCTATCTGAAAGAGTGTTGAATCCTGGTATGGATGAAGTTCAAGTTCACAAAGATGCTTTGTTGGATCAATCCCTTGATGCTCTCTATGAGAAAAGGTGTTAAAAAGCTGAGTGTTTTTTTATGTGCTTTTCTTGATGTTGATGCAAAAAACTGATATTTGGATTATTTTGTGGATGTGAAGGAGTTCAACGAGAGAGCAAGCTTTGGCCTCCATTGTTGACGCTTTCAACAGCGACTTGCAGCATGAGTTTGTTGAAAAGAAGTAACCATCTCATACTCATTCCCTTTTTAGTTTAACAATCCACTTCAAATATATTGATGACATCTTATTATTGTTTTTATGTTTCTTCTTGATGATCCAGGTTTGCCACTTTATTGCATCAGTGTTTACACTGCACCAAGAAAGGGTCTACTAAGGAGACCGCATTAGCATCTCATGTTATTGGTTAGTCTCTGAAAAATAGACAACTCATGCATCATCTTCAGCCTTTATATCAAGTCATATTAACAGTTAATTCGTGGTGTTTGCAGGGTTGCTCGCTTTAACTGTTGGACTCGGGGATCAAGCACAAGAGATTTTGGAAGAATCTGTCATTCCACTTTCTCAAGCCCTTAAATCTGGCCGTGAGTCCTTGAAAATAACTTCGGTATGAATGATTTGATAATTGAGCATTTTGTTATTCCGTTACAGGTTTCTAAACAAGGTTCATCTTGGATATACACCTTTTTGATGTCCTGCCATTTCATTGTAGATACTTGAGTGTTTAGCAGTCATAACCTTTGTTGGCGGGACTGATCCAGAGCAAACCGAGCGATCTATGCAAACAATATGGCAAATGATTCACCCCAAACTAGGTTCTAATGTATGCATCCTACTCTTTCTCATCAATTTGGTTTATTAAGAAAGTATAAAGCAGGCTCACATGTAAGTTGTTTATGTAGGTTGTTGCAACTAAACCTTCACCTGCTGTAATAACCGCTGTTGTCTCTTCCTGGGCGTTTCTACTCACAACAGTTGATCAGTGGACGCTAGGTCCTAAAATTTGGCAAGAGTAAGTCTGAGCATCAGGGTTTTCTTTGATCTAGTCTTTACCTATTCGTGGATATAAGCTAATTAGATATTATTGTCATTGCAGGATTGTAACTTATCTCTCTTCACTGTTGGAAAAGGATGACCGTTCTGTACGTATAGCTGCTGGTGAAGCACTTGCACTGATCTTTGAGTTGGGAACTCTAGAAAAGTTCTCTGCCGAGGTCAAAGGGTCTGCCAATGGAACCGTGAAAGAAGGAAGTGTGTCTCAGGAGGCACTGATGCACATGCATGGCTTGAAAGCTAAAATCACTAAACAAGTTAGAGAGCTCTCTGCAGAGGCAGGTGGTAAAGGTTCTGCTAAGAAAGATCTCAATACCCAACGAAATTTGTTCAAAGAATTGGTTGAATTTCTTGAGGTATACTTTCACGTTTTCAATGATATATGCTCCTGATGAGGTTAAGCTGACTTTTCTGGTCGGATTTCATATATGATTTTTTATAAATTATGACTAGGATGGATACGCACCTGAAACCTCAACAAAGGTTGGAGGGGACTCTTTACAGACTTCAACGTGGTATCAGATGATACAGGTTTCTCTCAATCTTTATAGGACTTGTCTCTTTTTCTTGTGACTGGTTTTAACATACAACATACATGTTGCATTTTAACAGTTAAACTATTTGAAGCATTTCCTTGGGGGTGGCTTTATCAAGCATATGCAGGTCTGTTTTTCTATTCTCCTTTCTTTCCAAGTGGCGACTTTCTTAGGTGTTCTTTCCTTGAAAGCTGACGCTTTACTGTTTCACAATTTTGTTATCAGGAGAATGAATTCCTTCATGATGTATTTAGTTTCACTCCAAAAAAGAAGTTTGGTGGAGGAAATTCTCGTATGTCTAATGACGAAAAGGTATGTGTGGCTCTGCATTCATCTTTGTTCCTTCAATTAGTAGGCAGAGATTATTTCTGACTTTTTGTATCTACATTTTAGAGATATGCATCAGACTGTAATATGCGTGTCTATGGTCTTATCCCATTGCACAATCTTTGTTAACAAAACCGAATTTTGTGATTATTTTGTTGCAGAGGTTGTTTAAATCACCAAACTCAGCTCTCAACAAAGCAAGAACGCAGTTCCTGACCAAGCAGAGGATGTTAGCTAAGGTATTATAAATTGCTGTTTGTTAGTCTTCTCTGGAACTTTTGTTGTGTAGAGATTATACAAGTAAATGCGTTGTGTTTCCAACTGTGATGCAGAATATGAACGTTGGGCATTACGCAGCGACAGCCACAGTGGAGGATGAATCTCTGATTTACAATTGATTTTGTAGCTCCGCAATCTGCTGCTTTTGGACAGGTGTTGTTGTATCATTACACACTTTTGCTGTTTCATGTTTTTGACTACATGTCCCATCATTATTATATCACTTTGAGATCTCTTTTTCATTTAGAACAGTTTTCAACTGTCGAATGTTATTATTCCTATGATTCAATTTAGACAAAGAGCAATGTATCTTAGTTTCCAAGGCCATCTTGGGGTATCAAACTTCCAAAGGCTGGAGAAAAAAGTGGTACCTTTCAAAGTCTAAGATGCGGCATAAGGAATTACATATAAGGGTGTGCTTCAAGGTAGCAGCAACAGGCATACCAAGGAACCCTAGCATGATGCTAACGAACCATTGTCCCCAATTTAGTGGTGTTGTATCCACAAATGTACCCAGTAGCTCGATTATGATTACTTGGAACACCACTGTACACGCTAGAACCATCACGAAAACGTAGTTCTTTAGTATCCCCTTGAACACATCAATCGTTTCCATTTCCCTCGAGCTTATCTTATTGAATACCTGAAGAAAAAATAAGATAATAAGATGCAAACATGGTTATGGTTGCTAGTTCTTTCTTTGAAAGATTGTGGCGCAAGAAGTTTACCTGGCAAAACAAAGATGTTGAAGATAAGGGTATTGAGTGTTAGAACAGAGCCAGGGCCATAGAGACCAAACATTGTCTTTCCCTTTGTTTGAAGACACCATATGATGACAAGCTGGTATAGTGACTGACCAAGGATGTTCCTCCACATTACATTACTTATGACGTTTCCTTTCCTTCCCACTGGAGATCTCTTCATCAGATCGTCCTGTGGTGGTTCAGTCGCTAGCGCGAGTGTTCCGAGTGTGTCCATTATCATGTTAACCCACAGTAGTTGGACAGCTGTCAGAGGCGCATTTCCTGAGACATGCAGTAGCAATCGTTGCAATAGAGAAGTTAGTTACAATCCCTGAGGAGATTGGTCTTTTTGAACAAGGGAAAGAGAAATTTGGTGGAACTAACCAGTAAGACAGGCTGATAAAAAGTTGACAATAAGAGCCACAACATTTACTGTCAGCTGGAACTGGACAAATTTCTGAATGTTTATGTACACAGAACGGCCCCATTTGGCCACTGTAACGATCGTTGAGAAGTTATCATCTAGGATAATCACATCCGCACTCTCTTTTGCCACCTACGAAAATTGGGAAATTAACTATGTTAAATGTTCTTATCCAGACTTGAGTTTTATGCACAGTGTGGGCTGTACAGAGTATTATTTACTCAGAGAGATTTTCTCATAAACCAGATAATGAAAAAGGACAAGGAAGACTGTAGACACACCTCAGTTCCAGAAATGCCCATTGCAAGTCCAATATCAGCTTCATGAAGGGCTGGAGCATCATTTGTTCCATCGCCTGTCACCGCAACTACTTCCTGAAACGTTGTACGGAGGAGTCTCACCAATGTATGCTTATCCATGGGCGACGATCTTGCCATCACCTGCAAGAAGGAAATTAATACTTGAATCCCTTGTAGAAGAATCTGTCCTAAGGAATTTGTTAGAATCCGGAAGATAATGCAAATGTAATTGAGAGTTTGTTTCCTGTGGCGGATCAATTGGTTCTAAAGTATAATCAATTTTATACCAATACTTGAAACTTGTGTTTGGCAGACAATCACCTGCAATTTTGGGATTAGCTTGAGCAGTTCCTCTTCACTTTCTCCCGGAATTCAGAACCTTCGATAACTATGTCGTCACCAGTCAATATCCCGCACTCCCTGGCTATGGCTTTCGCAGTAGTAATGTTAACTCCCGTCACCATTCTGACAGTGATGCCCGCAGATTTACAAATCGCAACAGACTCCTTGACTCCAGGGCGGACAGGATCTTTGATGCCCACAATACCTATACAAGTGTATCTTCCACTTGGAATAGGAGCTTCTAATGAGAATTCATCACCAATCTCGATATAAGCGAGGCAAAGAGTTCGAAGTGCTTCACTAGCAAATTCCTCAATTATGTTCTTTAGGTGACTGGTAGATTCTTCATCAAGGGGAACAACTTCACCATCTTTGTTGATGTACTTATCACAGGCATCTAGAACTATCTCAGAAGCACCCTTACAATGCGCCCGGAGATATCCTTCAGGCAGCTCAATGACAACTCCCATTCTTTTCTTTGTAGAGTTACACCATTTGAGGCTTGTCTTACTTCTTGAAAGTCCCCTCCGAGTGACAACCCAAATTCTAACAGAGCAGTTTCTGTGGGTGTTCCCAGTATCTCGGTTTTGTTTCCTTTGCCCACAACAATCTCACCACCAGTGTTAGTAAATATAGATTGCAGTAGAAGTTTAACAGCAGACTCAGGGATACTAGAGGCAAATTTCATAGCAGCATCAGAACCATTAACCTCATTGGCTTGCTCACAGATGCAGGCTTTTACAACCGTCATGTGATTTGTTGTCAGAGTTCCAGTCTTGTCGCTACAAATAGTTGTCGCAGATCCCATTGTCTCACAAGCAGCTAGATTGCGCACTAGCGCTTTGTCATTCATCATCTTTTTCATGGCAAAAGCAAGACTTAATGTCACAGCTAATGGCAGACCCTCTGGGACTGCAACCACAACAATTGTTACAGCAACAGCAAAATATTCCAGCATTGCCATCAATTCATCACCAGTCCAGACCCAGTGAGAACCATCTTGGAGCTTCTGAGTAGCCAATCCTTGAACCAAAACAGTAAACGTAATGACAGCGAAAAATAGACCTATTTTACCAAGGATGATTGCCACACCATTTAGTTTTACTTGCAAAGGTGTCTCATCATCACCGCCTTCACTTATTGTAGCCATCAGTTTTCCCCATTGAGTCCTCATTCCAACTGTAGTCACCAACATTTTGCAAGATCCATCCTGAACCTTGGTACCAGAGAGAAGAAAGGGGTGTTCCACGCTGACACTAACCGGTTCACTTTCTCCAGTCAAGCTCAACTCATTAATCAGAACAGAAAAACCTGAGATAAAAAGACCATCAGCAGGAACCTGGTCTCCAATGTTAAGATGAACAATATCACCAGGCAGTAGATCATATATTGAGATTTTTTGCCTCAGTTTGTCTCTGGTAACCTGAACCACAATCTTCTTCTTCTCTGCATCCAGGTCCTTGAATTGCAGGGATTGTCTATAATCACTGGTGGCAGTGACAAACACAACAAGCAGAATACTAGCCACTATACCAAGTCCGTCATGGGCACCAATTGGCCACCCTTCCATCAGTATCCCAACTATAAGCGATACAAAAGTACAGACATCTAGAATCATGAGGGTGGTATCCTGAAGGGCTTCCCAAACAAATACCCAAAAGCCACGAATGGGGCTTTCTGTGAATTGGTTGATTCCATAAATTTCTTTTCTTAGACTCAGCAAGTCTTCAGATGTACCAATTCCACTATTAATAGATGTGGGGGGTTTTTCTGTGATGCCCTCAGTTCCACCATGAAGTTTCAACTTACAATTGACCCCAACTCATCAGGACAAATATCAAATCCTGCTTTTCTTACTTCTTCAGCTACTGTGTAATCACTGGACAAATTAAAGCCTGTAAGCACGCAATACATTCTCTTTAAGAAAAGAAAATACGCATTGAATAAATAACAAGAAAGGGCTAGTCTATTCTCACTATTAATGCATTGAAGTGCAGCTTGTGAAACTAAGACCGGCACTCAAAATTTTTCCTGCATTCATAAGGTTGACAAAGGAAATTAGTATTAGAACAAGAACAAAGCACAAGTAACAGTAAGCCTTTATCTCAAAGCACAAATGAACAGTAACTCTTTATCTCTCTAATTATACTATTAACGCCTCCTTTAAAACGTGTGTTTGTACAAACTAAAAAAATACACTGGATCAAAAACACAACGCTTGAAACGAGTTAACAGATTTGGAGAACCATACGCCATTATGTAAAGAGAATCATGTTTATTTGCTACTTATTTCATATATAATTGGATATATATTTTAATGGTAACTCAAGACTCTCACAGATAGAGGTCCAAGGCAGAAACTCCTGAACGTCCTTACTAACAAACACCACGAAAAAAGCCTGAACACTTAACGTAATGCAATCTCAGTCATTGCTAGTGAGGGGAAAAACCATTAAGCAGATACTAGAAAGATACTATCATGTAACTAATGTAAAATATATCCCCCATTCCAGTGAGATTTCCATACTGAACAAGATAGGAAGTCATAGTTTCGAATTCAGCATTAGGATCCCAAACCGAGCTCACTTAGAAGAAGTAGGTAGTTAGTGAGTCAACCAACCAAAAACTCGGAATGCATTTGAATCAAGAGATCTCTAACAGTATACAAGCAGAAATAGAAAGATTTGTTTCAGTAGTAAGAAGTAACCAAACTCGGAAGAAAGACGCGCACCTGATTGGAACGCCGAATCGCCTCCACCTCGGAACGCTTGAAAAGATTAGCGGTGAATCTGAATCTCCTCTTAGGATTCTTCACGATCCAGCAGAGCTCCCACTGAAGCTTTACCGCTAGATGATTCCTTCACAATCTGGCTGCCCGTGTGTTTACTCTGCAATGTCTTCAACCTATTCTGCCCCCCCCCCAGAAAAGATTTTGCAGCTGAAACCTGTACGAGATGATAATAAAATTACTAGAGGAATATCCTCTCATATAAAACAGACATTGATAATCCACTCTTCGTGTCAGATGTTGTCTTTTAGAAAATTCCAGTTTGAAAATCTTCACACAAACTTGGCTAATTAATGCTAACTCTCACTAGCATGTCACTTACACTAAATTACAGTCATACACAGATGCATCTAAACATTATAAGAAGAGATACCAGTTCAAATTAACAAATTTAAAAGACAAAACTTATAACTTGTCTTTTCAAGAAATTTAAAGCAGTGAAGAGAAAGTACAAGTTTCAGGAACAAACCTTAATGGTAACCGATTTTTGCTTTAAAATTGGTGGTCGAACCCCAAATTGTGTTAGTGATTGATCTAGAAGACGGAAACATCCAGCACGTCTAATGTCCCAAAAACGTATTGCACCATCACAACCCCCCAGTATACAAAATCCACTCGCTAGATGTAGACCATTCCACTGACATAACACCATCTGGCATATCATGACAATATGGAAATTTTGTACCCTGTTTTTAGTTTTTTATCTAATGAAATTTGGATATGCATAAAAGCATGAGTATAGTAGCTTATTGTTCCAGTAATTATCAATGGAATACATAAAACATCTGATTTACTTTCCTATCCAAAGAACAAAAAAAAATTAACTTACCACGGTGACCAGATAAAGTGTGAGCGAATGCCCCAGAAGCTATGTCACAGAGGCGAACCCGTACATCTTCAGTGCGCTGTTGCCAAAGAAGATATGGCAGTTCTATAAACCTTTCCAGGCATTTTAAAATCCACAACCGCCTAAAACATATCAAAAGAAAAACTTAGAGAGACTAGAATAACCATAAAAGCTTCTGGAAAACATGAAACTCGAAAGTGCTACACTTTCTTGATTAAATATAGTAGTATTGGTATCCCAGACTTTGATGTAATGATCATAAGAGCCTGTAACGAACAGTCCAGTGTCAATGAGATACCAAATGGCAGAGGTTATGGCATATTTATGTCCATTTTCATGTTGCTTGTCGAGAGTAATATACACTTGTGCTTGGCAATAAGACCACTTGCCTCGTAATCAGTAGCTCGCTGAACATCAAATACCGCGGCTGAACCATCTGATGCTCCAGAGAGCAGATATCTCCCCTCCGTCAAATCAACCTGATGACATTGTTAAAAAAAAAGGGTAAACAACACTCCAAAGCGTCACAAGGATCAATTCACATTAAGAAGGAAGCAACACTAACTACTCAAATACGATCTAATATGCTTACTGATTATAGTCATAGAACAAACTAAAGTAGGAGACAATTAAATTAAGTGATCTCATCAAATTTCTCAGCAAAACATATGAGAGAACCTGAAGGGAGTAACGGAGCCACGATGAGGAGAAACGAAATCTTTTCGATTAGAGAGCTGAAGAGACAAAATACGGCGGGATTTGAATCGATTGGCGAAGGAATTTGAACGAATTTGACCCGTTTCTCTGAGTTTGATAGCCTCCCACATTCTCCTAGCATCTCGTCTTCTGATTCTCCTGGAATATATCAGATTGTATGCCCGAGTTCGATCGAATCAGCTCCAAAACCCTAAGGATACTTTTACGATTTTTGATCTTCTGCAAAGTTTTTTCTCTGTAGCCCAAAGGTCAAGATAACCTAAAGCAAAAATCGAAACCAAATCTCAAACCAAAACCTCAAAGAGAGAATTCTCCGGTAAACCTTTTGTAAACTTAAATATCCTCTTTAAACCAACTAGTTAAATTCATGATAACCAAGCCTCCACTGTTTATTTAATTTCTCTAGGTTCAAGAATTTAACCCAACTCCTACGAATTAATACACTAACCCAACTGGAAATTTTACTGATCATAGATTTTAACTGATTCAGAAATCCAAGCTAAATTATGTGTTACTAAATCAGAATTTGATCGGTTGTAAGTTAAATTTGATTTTGGATCAAATTTAATTATTGGTATAGTTATCTAATAATTATTTTTTGGCCAAATCTAAGACATGATTCAAATTCTAGATTTTTATAAAAAAATCATACAACTCCACCTGCTTAAAAAGGTAATAGAATTATCCATACACATCTTCACCTTCTTAAAAATAAAAAATCTAAATATTTTCATATAATTATCTAGATAATTTATAATAAAATAATCTAGACATTAAAGAAAAATTCATTTAGGATTAAAATATTTGAGATATTTTATAATGTGGGATTATAAATACATCATCCCTTTTTATTTGTAATCAAATTAAGAAGTAAGTAATAAAAAAAGAGTTAGAAAAAATCAAAGTTTTCTATTTCCTAAATTTCCTGCTAATTATTTAAACATTGCTTCATCGTCTTTTTAAACAAGATTTTTACTTTCCAACATGATGTTATTATTTTTAATTATTATTACTAAAACATAATATTTTTATAAATCTTCTAATATCTTATTTTATAAATGATTTCATTTTTATTATTTATAACAATATGATGCTTTAACCGTTTGAGTTTTTCAAAAATAATTATGTGGAATTTGGTTAATTTTTCAAGTTTGAAATTTTCCATGATAACAAAAAAAAATCTATCTAAAATAGACACTGGGTGCTGAAACTCATTTGACAACCAATCATCTTCTCAAACACTCCATCCCTTTTATATTACATGTCGTTTCAAAGTTTAATTGTTTTATTATAAATATCGTTGTGTTTCTAATACAATATTTTGACAAAATTTATATTATTACTTTTATTATTTTTATGTAATGGTCAATGAAAATAAATTTTTAGTGTATTGAAAATGATAAAAGAGACAAATTCACTATTTTCTTAATTTGTGCGTAAAAACTTTAAATGACACTTATTATAAAATATAAAGAGTAATTTTTTTTGTTGTAACATCGAAAGTTTCAATCTTGAGTTTGATAAAGTTTGGAAAAAACTGTAAAAGTATATATGAGATGAAAAATTTATAGTGATTTGAATTGAGTTTTGAGATAATTTTGATGAGTTTTGGTGAATTATGAAATTTGTTATTAAAATTTTCTTAAATCTCGAATTAAACAATGAGTTTTTTATGTTCGTACTTTTACTTAAGAAATATTTTGAAATCCCACGTAAAATTTTTAAATCCAACTTTTAAAATATTTTCAATAACAATAAATTTTTATTATATATTTTAAAATTATTAATCATTTATCATTTTAACTAAAATTTCTCCAAATACTCAGTAAATACACCGTACTAAAAATGGAAATTAATTGGCAACTACTAGATGATACGCTATATATGTTTTATAATTGCAGACTATAATTAGCGATGTGAAATTTTAACAAGTCTCTTTGAGACGAACGCGGGATCAGCCCAAAAAGTATTGTTTATATGATAAGGCAAGTTTTGACACGTCATTAGTGATAACCAAGACGACAAATGCAATATTCATCTTGTTTCAGGACAAAAATAAAAATTAAACTAAAGTTGACATCTCAACAAAGAAGGTAGCCCATGATTGAAACATACATTTGTCAACTACCACCATTCGGATTGCCAGAGACAATCATTTGGCACCTTTTTTTATCATCAATATTTATTTATGAAATATATAGGCTTAAATATGTTTACACCTAAGCTTAATAATTAAGAGCATTGTCTTACGGTCATACCTATTGCCATCGTGTAGATTTTTAGATCCCACTTGGTTGTCGGCAAAAAAATATGAACGGACCCGGTTCTACATATTTGGTATGCTACATTTAATGGCAATTGGAGAAATGTTAAAATCATTTTTAACCCATTTAACCTTATTGTTTTACGGTTCTTAACTCTCTTAATTTAATAAGCAAGGCTATAGTGGACAAAAAACCAACAACAAAAAAAGAAACTGAACTAAATTTACATTAGGTGATCTAATTCAGTTTCAGTTAAATCTTTAACTCGATATGATTAGCACTTCTAGAAAGATTTCGGTTTTCCTTAATTCGAACAGTCCTTCGACAGAGATTCATGGAAACCTTAGAAGACATTAGAGACTTAGTTCACAGCTTTGAAGCTGTTCGATTAATAGATATGTTTGACCACGAAAAAAAAGAAAGATTTCGGTTCCAGTTTGGTTTTTATGATGACAGGCACTGTTAAATTATTTGTTGGCCATTAGTTTGTGTACATTTACACTTACATACTTTTAGGAGGATATAAAGCAATCACAGTTTTAAGAAGTTAATTAAACATGTTTGATGTCAAAGTGTTGTTTTCATATTCTTTGATTGCAAACTTGTTTATAGACAAAACATGTGTGGTTCTAACATGCGTTTTTAAAATCAAAAGTTCATTAGGAATTGATTGAAAAAGTTTGATATTTTTAATTGGTTTTTGTAGTTTATTTGCTCTTCATCTGAAATTAATTTAGTCGTGGCCTCGTTGTGATATGTATATACGTATTATTTTCTCTTTGTATATAATTGTGCTTGTTATTTTGATTTCATGTGTTGTTTCACGAAACACTAATGAAGTAATGATCTAGCTAGATATGACAAACGTGTGTGAATGACATCATGCTCAAGATAAACTTCATAACTCCAAATACGACAAGTACGGTAGTTGTGGCTGCTTAGGCGACTACGTGGCTGCTTAGGTGACTACGGTGGCTGCGGTGGTAGCGTGGTCGTGTTCAGTGGCTCAGTGATAGTGGGTTCTAGCGTTACCGAGAAGCGAGTGTGGCACTGGTGAAGTTGCATTAGGGGTTCGTGAGCATTGTTTCCGTTCTACTTTTGCCTTTTCCCTCCGAATAGTCTTTTTGTTTGGCTATCTGTTTGATTGTTTGCTAGTTTCTAGTTTCTAGGTTGGTTTCGAGGGCTCTTTCTCCTTTTTGTTTCCTATTGCTCTTGGGTTAAGATGTTCAGCCCGGTTTTTGCTGTCGGTTTAAGACACTTTGTAACCCCGATCGTAAAAGTCCGCTATTAATACAAAACCATAAATTTTATAAATAAATACGACAAGTGCACAAATGTTTTTACTCTGTTGGGTTAAATGTAAAGAAGTTGAAGAGTATATTTGTGTTTTTCATCTGAGTTGTCATCTAACTTCATACATCAAAATTAGGATGAAAAAAATCATGGAAATAAACGAAAAACTCCGAAAACTGTACCGAATAACATATGTTTAATATGATTTAAGTTTTTGAGAAATCTTCAACCAAAGAAAGGTCAATCAAACCAAACTGAATGTCATGAAATTTTCTATTCCATCTGTTTCACAGTAAGTGTAGTTTTAGATCTTAAAATTTGTTTCATAATAAGTTGTTCTATCTTCTTTTTTTTTTGATAAAAATTGTATCTTTGCAATGCAGATTTTTGATAAGATATTTTATGTTATATCCCTTACTGTTTTAACGAGGTAAACAATAACATACAATTATATAATAAATTAATTAGAGGTAAAACATAAATGTTAATTAATTTTTTAATATGTATTGAAACTTTAAACAATATTTTAATATGAAACTAAAGGAATATGAATTTAATTTTTTATAAAACAAAATGTTTTAAACCAAATTTATCAAAATTAATGTCCACCCTAACTGAAAAAATAATTTTTCTTTTACATTTATTATATTATGTGATAGTGAGATCTAACAAAAGATAAATCAGTATTTATTTATTTGCAGTTCACAAGTTTCATTTTTGTCTAACGATCATTTTGTTATTTTTAGAAGCTTACATATGTTGTCGACCGTTCTTTGCATATAATCATCTTTTTTTTGCTCATCTTCACCCGTCTGTGTATTGAAAAATAGTCAATAGGTCACACATATCTTGACATTTTCATAGCAATGGAGTTATGACAAAATAAGTCTCACCAAAAGTAAGTCCACATCCATGATACAAGTCACTGCGGGTTACTAAACAATTTTTTGTTAAAAAAGTCTTCATATGTAATATCAATTTTCAGAGCTAAAAATGTTATGTAAAAAGTAAAATTTTTGAGAAAATTCTAAATAAATGTGTTTCGTTTCAGCAAATATTTTTTTGTTTATATTAATATACATAAATAAATTATTTTATAAATAACTAATTTTAATTACATAATACGAATCCAAGCATACGCATAAAATTTGTTTAATATCCAAAAAACTAGATAATACAACACTACAATCCACACACATTCTCTAAAGTCTAAAGATGATGATTGGTAGGACAACTCCATGATTGGTCCACAGCCTTAAACACCATTTTATTTACCAATCGAACTTTTATCTTTTCACTTTTTAAGGTTTTCAGATTAGACACAACCAATTTCTTTTTGAATGGTCATATATTTTACAGCCCCTACGGTAGAATTTTGTAATTTATTTGCTTGTAACTAAAATATTCAGTAAAACCTAAACCAAAATATTTTTTCTAGTGGTTATATTTTTTAATAAATAATTGTTCTTCATATCAGTTTTAAAATTGATATTTTATTGTATTAAATTAAAATAAAATTAATTTCCTGTACCTTTAAAATTTATTAACATATGAGTTGTTTATAGCTTTGTGCTCATTATCTTTATCAGTGTATTTTTGTACTACTTTTCTATATATTCCGGCACAACCATTTAAAAAAATGTTTAACAACAAACTCAAAAAAAAAACATCGGATGAAATTTGATCATTTTTATTGGGCGGGGCCATTCCGGTGGTGGTGATGATGAATGAGAAGTAGAAATGAAAGGTCAGAAGTCAGAACATATATTAAGAACAAAAATTTTAAAGCAGTCGTTGGGATTTCTTTTTAGGATTTTTTGGGGATCTATGCTATGACTCTAAATTTGGATTATTATTATTTATTTATTTTCAACCAGGGATTTTGTTTCTATATGTACGGTTATAATAATAAAAAAGTTTTAAAGAGTTTTAAAAAACTTGTTAAGGTTGATCATACGCGAGTCATTTTGTATCAACCCAACGAAAACATTGGGACTTAGTAGACTAATGAAATACTTCAAACTTGTTGCTTTTTGATTTGACAAATTTGAAATTAAATCACTCTTAGAAAAAAAAACATCAAACGCACCAAACTGAAATGTGTTAATAAACCTGTAAAAAAAAATCCATTCTAACAATCAGCACATACATTATTAACAACACAGAATATTGAAAAATTATCAAAAAAATGATTACGACATACACTTTAGTAGTTTGTGATAGTGCCATTTTTGGATTACAACTTGAATTCAAATCCGGATATTGCCGATAAAATTTTAATTGGTTTCTTTTCAATCCGCCCATAAAGCCGGTAACACCTAGTGTTCGTTCATTGTGTGACCATATAATTTTAATTACGTAATTAGTTAGAATGCCGCCAAGAGATAAGATCCATAATTGCGTAATAGTGAATCTTGACCTTATTAATTGAAGTCAGTTCATTTATAATTTTTCGTTGAACATAAATAATAACCGGACAAAAATTTAAGTCACCTGAAAAAAACTTCCATAAAAAGATACATTTAGGCAAATGTTATAGAAGAGCCCCGAACTTTAAAATATACAAAACAATCCCACTCTTTTGATACTCCATCTGTTTCATATTAAATGTTGTTTTAGAATTTAAAATTTGATCATTATAAGTATTGTTTTGTATTTTCTATACAGTTTTTTAAAGTTTAGTATTATTTCTATTATTTTAATGTAATGACCATAAAAATATATAATATATTAATAAATGATAAAATAGATAGATTTATTATTTTCTTAATTAGTTTGCAAAATCCTTAAAATACAATGAAATTGAAAGAGAGAGTATGACACAAATCCAAAAAATAACATAAACATGATTCGAATCCGGAAGCCTAGATACGTAATGACTTCATCACAGAGACGACACACCAACTGCATATAAATGGTCATCCTGCTATTTAGAAGAAAACACAATAACAATTATCTTACAATATAATAATATCAATATAGCAAAATTTGTAGAAATTGTTGGAAATAACATAATGCATGAATTTGCATTAACTTTTTTAATGATCTATGATATTTAGGGAAGTAAAATTTTCAAATAATTGATCATATTATTTGTGTGAATAAATATGATGTAAACCCTCAGTAGCAAGGAGAAACAATTGGGGTATTCGTAAACATTTAGTAGCTCATGTACGATTTAGGAAATTTACTAAGTTTGGGACTTGTATAGTAAATGTCGTATATATTAAAAAAAGAGTTATCAGAATGAGCTCTTTCGTCTGCATCCAAAGGCTCTGTCTTTAATCAGAGCTTCGGTCACGGTTACCAGAAATAATTACGATCACATAAACACAAAAGCCCCAAAAGCTCGAGAAAAGAGAAGTCTGAAGATTTTTAGAGAGAGAAAGGAGAAAAAGGAGAAAGAGAGATTAGCAGCTTTGTTGCGGTGCAAAGAAGCAAATCTGACAGTTCGCAGACACAAGAGAGAGCAAGGAATCGAAGATTTGCTTCTTCTTTCACAGGAAGCAAACCAAATGCTATAGCAAATTTTACATTTTCTTCACTGAAGAGAGAGAGAGAGAGAGAGAGAGAGAAGAAAGTGCGTAGAAAATTGAGTTTGGGAATGGAATCGATCTCACTTGGGTCTCTGCTCTTTTGATCTGTACAGAATTAAGCTTCTTCTTCCTTGTTCTCAAGTTTCGGGTTTTAAGGACCTGATTTTGATCCTTAAAGCCGAGATCTTTCTCTTTCTCAAGAGGCTTCTGGTTAATTTCTCGTAAGTTTCTTCTGCTCTGAAGGGTAGAATTTGGCGAGCTCCAATTGTATTTTGAGCAAATAATTGAAGGATTTGAGATAGGATTTGTATTTTAGAACAATCTTACTCTGTTACGAAGTTGTAGTTAAAAATTGTGAAAAATTTAGGGTCTTTAGGTTTTGCTGCTGGGTTTTGTGTTAAGATTTGACTTTTTTCTTGTTTTCAGAAGCTGATCCCATCTTATCTGTTGTCCTTTAGTTATTACAACCAATAACTATTGCTTATTTTCAGGTGGTTTAGTTTTGAGACCCTTGAGCTTCAGAGGTATATGTTTGGATTTATATGTGAGCACAGAAGACGCACCTGTTGGCCAGAAGCGAAGTGAATTGGCCAGAGGTCGTGCAGTCTTCAGTAGTTAGGAAAGTAGAGATGCCTCCTTCTCCAGCATTGAGATGCTCACCTGGTAGGGAACTTCCAGGGAAGAAACATAGACGAGGATACAGCATGGAATATGGGATATTATTCACAGATAAAGACGAAGACCTTGCATTGTTTAGTGAGATGCAAGACAAAGAAAGAGATAGTTTCTTGCTTCAGTCATCTGATGATCTTGAAGATGCATTTTGTAAGTTATTTTTACTGGCTTCAAATCAATTTTCTTTGATGTATGGGCTTTAGATTAATTCAGGTAACTGTGTCACCATGTTCCTTAACTTTTTTCCTTTTACTGTGGACATTCATATTCAGCTAGAAAATTGAAGCACTTTTCGGAGTTCACCATTCCTGTTCAAGGAGAGAGTAGCAGATTGCAGAGTTTAGAGGGAGATAAGAATGACTATGATTGGTAGCTTTCATATCTAACTTGGATCGTTTCTTCTTTTCTTTCTGGTTCATTGTTACAACAAATCCGTATAATCACCTTTCAGGCCAAGTGAGATTGAATTTAAACTAGATATCTTCCTTACTTATAGTACTACTCAAAGATATTTGCTTCTACAGCTTCTGAATCCATAAAATTCTTGTTGGCATTACTGTAGTTTTTTTTCCACCATTACTGTAGTAAATTGTGTTTTTTTCGCTCTTTTTGATGCCTATATTTTTCCTATTGTTTCCACTCGTGGTCTTACAAAGCTTACTGCATAATCTATGAAAGGTTGCTGACGCCCCCAGACACACCACTTTTTCCTTCATTGGATGACACACCACCTTCAGCTAGTGTTGTGAGAAGAGGGAGACCGCAGAGTCAGATTTCATTATCTGGATCTTCCACGGTATTTATATATACCAAATTGAAATTCATTCTATGTATAACACTGCTGATCTCGAATCAGATCTTGCTGCATTTCCTAATTTACTATGCTGAATATGCATATATATATATATATGTGTAGATGGAGAAGAGCCGCCGCAGTAGTAAGGGCAGTGCAAGTCCAAATCGCTTAAGCACATCACCTCAAGCTGACAATATGCAGCAGATAAGGGGAAGACCATCTTCAGCACGCCATCCTAGTCCAGCGTCTGGTCGACGATCAGCTACCCCAGTTAGGAGGATTTCTCCTACTCCAGGGAAACCCTCAGGACCTGTATCAAGATCCCCAACCCCAACTTCACGAAGGATGAGCACTGGGTCAACTACCATGG
The DNA here is from genome assembly GCA_963922655.1 of Cardamine chenopodiifolia. Classification (NCBI taxonomy): domain Eukaryota; kingdom Viridiplantae; phylum Streptophyta; class Magnoliopsida; order Brassicales; family Brassicaceae; genus Cardamine; species Cardamine chenopodiifolia. The sequence continues at coordinate 6,305,428 of OZ000467.1, forward strand.
CATCACCAGCTGTCAGGGGAACTTCTCCCGTCTGTTCTAGTCGAGGCAACTCAGCTTCACCCAAAATAAAAGTGTGGCAGTCAAACATTCCTGGTTTCTCCTTGGATGCGCCACCAAATCTCCGAACTTCTTTGGGTGATCGACCGGCATCCTATGTAAGAGGTTCCTCACCAGCATCCAGAAATGGCAGGGATGCAGCAACAACACGCAGCAGACAATCTGTTTCTCCAAGTGCTTCCAGAAGTGTCAGTTCATCTCACAGCCATGAGCGAGATCGGTTTAGTTCTCATAGTAAAGGCTCTGTAGCATCATCTGGAGATGATGATCTTCATTCTTTACAGTCTATTCCGGTTCGTGGCTCAGAACGAGCAGTTTCAAAGTTAGCTAGCGTTTCTCCAAACAGTAGAACTTCTAGATCTTCAAAATTACAGTCACCTGGTTCAGCACCGAGAAGGCCGTTTGAGTCTGCTCTTCGTCAAATGGTATATTAAGTAGTATACAACTTTTTTTCTTTTTCGTCCCCGATTCTATGATTTTTCATTAGTTTTAAAAGTTCATGTTTTAAATTGCCTGCATCAACATGTTTACACTCATCACTAGCAGTCTCCATAGACAATTGTTGTCAGTCTGTCATATCTACCATGAAAATAGCTCGTCTTTAAGTTCCTATTTTTGTCTGTTACATTCCTTAGATTCCAAAGTCTTTCTTCCATAGATTACAGATAGCACACATTAACTTCAATAGACATTCTGGTAATTTCCCCTCGCTTGAATCTGCAGAGATATGTGAAACTTTGTTTATGATCTACATTTTTCATGCAGGATCATCCTAAAAGCCATCATAGTATGTTTAGGCCTCTTGCTTCTAGCCTTCCTAGCACAGGCATCTATTCTGGGAAAGGTAGTTTGTCTTACCATCACATTATGTTAAGACATTCTTCTGCAACAGTGGGGAGCAATTCAAGTTCTAGCCAAGTTACAGGGTTCATGGTAGATACTAAAGGGAGTGATCCAACCCCTGTATTCCATTCTGAAGTTGAAAAATTGGCTTATCATGATAAACATGGAGATATTACTGCCTTTGGCATGGTGGATTTATCAAATGAAGGTAGTAGACATGAGAGTCATGAGAGTTCTTTCAGTGATCAGCTTGGTGATATGGATCAAGGTTATGCCATTGAATGCGAGTCTAGCGTGAATGAGGAGGTTAACCACCATGTTTCTGATGTTGAAATCAGTTCGACTCATGGTAGTCTTCAAGTCGGAAATGACTTCGTAGAAGGGGTCGCTCTTGGAACTATGGAGGTTTGTGGTAGATGTGGTTCCCACTATCGTGCCACTGAAGCAACTAGAAGCGAGATAAATATTTGTCCAGATTGCAGGGAGGAACACAATTTCGCAGAAACAGATTCCCCTGGAACAACAAGAGCTCTTGATGAAAATTCCCCAAAGCAGTCTCAGGAAATTTTTGATGAAAATAAGTCATATGTTGAAAAACTTCCTGCGATTGATGTGCTAGAATCGCTGTCTGTTGTTATGGTTGAGGCAAAAATTGTAGAGACACAAGAAAAGATTGAGCAGTATGATAATTCCTACGAGCAAGAACAATATCATCTGCACGAGAGCTCTATTTCCAGGGCTTTGGAAGAGCAAAATGGGGAGACTCTGAATCATCAGGATGGAACTCAGTCTTCCATAGGCACAAATGATACTCAAATTCAGCTTTTTGATAAGCATCATGATTTGAAGATTGGTTCCACTGAAGGTGGAACCGTTCCTTTGCTTATAAAGAGATCAGTCAGTATGAAGTCACCCATTATTCTAGCTAATAACTCCAGTTGTTTTACCAGATCATATGAGGGCTTTTCTTATTCAAGGGATAGAAGTCTTAGTCTTAGAAGCTCCACAGAAACTGCCTCTGCATCTTCATCTTGGGATTATGGTTCCTCTATAAGAAAGGGAAGCCATGTACGACAACGAAGCGGTAGTACACTTGAGATGGAGACTCATAGGTATGATACCAACTCCAAGTCACTGAGTACCATGTCATTTTCATCTGGCGTGTCAAGCCATGTCTTGCAGACTCTAAATGTCATGCCAGAAGACAGTTTTGAAGTGCGTGCTGCCCAAATGACATATACACACGATGAAACTCATCAAGAATCTCACTCTGAACTCCAAGATTCGGAATGTAAAGAAACCAATGTGATGAATGTTGATTTTGGTGAAAGCGTTGGATCAATTGGTACTCCCACCAATGCAGTCGATGCTCTAGCAGAGCATTATCCGGTGATAATTGACAATGGATTTTGTGAAAATGGAGATGAGGTAGCCAATACTGTGATAAGCAACGTGGAGACAGAAGAATCACCGGCACATGTAAGGAGCACATCAGAATTAGGAGCATCACCTGTCACTGATGACTGTTCTCCCTATGATCACTCAAAGCTACAAGAAAAGGATGGGAACGAAACTACTAATCATGGTTCATCCACCATAAAAGGCTCAGAAATAGAACCCGAGAGTTGTGAACCCGAAACACCTGGTTTAGGGGTTCATGATGAAATTCCAGAGTCAGAGTGCAACCTAAATGCAGTGGATGACTGCTCAGAGAAGAGTATGGCACATGCTTCTGTGGATCACCACAACTCCTTGGCTCCTGTAAATGAAATTTTAGGTATTTACTTGTATTCTCATCTGACAATGGCATCTCACTGTGCTTTTACTTTTGTTTTTATATGTATTTTCTTACAACCTTGCGGGAGTTTAGACATGGTTTCTTGCTCTCTGCAGATGAGTCAACAGTACTCGTGGAGTGTCCAGGTCGAAAAGAGCCAAAGAGCCTCACACTTGAAGAAGCCACTGATACAATACTTTTCTGCAGTTCCATTGTTCATGATTTAGTTTACCAGGCTGCAACAATAGCAATGAATAAAGCAAAGGATGTGCCAGCAGAAGAAGAAATATTGCATCCAACAGTGACGGTACTTGGAAAGTCAAACGCAAACAGAAGTAGTTACGCACAAGGGGGTGGAACAACGGGGAAAAAACAGAGTTCCAAATCCGCAAAAGCGAGTCGGAAACAGGAGAAAACAGAAGTGCAAATAGAGAATGATGAAAATGCAGGTGAAGCAGTGATGATACGTAATGTTGGAGTTCCTCCTAGTAAAGGAGAGAATTTGAAACCTCCTCCTAAGCTGGAGTCAAAATGCAATTGCTCAATCATGTGATATGACAACGCTTTGATTTTATTTTTTGACTAGTAAATTTAAATGTTGTTTGTTCATAAAGTTTGTGGTGGTTTGTTTATTTTTTATTTTTAAGATTTAGCGTATTTTACGTATGTTGCAGCTAATTTGTTGAGAGGAAAAACACGATTTCGGTTGCCTGTTAGTGGCATGAATTGTAAAGTTTTTTGTTTTGATTTGATTTATCTTTATGTGTAACCAATAAACCCTTATGGACTCATATTTCGTCTACATTTCCTTTGAAAGAAATCTACTCTGGTCCAACCTCATACACGATTTTTTTTCCCTAAAATTTAGTTTGGATTTCGATTCATAATCAACTTAGGGAAAAAAAAAGAAGAGGTAAGTGAGTTTCTTTTTTTCTTTTGATATTAAAGAATAGGAAAAAATGGCGGGAAATAGAAGAGCGGGATGGGACCTAAATACCCAAAATTCTTAATTTCTCACAAATGATTCCGCTAAAAAATCAACTTCCCATGGATTCCGATTCAGACTCCGATGGTTCTCATGTCTCCGCTACTCCTCCCCGAGACCCATTTCCGCCACCGCCTCCTAAACTTCAGCAGCTACCGCCAAGGCAAATGCCGACGGTGTCCCGGAAAGTTGCGTCTTCTTCCTCTCGCTCGAAGCCCAAAGCGCCCACACAACCGCCTCCAGATCACTCACAGCAAGCTCCAGAACCATCTTCTCCTCCTCCTCCTCCTCCATCTCCATTATTCACCAATCTCCCCTTCCGGATCTGCGAATCCAGACCCGTTGTGGTTTCCTCTTATGTTTCCTCCTTCTCCAGACTCCGCAGCAGAGCTTCTCTTACATCTGATGAGAAATTGAAATCGGACGCCGTCAATTGTGTGCCGGAGCCACCTCAGGTAGTAATCGTTCCTCCAAAATGCGTCAGGAGAAAACCTCCTAATCTCATCACTGATTCCATAACTTCTCCGCCGGTAAAAGCTCCGGTGTTTCGTAGCAGCGGTGGCGGCGAGGGTAATTTCGTGAAATTGAATTTAAATGGAAAGAGAGGGAAGAAGTTTCCAAGCAAATACAAAGGCTTATCCAAATCTAGAAGCAATTACGCATACAGAGGAAAGAGATACAAAAAGAAAGAAGCCGACGGTGACGGCGAATCGTTGTTGGAGGAAGAGTCTGATTTGCAGAAACAGAGAGAAGAAGAAGCTACTGGTTTTATTAGTTCGGTAGAGGATGCGATTTTTGAAGTGAAGACTGAAGCTTCTGATGAGAATCTGACGAAGCTGTTGAATTTAGTGTATGGTTATGATTCTTTTCGAGATGGACAGCTGCAGGCGATCAAGATGGTTCTTGGTGGGAGTTCAACGATGCTTGTTTTGCCTACCGGTGCTGGCAAGTCTCTTTGCTACCAGATTCCGGCAATGGTTCTTCCGGGAATCACGCTTGTAGTGAGTCCTTTGGTTTCATTGATGATCGATCAGTTGAAGCATTTGCCTTCAATTATAAAGGGTGGTCTCTTGAGCAGTAGCCAGGTTTGTGCTCACAAAATGTCGTTTGTTTCCGGTTATTTCGTCATTTTGTAGTCTTTAAAAATTTCTAATGGAGTCTGCTTTGGGAATTATTTTCATTAGAGACCTGAGGAAGCAACAGAAACATTGCGGAAACTTAAAGAAGGGATAATAAAGGTATGTTCTGCAGAAAAGTTTTGAACGCTTTACTTTTGATAAGACTGAACTTCTGTGAGTATTTGATTTTGGAAATACATTCATTTGTGTCATGGGATTGTTATCTAATTTCAGGTTCTCTTTGTATCTCCCGAGAGACTTCTTAATGTAGAGTTTTTGTCAATGTTTCACTTGTCTTTATCTGTGTCACTTGTCGTTGTGGATGAGGCACACTGCGTATCAGAATGGTGAGCGTCTTGGCATCTGATAGATTGCTTTTCTCTGTTGACTGTAGTATCTAGTGCTTTTACTTGGTCTGTTTATCTTGGTTATTAAGAGCTATTCTAAACAGGTCGCATAACTTCCGCCCGTCATACATGAGACTCAAGGCATCAATGCTTCTTTCTGAACTCAAGGCAGAATGCATTCTCGCAATGACTGCAACAGCCACTACTATGACTCTTCAGGCTGTCATGTCTGCTCTAGAGATACCGTCAACCAATCTTATTCAGAAGTCACAACTGAGAGAGAATTTTGAGTTGTCTGTCTCATTGAGTGGAGCTAACAGGCAAGTGTTTTGTTTATATTTTCACCCTTCTGCTGCTCCTCTAGTTGTAACTGAGTGAAATCTGAAATTCTAACAGGATGAAAGATTTATTGATTTTGATGGAGTCTCATCCTTATAAGGAGATTCGAAGCATCATTGTGTACTGCAAATTTCAGGTGAGAGTTCTCATTTAATTATCTACGGCTTTTTCACTCTTTACAGAATACTTTTAAACTCTTTGATTTTTTACTGTATCGTGCATAATGCTAACTTAAGCTACTTTGGGCTGTGTTTGCGCAGTATGAGACTGACATGGTTAGCAAGTATTTACGTGATAACAACATCAATGCAAAGGTTGTTTCCATATTTGAAATCTCTGATATACCTCTATCTATGGCTAATTACCCTCTAATCAAGCTTAGCACGACTGATTATCCAGGGTTATCACAGTGGTCTTCCTGCGAAAGACCGTGTTCGCATACAGGAGTCATTTTGTTCCAACAAGATAAGAGTGGTGAGAAAATAAGTTTACACTCTGTGTCCAATTTACACATGCAAATTAAGTAGATGACAGTATTCAAATATTTTTCGTATGTTTTATGGAAGGTTGTTGCAACTGTGGCATTCGGTATGGGATTTGACAAGGGAGATGTTGGAGCTGTAAGTCTAAGGCAAACCCTTAGAATGCTTGAACATATCTTCAACTATTCACATCTCGTGCAACAATATACATGCTTCTAAATTTTTTGAGTCTGCTTTAGGTAATCCACTTCAGCATTCCAGGCAGTTTGGAAGAATACGTTCAGGTTAAAACCTTTTTTGTTTCCAGGATCCTTTTTAAGCTGCTTATAACGTTCTCGAGAAACTAATGCATTTGTTACAGGAAATTGGACGTGCTGGTCGCGACGGGCGGTTGTCTTATTGCTATCTATTTTATGATGATACCACCTATCTAAAGCTTCGGAGTCTTGCACACAGGTGATTTGTGTGGGAACTACCATCTGTCATGGCATTGCATAGAGACGCTTTTAAATTTCTTACTCTCTTTTTCCCCTTTTTTTCAGTGATGGTGTCGATGAATATGCAGTTGGAAAATTTCTCACCCATGTGTTTTCCTCTGAGACAAAGCAACATGAGAAGATATGCTCGCTAGTCATTGAATCTGCCTCTCATAAATTTGACATGAAGGAAGAGGTATCTTTTTGAAACTGTCATTTCTTGAAACCCATCGTTCTCTATCTTCATAAAGAATAGTCAGCATTCTCACTGTGATCTGGCAGGTTATGCAAACGATTTTGACACATTTGGAGTTGGGGGAAGTGCAATTCCTACGTATGTTTCCACAGCTCAACGTATGTTGCACTTTGAATTTCCACAAGGTAGGGAAGCTGTTAGCTCAATACGTTCCTGTTTAGTGACAAATTCAATATTCTTTGTTTATGGTGTATGTTTGAAACTTCTGATGCTCAGAACATTGCTATGCTATGTGTGCAGTCTTCTCCAAACACTCTGGCTGCGCGAAATATCATAGTTGCAGCAATTGTGAAGAAGTAAGTGTCTATCTATTGTTTTCAGCTTTTCAGGTCCATTCTGAAGATGTATTATAGTTGCAGCAATGCTTTCTGTTACTTTTTATAGGTCACACGTGAAGCAAGGGTTACATGTCTTTGATATACCAGCTGTGGCCTCTAGCATAGGTGTTGCAACATCAGATGTCTTGGCTGAGATTCAAACTCTGAAGGTTGATAACACTTTTCTCTCAAATATGAAACTGTAGCTTACTACCAGATATCTCAAGTTGCAGTTCATGATTATAAGCATAGTTAACTAAACAAGGGAACCGTGATTGAATTGCACGGATTATAAAAGATGAAGAAACTTAAGTCCACAGAATGGTAGGATATATGAATGAACAGAACTGATGGACACATGAATTATCTTTACGAATATGAATCTAGTATAATGTAGAAGAGATACTCAATGAGTATCATTTTGTGATGAATTTTGATCCTATCTCTATGAATTCTTGATGTAGGCTTTACTGATAAAATTGAATACAACTCTACTGAGAAAAATGTATGCAGGGATGAATCATGTTTCATTTATTTTTGCAATTTCTTGTGTTTTGTTGAGAACTCTTTCGCATGAGTTCTACTTGAACTCATCAATTTAATCATGTCCTCTAATTTACGATGTTGAGTGTTAAACTTGATCTTGAGGTTTATTTTCTAGCGTTGTTAATATTTCAGTTTTAATACATTACTTCGAGTATATACTTTTCAAGATCTTGTTTGTTGATATGTCCTTAAACTCATTGTAGATGAAGGGGGAAGTAACATACGAGATGAAGGACCCTGCCTTTTGTTACACAATCTTAGAATTTCCAAAAGATATATGTTCGTTGTCCAGTCATCTCACCAAGTGGCTCGCAGAGATTGAAACTTGCAAAGTAAGTTCTTCAGCTGCAGCTAACAACTCTTCACCCCTATATAGTCTATCTATATTTAAGTTTCAACTCTTGTGCTTATATGTAGCTATAATTTTGCATTTGAAATAGGTGAGAAAACTAGATATTATGTCTAGTGCAGCCGTGGCTGCCATTGATGCCTCCAGCACTTCAGAACTTAGTTCTGGAGCCAAGCAAACTCTGATCCTGCAAAACAGAATTTTGGATTACTTCAATGGTGATGAAAAGTGTGACACTCTAAGCAAGACGACTCAAAATTGGTACGAACAAAATATTTCACTTCTTTTCATAGATTCCAAAAGTGTAATTAGTGCATGGAGCAAAAAAAAAAAAGAGATAAGAAACTGGCGCTGTTACATATCTTCCACTTAGTTTTGTTTTATTTGTCAAAGTCGTCTTTCCATTAAATTGATCAACGCTTAAACTGTTGATGCAGCGCCTTTCTACGAGCAGACATCAAGGTGAATATCCAAGAAGCCACACTGTTGTTTACACTTTTTTTATTTTGATATAATATCCAAAGAATCTTCAGTTAATGTTGGGGGACAAAACAGGTGTTTTTGCAGAGTAATCGCCAGGCGAAATTCACACCAAGAGCCGTCGCGAGAATAATGCATGGAGTTGGAAGTCCAGCTTTTCCGAATTCAGTCTGGTCCAAGACTCATTTCTGGTATAGTCATCATCATCACCTAGACCAAGCCATGCATATGATTCTTTCAGTGATCTTGATGATAATACATGTGATTTTACTGAAATATGGTTTTGCAGGGGAAGGTATATGAGTGTAGACTTCTGTGTGATAATGGAAGCGGCTCAAACAGAACTGCTCAATTTTGTTGATAGAAATTTGGCTTTAGCTACATAGAAGGCATCATCAAGTGGCACATGAACATCTCTACACCACCTACTTGACGAATAAATAAGGGTGTCAAATGGACACAGTTGATAACTGTTGCTAAGGTCTCATACTCTTCAGCTCAGTTCGGAGGAAAATGATAGATAGCTATTCCAAAACAAAAGGCTTTGAGTAGGTTCTGATTTTTTCTAGAATATATATTGAACTAAGATATTGACCCGACCATTGTCTGGATCTAATACTTGTATCCCTGCTTGTATTCAGTATGAAAAGACATATTTATAGGGATGTATACATAAAGAGAGTACTATGTATTAAGCAATTAGGATAGTGTCCTTAATCTAGTATATTTACACGTTGGCACCGACTATTTTCATGGAGGTTAGAGTTAATGGTAAGATCTTTTGAGAACTACATTGAATGGATTTTCGTGTTGCACTTTGTATCTACAGCTGAGAGAATTGCTTTTTGATTATAACAAACGAAAACTGGAATGATGAAAGTTAATATTTGTACTTAAATAAAGATCTGATAACTCGAAGTATATACATAAAAAATAGTTGCATGCTTGTTTAAACATTGATCATACGTAGTTAAATCTTTGGACTGGCACTACAAAGTAATCAGCAAAAGATGGATAAGCAGCAAACATCATCGGACTTGGTCTTAGTGGCTGTGGTACATAGCATGTGGTCATCATAAGCTCTTTTTGATCATGAAGATATTGTTGATCAGCTCTAAGACACATCTTTCTCTTGTAGTCTTCATTCAGAATGGGAGCCATCTCACTACAAGAAAAAGGCACCTAATCCGACCACGATTTCCGACCAAACACGGTGGTTGGAAATTTTCTGATGATTTTCTGACCAAGTTCCAACGAAAAGAGAATTGGTCGGAAAATGGTCGAAAAATTCCGAACATATAAAGTTGGTTAGAATTTAGTTGGAAAAGTTTGGTCGGAATTCGTCGGAATATTGTCGAATTTTTTTAAAAAGTACGAGACACATATTCCAACCAATTTCTGACCACTGTTAATCGGAAAATTTATAGCCGTTTGAAATTTGTCGAAACGTTTTCAAAATTTTTTGAAAAACACGTGGCACATATTCCGACCAATTTTTGACCAACGGTGGTTAGAAATTGGTCGGAAAATTTATAGCCGTTTGAAATATAGCCTTTGCAAATTCTGACTAAATTATAACCCAATCTCATTTCACTTGCAAACACACACGAAAAAAACATGAAAAAGTTCTCTCAAATTCTAATGGCATCTCACCTTATTTACCGTATAAGGGAGTGGATGTATAAGCGGATCGACGAATATACCGGAAAAATTCGAGAAGATTATAAGGTGGGATTTCGTCATTTCATGGAGTTCGTAACTAATAAAAAATTGCACGAGAACAAAGTATGTCGACTTGTCCTTGCGTGAAATGCATTAATGAGAAGTTTGTTAAAATATATTTAGTTTGGAGGCATTTATATCATAGGGAGTTTACGCCGGAATATTATATATGGTTTTCACAAAGAAATTTTTTTGTTAATATGTCGGGAACTAGTCATAGAAAAGGAATTGTAGAATATGAAAATAATGATAAATTTGTGGATGAAGGAAAGATTACTGTTAGACATGACGATAATGTCGAGCAGATGGTTAAAGGAAGCATTTTCGGAAGTTATAGAAACTTTTAATGTTGTTGAAGAGCCAAACGCTGAATCTAGAAGGTTTTTTGAGATGCTAGATGATGTGAAACATCTAATATATGATGGTTGTAAAGAGGGTCAATCTCCATTATCGGCAACAATTAGGATGATGGGTATTAAAACATATTTTAATCTAAGTGAAGATTGTGTTGAAGCAATTGCAGACTTTTTCTGCCACTATCTCCCATAAGATAATTTTGCATTGCGTTCGTATTCCGCAATCCAGAAGTTGGTAGCTAGTCTGGGGTTACCATATCAAATTATTGATGTGCGTCGAGATAACTGCGTGATATTTTGGAGAAAGTATTCAATTTAGGAAGCTTACAGATTTTGTGGTCAAGAAAGATTCCAAGTTTCGGCAAGACGGATTCAAATTTCTTATCAAGAAACGTGGTACTTACCAATTACAGATAGAGTTAAACGGTTGTATCAGTCAGATCGAACAAGAACGACTATGAGATGACATAGAGAACCCATGGTTATGGATTTTTATATGGATATGGTAGAACCGTGCAATAAGCAAATCTAGAGTCGAATCCATTATGACTGCTCCAACGTCATAAAATTTAGTGGATTAGACTCTAGATCTGCTTGTTACACGGGCTCAACCATATCCATATCAAAATCCATATCCATGGGTTCGCTGGGAGGTTGCGTCTCAGATTCTAACTCGCCAAGCAGACCTTGCCATACTGAACTATGGTCCGAAAAGCTCCAGGACGAAGCAAGCTGGAGAAGCTTGTACTGAAACCAAATGTAGAAGCTAAATAAATATGGTAAGTGTCAAAAATTGTAAATTATATATAATTAAATTTTAATATTTATTAAAATATTAAATTTAAAACAAGGTTCACAGTAACGAATGGATTAACAACGGTGATCTGGAAAATAATAGAGGCGGATATTGGTGTAGTTCCACATATATCAAGCATGTCACAAGCTCAGAAAGACTATTGGTTCAAAGTTTTTGCGGTAATTATAAAATTTCAAACTTTTTTTTTACATTCAAAATTGATAAAAATAAATACTTATAATTAGTTAAATACATTTTTATGAAACAAAATACAATTGGGATTATGAAACAACCCAACGAATCCGTGAGGAATTTGAGCGTGTTGTGGGTAAAAGTTTGAGGGATCAAGTGTACGAGTTAAAGCTAAAATGGCAAAGCAAAATAAATACACCTCGTTGGATAACAAGTTCGGTATGGCAAGATCTTGTTACTTATTGGAAGAACAAGAAAATGCTAAGCGAGCCGCAAAACAACTCCAGTAACCGTTATAGTGAGCGAGGTGGATACAGCACCGCGAAGCACACTTGTGGGTTAATGCCTTGTATCCGCAAACGAATGAAAATGGTATTTCCATTCTATTTTACATATTTAATTAATATAAATTTAATTAAAATATTTATATGATATAAATTCATATATTTTGAAGCATGATCCCGTAACAGAGGAATTTTTGGATATGGTCGTGTTTATGAAAGCAACTCATACCAAGAAAGATGACACTTTTGTCGACGAGAAAGCTAAGACCATCGAACGCAAATGTAGATAGCGTGAGAAAGAGAAGCTGACTCAATTAACACAAGATTCTCAAAATCCAAAAGATGTTTTTTTCTCGTAAGCAGAGAAAAACAATATATATCGAGAGGTAATTTGTGTTTTCATATTTTCTTTTACAAATGTTTAAACCTTTATTTACATCTTATATAATATAAAAATTATATTTTTTTTGTCGGAAATTCCCAACACTAAAGGATCTATGTTTGGATATGGATCTATTCCATACATGAAACTGATGGCATGGAGAAGTATAAATCGACAAAGATATCCAATTTGGAAGTGGAGTTTGCTGCCATAAAAGCAGAAGCTGTAATAACAAAGAAAAACCGTGAGTTAGAAGCAGTTCCGTTTAAAGTACGTCTCCCATTCACAATTTTCGACCAATTTTGTTTCGTCGAAAAGTCATTGAAATTTTTAAACTCCGACCAAAACGGTGGTCAGAATAAACATGTTTTATTGTAGTGTCTTGATGAAAACACGGGCCATTAGTCGTTGTCCGAACCAGCGTGATGAGCTTTTCCGACACGCCTTATCTGAAACGCATCTGCTGCTTTTCCGACATGCCTTATCTGAAACGCATCTGCTACACTTTGAAGTCCGCAGTGGCTGCTTAAACCTCGGCATAGACCCGCCATTTTCTTTACATCAAACACATCCCCAAGAAGCCTCTCAACCACTTCCGCAAAATCTTCTGAAGTCCGGCAAGAGTTCTCCTCTGGTGAAGACTTTCACTAGGTAAGCCTTGTCGTATGAGCGTGGAAAGTAAACCAAGTCATCTTCTTCTCGTTCTTACTCTCATTCAGAATCTGAGTAAACTCTTTGAAGAACTCATCAATACTGATTCCTTCTTCTCTGATTTTTTCCAGATTCAGACCATTACGCCTCAGAAACTTGATAGATTTCTCGTTCTTGGCTTCTTTTGATTCGATGAAATCAAAGAAATTAACTTCCCACGTACCCCCGATTCTTCTCTCACCGTTGAACAGTGTGAAACCAAACTGAATTAGTTTGGTTTTGTGGACGTTAAATCCCATGTCTTCGTACCGAGTTTCCTCGCTCGCTAACATGGGCGTCTCTTTCAAGCAACCTGGAAACTCTGTATCCATGGCAATTTCTTAGACAATGGCCTACGGATTGATCTCTTCTTCCTTGTTCCAACTCTAAATTTCACCACTACTTTGGTTCATCTCTCTGATTTTGAGAAAAATACAACACAATAGTTTGAGATTAGAAACCGTGAATTTTTAGGAAAGAGAAAAGCTAATAATGAACATTTCGTTGGGGTATTATAGAGATGTATGTATAGACGTTGATAGTAGAAACAGTTTCCTGTTTTTTTTCTCAAGACACAGTTTTTACCAGTCAAAAAGTTTCCGTTGCATTTTTATTACATAATTTCCTCTTCTTTTTTTTTGGTTAGTTAGACACGAATTTCCATTTTGTCTTCCGAAGTTAAAAAGGACAGACTGTTTCCGAATCGGTTTGCAATTTTAAACCGAAAACTATTCCTACCTAGAAAGTGAGTTACAAGTAAAAGTCTCCTTCGTTGACTAGGTGTAAGAGATTTTGCACAGATGTAATAAAAGTATAAAACTTCTTGGAAAGCTATTTTCTTTGTTTGTATTTTTATGCGAAAAGAAAATTTATTGAATTCTACATCCTTGTTTGAGACATCAAATTATTTCTGTCCTTTACGAGCAAGAAACCGTTCTCTAGCTGCTTCAATCCTACTCTCCACATTTTCAGAAACTACAGGTGTTTCTGCATTGTTCCTAGACAACTCCGTCTTCTCTTCAGGTTCCTTGACAGAGGAAGCCGGTCCACCACTACATAGCCAGATTAGAGGATATCGATCAGTTACTGAATCCACACCCGAAGATCAAGACTGGATTGAAGTATTTTTACCTCAATTTTCTGACATTTGAATTATCGATCTTTCGTTTGATGGGAGCCACCCATGACATTTCTATTGCACAAACATTTCGCATGAACGGCCGTGTGGTGGAGATCAGCTCATGGTACACTACATAATTAGGCAACATTCCATCCTTGTCGGTACTTAACACAGACGATGGATGCACCTAAAATCAACCAATAAAGTCAACATGTGGATGATCACACCAAACTGTAATACTTACCCATCCCAATTTTTATTTACAAATTTTGCTATAGATCTTAGCTAATGATGTAATAGAAAATCTAAGTGTATAAAGCAGATAAGAGAGACTTGGTTTGAGAAGTTAATACCTGGACTAGCTGGGAATGAAAGGTAAGAGTCCGGTATCCATTATGACGAAGCATTCTTTCAGCAATCTGGTTTGCGTTACCAACACATAGAGCTTTCCTCAACTTCCTGTAGTTGTCTCCACTTGAACTCTTCCTTCCATGTGCCCCAACTTCCAATCGATCTAATTTGTCAAGGAGACGAATTATTTTAGTGATGGTTCATTAGATATGACACAGCCAACTATCATATGTCGCAAGGAAAGAGGAGACAAGTTGACATAAATTCTGGTTCCCTAGAAGGTATAACCATTTAGGGGTGAAAGCCATAGAGTAATATAAGTATTCTTTCATGGAATCTTGTTGTCATGAGATAATACTAACCTTTGGATATTTTCTGCATAATCTGACATAACTGTCTTCTAACATCTTTGACAAACACCATCCCTCGCACCTGCAAATTATGTTTCAACAAAAGTTAATTTTCTTCATAATGGCATAAAGAACCTTCGTAATAATGAACCAAAAGCGACTATCTAAACAAAGTTAGTAAAGTTCAGCAACTACCATAGTTGATAGGTATAAAACTGTATGAAGCAGAAGTACAAATATAAAGTCTTGAATACAAACATCGGAGCCACGCCTCAGTAATGAAGGGAATTTATATGCTATATAGATTGTATTAACTGCGGAGAACAGCATGTATTAGACTACCTTCTGAAGTATAGCATTTGGTAACAATACATAAATGCTTTTGATGTCACCATGCTTTTCACGTGGAATACTCGAAAATAGATAAAAAAGATGAAAGAAAATGGAACAATTACCTGCATGCCATTTTCTTTGCACCATGTAGTATCATAATTATTACGGTCCCAACATTCGAAAATCTGTAACAGTTGAATGTGATCACCATATCCAGATCCATCAGGAAGATTAGAATCTTCATGCTTCCTCTTCTTTTCATTGGGTTTACTATCATGCAAGCAAAAACCATAAAGAAAAGATTTGATGCATCTGTATCTAGTCAATGTGATTTTTAAACTTTTCATAATATGACACAGGTATATATCGTAAAAACTAACCTCCTAACAGGAAGAAGAGTAGTCTCTGCTGACAACATGGCAACAACTGTTAGAGCTTGAGATAAGCAACCGCTTTCATTCGCTTCTATCAATGTTCTTGACAATGATGGTTCTAGTGGAAGCTCTGTTGAACCACAAATATGTTCAAGATGCGATAAAAGCTAAACCTCAAAATTTTGCTAAACAAAGAAAACCTGCGCTAAAACATACCAGACATTGTCCGTCCAATATTTGTTATTGCTCCATTCTCATCAATTGCATCAATGAAATACAACTGCTTCAAAGCATCTTCTAATGAATCAGCTGAATATTAAAAGTAGGATGAAAACCATAAAGTATAATATCAATGAGAAATTCAAAAAATATCACAAACTAAAAAGAAAAACAGCAGTGTGTGTATATGACAAACCATCTTTCCATTTATTTTGTACAGAACTTTATCAGAGGCATCTAACTCCAGATAGAAATAATTTCTTACATGAAGGAGCGTCAAGAAAATCGAACTTGAGAATGTCAATATCAGGAAGATCCAACGATTTCAAATATAGAACACTCCCAGCAAGAGAAGTTCGTTGTATTTCAGGAACTGTTGCATCAAGGAAGTCATCTCGGTAGACTACCAAGGGGTATAATCGATAGCATTTCCCAGGTCTAGTTCTGCCAGCACGTCCAGCACGTTGGTTAGCTTGTACTCTGGAACACCACAGTGAAACAGAAAAAAATTCGAAGTACAATAAGCAAATAGCAGTTTGATGAAAACCTGAGTAAGAAACCACTAAGATTCCTGAGTCAACAAGTGTTATATCTGATGAGGTCTTATTGAACCACTAGTAGTATTCCTTTTTGAGCCAATTGCAGATGTTTTTTCTAGGTAAGGCTATAAATATCATTCCACATCAACTAGAAGTTCATTATATGCACCAGTAGATAATGTAACATTTCATATTTTGCAGATAATTCAATGAATACCAAGATATTGAAACAAGACTCATTTGCTTACTTGCTAATCTGAATAACATCAAGAGAATACATTCCACTTGATGGGTTATATTGTCTTTGCTTCACATATCCGGAATCAATTACATACCTGTAAGAGAGAAAATAGGCTATGCTGAGAATGGTATCAATCTCCAAATAGTCAAAACATGATCTGAAGTTTTCTTAAACTACAGACGTAAACCCATGATGCATACGAAGTCGACTTTTGGCAACAGTGACAGGACAAACGGAACAAGCAAGCAGATTCAAGAATGCAATGTAAAAAATCTTCTCATGCTAAATTCAGTTTTGATCGTTTTACATGACCTGATTACACTATTTCAGTCTTCATGATAAAACTATTCAAGTCAACAAGAAATATTTATTGAGTTGTTTTCAGGACCTGAGTTAACAGGGTCATGATGAAAGTATCATTATGTATGCAGTAAATGGACAAACGGTAGATACCAGACATGAAAACCAAAATTAACATTAAAAATTTTGGGTTTCAAGTTTCTTACACAACCCCGTCCACAGTAAGGGAAGTTTCAGCAATATTTGTAGCAACAATAAACCTCCGGCAGTTTGGAGGAGGTGGACTAAATACACGAACCTGCAAAAATGGAGAAAATCAAGAAAAATTATCAAAACCTGTAAGACCACCAAGAGATCTCAACTGCAGAAGCAAAATTCAGAAATGGACACTGAGGTCAATTTTTGTACCTAGATTCTAGAACTCGTTACCTGCATTTCAGGTGGCAGAGAACCGTGAAGAGGATAGATAATAGCATCCATACAAGATCCTTCTGCTAAGCTTCGTACTTTTTCTTCTAGCTTTGATACTAATTTTTCTATATCATCCTATTTAAAACCATGATAGAGTAAGAAGGAC
Organism: Cardamine chenopodiifolia; assembly: GCA_963922655.1. Taxonomy (NCBI): domain Eukaryota; kingdom Viridiplantae; phylum Streptophyta; class Magnoliopsida; order Brassicales; family Brassicaceae; genus Cardamine; species Cardamine chenopodiifolia. The sequence goes on from OZ000467.1 coordinate 6,322,626, forward strand.
GGAACAATCTAGTTGGTTCTGCCAAGTTTCAATGAACAGAGTATAAACAGACCTGTCCAGTCATGAAAATTAAGATATCACCTTCTGGCTCACGAACATGTATATCTGCAAGTAGCAACATGGTTTTTTGTAATACAAGAGGAAAATTATACTGTCAAAAATGAAACGCGCAAGATTAACCAAATTAGATTAACTTGAAAATAGAAACACTCGACCTTGACATACCAATTGCTAATTTCAGAGATGATTCAATATAACTGACAGGACGCTCTTTGCTGTATAATATTTCCACGGGGTATAATTTTCCAGGTACATTCAGCACAGGGCAGCCCGAAAAAAATTCAGAAACCTTTTCACCATCAAGTGTTGCAGAGGTTATAAGAACTTTAAAGTTGGATGTACGAATTCTAACCAATCGTTTCATTAGACCCAACAGAATATCCCTGATAACAACGGACCAAGTTAAGATATACTCTAGAACCTTTGCAAATGTTTGAATGAGATCTTAATGCCATAGGAAACTTATGTTACAATCAAAGAAGAAAATAAAGGTAATGAGTAAACCGAGATCAAATCTGAACATATAAAAGCCCTTACGTGTTTAAACTTCTCTCGTGAGCCTCATCCAATATGATTACAGAATAATCATCAAGCATTGGATTGGAAAGACTCTCACGAAGTAGAATTCCATCTGTGAGGTATCTGGAAGCAATAAACAATCCTACAATGAGGAAACTAATAGACAAACCATATCCAAAAAATGATATTACTAAACATTTTTACATCTTCCATTACTTAATGCGTGTTTTGCTTGAAGTTCTGTCCTCAAAACGTATTGCATAACCAACATCTTCTCCGAGAGGTACATCAAGCTCCTGTGCGACTCGCCTGAAGACCATATAGCCGAGAAAGCCAACTTATATTAATTCTGACATCTTAAAGGAACAAACAAAGGCTCAAGATGAGGATCATAAGTGTAAATGAACGGAAAATCACCTGGCAACGGAAACGGCGGCCACACGACGGGGCTGAGTGATGGCGATGACGCCGGACTTTGAATAGCCATGTCGATGAAGTATCTGAGAGAGCTGAGTACTCTTCCCAGAGCCGGTTTCTCCAATTATAACTACCACTGGATTCTTCTCCACTGTTTCTACGATCTTCTCTTCGAATTGAAGGATCGGAAGATTCGCCATAATCACAGAGCCTATCAAGTTGAACAAATCGACAAAAAGAAAATGTAACTGCAATTTCTGCTTCGCTTCGATTCGAGAAACCTCAAAGCAACACCATTCCCTAAACCCTTTCGATTCAAAATCTTCCCTCTATATTATTGGGATTACAGATTCTGAGCTCAAAAGTCGACTGAGGAAAAGAGCGAGAAAAATCAAACAGCGTAACTGAAGACCCTCTCTTTCGTCTAGCAACTCGTGTTCTTAAGTTTTATGCATTTCAGGTTTCGTTCTTTTATTTATAACAACTTTGCTTCAAGAGTCGAAAATTTTCTCATATAACTTTTAAAACCTACATACATTGTATAACCAGAACCCAAAAATCCTTGGAAACACGTACCTATACAAACATATATTTTTTCACCCAAGACTTTCAAAAAGAGATATATAAGTCTTGAGATGGGGAAAACAAGTACAACTTTACATCAACTAAAGGAAAAAAAACGACTCAACACTGGTAAACTGAGAAGCTCTTGCATTTCCATAGAAAACTGAATGCTCTTCTTTCTCGACGCTGATTTACACTGCGGCTCCGACTCTGTTACAGCGGCTGTGGCAACAGAGAATCCATCCTCGGGGCTTCCGACTTCTGTTGTATGCAGTTCTGTAAGATGGGTTTGATCCCTTTGCCTCAGTTCCCTGAATAGTGTCAGTAGCTTCCCCGTTGAGTCCCATTTACGGAAATAGATACCAAAGAAGGTATTACTCCTTGTAAAACCATCTGGCTACAGATCTCACTATGATTGCATAATATCACAAGCAAAGAAACTGCTTGTTCTTGCTCATTTGGTTCACCTGTGTCAAGAATGGTGGCAAGATTGCTCACAAGGCCAGGTACTGTAACCATCTCGTCTTTTCCTGCCTCATTCAAAACCAGATTTAATAGAACAGCTAAGGACTTTTCTGTCCATCGTTGCTCATCACTGGCAGTGAGTGATTGAAGGGCGTTGACAATGTCAGCAGCTAGAAGGCAGGTATTAGGAGGGTAGGTGGAGATGTGAAAAAGGGCGTGAAGCGCATCGACTTTGCACTGGACTTCAGTCTCGGTCCAAAGAAGATTTACCATGAAAGGAACTGCCAGACTTGAACCTATTACAGGCTTTGCTTCTTCAAGACACGAGAGGTTCAAATAAAGTGCGGTCACTGGACCATGAGACTGTGGATTACATAGCATTTCCTCCAGCAGAGGAATAATTCCTGATACTAGCATCAACTCCTTGTTCCTGAAATTGAGTAAACACCAGAAATGAGATGTAATCCTCCAGTTTACAAGACAATAATTTATCATAGTTGTATAAGATTCCCAAGATAATAATGATCATGAATAAAAAACATATTTAGTACTAATGTACAACTGAATGTGTAGAGCATATACTACACTAATTGACCTTAAGAGCTTGATCAGTGAGAGGAAGAAACGTGACATCATTTGCTTACATTAAGTGACCGAAAGGAATATAGAAATCAAGCAACACCTGTTGTTGTCCACAGCCAAGTTAAAAAGAGCCATGGCTCCAACTTTCTGGGCTGAAGCATTATTTTCATTGAGAGCTAATCCCAGAAACTGAAGCAACGCTTCAACACACCCATTTTCACCATTTAGAATCCTGGCCTCTTCGTCATCTTTTAGCAATACTCTTATTCGCTCAACAACTCTGCATTTCTTCCTTAAGGTATCCACTTCACTCAAAGTGGTCAACAACTCCGAACATCTTTCAACAAGAGTAACTTGATCTTCCTGGTATTCTGATTTACAGGCTTCCTCTTTAATGGTTCCACTTTCTTCCAAAGGAACCACCTTCACATCCTTCAACCTACAAGAACCAACACCTTTTGCGGATCTCGTGTCGGTGGACTCAGACACAGACAAAGCCAGCCTCCAATAGTTAAGGTCTAGAGACTCAGGGGGTCCATCAGGGACCTGAACGCCGTTCTGTTCACACCAGCTAGAAATTAGAGCCTTGACACAATAGTAAGGAATCAAGCATAGATGAGAGAGCTGCTGGTGAGTTTTGGGACATGTCTTGTGTCCATCACTAAGCCATTTCTCAATACAGATTCTCTCATATGTTTGTCCAGACGCGATAATGAGAGGTTCGTACATAAGCTGCATAGATATCGGACATCTCAATTCTTTTGGCGGAACAGACATCTGCACAGATTTCCTATTTTTATTGTAGGATCTGAAATTGAAGGAATTCAGTTTTGACAGCTGACGGTCAAAAGCACGACCATGGGCATCATCAAGGGAACCCTGAATAGTTGGTGAACAAGGCAATAAGCTACTACCCTGTGAATCATTGTCATCCCACATCTCACTTCTGAGTATTTCCTCATGAGATGTAATAGATAAGCCACAATTGATTCTTTTCTCTTGTCATCCTCCATTCGGGCTCTCTCAGTGAGTTTCTTGAGACATCTTCGCTCCATGAGAGCTGCTCTTGAAGAAGTGATACCTAGTCTAGTAGCAGCCTGATGGAAAACCTCAAGTTCATTAGTGTCAGATGTGCTCTCAAAATTCCCCCCCCTTGTTGCAGCAATTCAATGATTTGATCACCTATTTCCTTCTCTGATGGATCAAGTGAAAAATCGGTGTTCTCTAATTCCATCAAAATCTCCAAAATCTGCAAAGTATGATATATGGATATAAATAAAAGCACTGAACTCTAGAGATATCGCATCTCTGCTTTAACTTTCCTTCCACTTGCCATGACAGAAGAAAACGAGAGTAGCAAGATACGGGAACATGGAGAAATAACTACCTGAGATCCAATGGACTGTTGGACAATATCTTCAACACGCCTAAGGCTATCTGTAAGAGAGGATTCGCCTTCTCGAATTTCAAAACTACTGAATCCCCTGTTATAGCCTACATGTCAAACCAGCTGGTTAGCTAGAGTCTCTACAAGAAGAACCACATGATTCGTTCTGAATTCTTTAAGACATAAATTAGAAGAAAGAAAGCTTACCAAATAAAGTTTACTAGATTCAGTACAATAGCGTAGAATGTTCTTCACTTTCTCTAAAACCACGTGAAGTGAACACAAAGCTTGAATTCCAGATTTGCTTCTCGGCCGAGCAGCTTCAAGCGAGGGGAAAATAGACATGATCTTGCAGTAGATCACTGAAAGGGAATTGCACATTTCTCCGTGTAGCTGAAACAGGAATCTGTTAGTCACTGTCTTACACTTACAGCTAAAAGATAAGACATTGCAAACCACATCTTTTTTAAATACATCACAGGATCAATCAAACATAATCAAGAACCAAAAACACAGCTTGAGGGTATTAATTGAAACAAAGACAGGTACAGATTGACATCTAGATACAGGATCAAGAATTTAATGTCGATCTCAACCAAAACTGTCAATGAAATTATTGGGAAGAAAAAAAAAATCTCTGCTTCAAATACCTTGGCATCCCAGGGACAAAGAAATTTTCTTCAACCTCATTAACATCCATTGCTTCTATAACTCGCCGTATATATCTATCACAGCAGCTCTATGCGGCTTAGAATTCAACTCTACAAAGAGAAAATGGACTCAAATACGTGACAAGTTAACAAATAAAAAATCTATAAAAGATAGATAAGTCATTTTTTTAATGCAAATGTGTTGTTCCCGGAGAAGTATATAGGAACAGAGCAAAGAAAACGAAAAAGTAACAAAAGCTAGTTGGTTGGGGAATTTCAACAAACAAATAAGATGCAAAATCATCAGAACACCAAAACCCCAAAAATCAACAAAGGATGAGTCTTGGTTGTCAAGAAACAGAGGAAATCAGAACACAAAGAACAAAACCTCAAAAACCCCACAAAACAATCTGGTTAATTTCCCTCAACAAATACATAAAAATCCGTTTTTTTAATCGGTTGAAACAGAGGAACACACGTACCTCTGCTGTAATCATTGATCTGCTGTATCCGATAGAAGTAGACATAACAAAGAGAAGTCGATCATGAACCAAAACAGAGAATCAAAAGAAGAGCATCAGAGGCATAACATTAGTATAATGATTATTTCTCTTTAAGATGCTGTTTCTGGGTAGTTTCTATGAGGTCTGATTTACAGTTTTCCGAGCTTTTCAAGGCAAATTTTCTCGATCCCAACAATCAGAGAGAAGAGAGCTTCGGCTATGGCTGATACCGATTGAGGATTTTTTGAAGAAAAATAAATTATAAATATAAATAAATTAGCGAAAATGAGAAGTTCTTCTCTGAGTCAAAATAAAGCCAAAACACTTGCGAGTGGTCGCAAATTATTTTTTTTCTTTTTTTGAAATTTTTTTTTCTTATTTCTTAACGTATTCTTTGTAAAAGAAAAATATTATTTTATTGTTTACTCAAACTACTATATTATTTTTCAAATGATTTGAATATTACTAGCTTTTCATTAGCAACGGTATTATTGGGGACATTTTAATTATTAGAAGAAAAAACAGCTTCTTAAGATACTCATAATTTCTTTAGATTATTATGATGATGCAATGAAAAATATATTATTACGGTGTTGCCCGTTAAAAAGACATAAAAGTTGTCCATATACAAACACTGCAATGTAATTAGTGAAAAGAACTTCAAAACAAAAAAATCAAATCTTCAATTGAAACAAAATTGAAGTTTATATTCACAGGAACTATTCATCATTATTTGCTAAAAAAGATTTCACAAGAATCTTCAATTTCCAATACTAACGGGAAAAAAAAAACTTCAGTTTTCAAAATTTTTAGATAGTCGTTTATGGTCGGTTGATGGTTTAAAATAAGTCATTAAACAATATATGTGTGTGTGTTGGAAATGTAAAATAAACAGGCTTTGACTATTTTCGACAAAGAAAAAAAATTGGCTCGGCGGAAGTATGGCCAAGGCTAATGAGAGGTCCATTGTTCACCGACATCCATATTGTGTAATAAACACGTTTTTTTATTTATACTTTTATAATAAACACGTAATTAAAAAGGTGTTACAGATTGGATATTCAAAAATTTTAGGATATTTTTAGATAGTTGGATCCAAAAAATAATCATTTAGATTTAGATCCGTTAAAATCCATGGATATCCGAATCCGCTAAAATAGCTAAAATTTTTAAAATAATAATATAAAATATATATATAAATTAACAAAAATATCATATATAATATTTTAAAATAATTTTTATAAAAAATTTATAACATATTTATTATGTAAAATTTTAAAAATACATAAAATTTTCAAATATTTTTTTTTATAATTTACACAAAGTTACATATTTTCAATAAAAATTATATATAAAAACAGATCCACACTTTTAAAATAAAATATTCTAATTTAGAATTAGATATCTCGGATATCCAGTTTTTAGGATTTTGAATATTTTATCCAACTCAAGACGCAAATGCATTTTATTTATCTTCTCCAAAGTCCAAACCTAAGTTCAGCTCTATTTCGGCATATATGTCTAGTGTTGACCGTTGAAAATACGTAAATATAACAATTAAGTATCAACTATATAAGCATGTCGCAAAACCAAAAGTACATAAGCATTGTATTATAGAGAGTTATAAAATTTTCTTTATTTTCCCGGAATGATCTAGTTATTATTATGAAAATTGACAATACATAGTGGTTCTACTGTTTAATTTTGACATGTTGGTAAGAAGAACCATTCATATTTGCAAGAATGTGACTTATCTGGTAAGAAAGCTTAAGGTCCAATAGTTAATATAAAAAATTCTATGTTGGGTTCTAATTTTATGCAACATTAATATGAAATTCCTCTAAGTTAGGTTCTAATTATATGTAAACTCACAGTTGTAAATTATTTGGGTTTAAAATTAGGTCCAATAATTTTTGAAGAGTATGATGAAAAAAGATTTAAAAAGATTAGTTTATTTTTAAAAATTTCTCAGCTACTATAGAAATCACATACGGATCCGATTAATATGAATGTAGAGATAACAAATAATTGTTATAAAAATTAGTTTGTAGATTTGAGTTTGTCGTAAAGTTTTTTGAAACTTTAAAAAATTTCTACCATTTTTACCAATTAAACTTTAAAATTTTTGATTAAAAAATATCTAATAAAAGAGTTAATTAGCTTAATTTTAAAATGTTTGATATGGTTAATGTTTGTTCCTAAATTACAATAGTACCTTCTCTTAATGTTCTTGAATCACCTTTATTAATTTATTTTATAATGTTTGTTTACAAATTATTTTGTTGTCTACCGTGAACCATGTTCGTTTTTAAAATAATTATTCTTTTTTTTTTTAGATGCCAACACTTGTCATGATTATTATATACATTATATATTCAATTTTGGATAAAACGTTAAAGTAATCCAAAAATAATTTAAATTTTTTAAAAATCTACAATTGTCGTTTTTTTCTTGAAGAAACTTGATTTTCTCATTTTACCCATGTAATAAAAACACAAAATTTGATGTCACTTGAATAAAATGAAAGTATATGATCTCACAAATCACAATTCAAATGATAATATTCACAACAATGAGCGCATTTTCTTTAACAAAAAAACAATGAGCGCATTTAAAATGCAAAGAATTTCTACTACATAAAAAGATTACCACTTAATTAGCTCACTTATATTCTTTTTATTGAACAAGCTCACTTCGTTTTTTTTTTCTTTTTTAATCTCTTTTTATCCAACAAAGTGATATAACTTTGTGGTCGCAAGTGCATGGTAGTGCGATTGCAGTATTCAGGATGTTGTTCCACAAAAAGGTACGAAATTAGAACTATCCTAGTTTAGTATTATGTATGTATGTCGTCTGGGTTTTGGTTTGTAGTTTCCTATTTTAAGCAATAAATAAATAAAACAATGACAAGAGAAGAGTTGATGCCAACTGCCAAGTGTTGTCTGAGTTGTCTGGAAGCAACGGTATTGTGTATCTGAACGACTCAAGAATTGAATAACAGAATCTCATCTCCAAACTTCTAGTTTTATTGAATCATTGCTTACGAAATATCAATGTAAAAGCAAGAAAGAAAAGCTATAATATTTTAGCCATCGTTACTCAAAGTACATCTTTAAAACATTTCATTTAAATAAAACATATATCCAAACACAAAATTTTTAACAAAAAACTCTCTTAGAATCATAGCGGTTTTTTGGGAAATTAATATTAAATAGAGTTAATTAGGTCTGAAGCAAGGGAAGATACATATATTAGTAAAAGAGCAGTAGGATGTTCGAGCCCCTAACAATTAGAAATATTTTCGTCACCATTTATAGTGATTTTACTTTCACGCGCACAATCTTTCTTTTTCTTCTATTAAAGTTACATGTTTTCTTTCTCTTTTACACTTTTTTCATTTCAAATCCTTACGTTCTTTTTTTTTTGTCTTCTGCAACGAAATGACAAAAATTTTGGTGACAATCTGACAACGATTTGGTGAAGCTTTAGTGAAAATTTGGCATAAATCTGGTGAAATTTACAATTCCGACAATAAACCAGTAACAATTTGGCGAAAAACCGGTGAAAATCCAATAGTTTAAACAAAAAGGTAATATATATTAGAAATCCAATAATATAAAGATATACCTATAATATTTTACGTAACAAAGTACAAGTAATTATAACAAATTAATCATCTTATCATATTCGTATAGAACATGGTAACTAAAATGTATGATAAATATATATTCGTACTATAAAGTAACATTCTACCTAAAAATGTAAATGACTAAAGTAATAAATATCACATTTGTTTTTATAGACAATGATAAATACATGCATCTATAGTTAAATAACAAGTTATATATTTTTATAACATGTTAAACTTTACTTATATCATATAAATATAAAATATGTTGCTAATTGTTTTTTTAACTTGGCTACTAAATAATTAGAAGTTAATTATCATATTAATGCATCTATGTTTAACGTAGTATAATTAAACATAATTTGTAATCTAAATATTTGGTACGCTAAAAATTCAAATACCATAATAAAATGTGTAATAATCAAATAATTACTTATCGTGTAAAAATAATAGGTAGCAATTAAAGAAAAAAGCAATCGTTTTGGATCTATCTAATTTTGGGTTTGTGTTTGGAGGTTTGATGGAAAAGGTGTGAAGAATTTGGATTCAGATCTTGGTTACGAGGTATGAGGGATTTTGATCCAATTCTTGGTTATGATGTGTGATGAATTTTGTTTGAAAGTGACACAAATTTGAATGGATCTAATTTTTGACATTGATTCTCATCTAAATAATAGTCCAAATATTGCTTAATAGGAAATTCACCCTATTAAATATGGAGTTGGGGTCTTGGGCGGTAGAAGCTGCTAATCATGTATAAATTTTGGTGAAGCTGATAAATCCCTCCGAGTGAAAAATAGTGATATATGTTAGTTAAGGGTCTCTACTACGAATTTAATTAAGAGACGTATCAAATAAGTCCAAGAAAAATATTAAACTTTCAGCAAACTGTCCACGAGGAACAATTTAAACCTCAACAGATAATTTAAGAATGGCCTTCCACAACAGAAATATGTTACGACAGGGTTTATCTTGTTTTAGAAACGGATTATCCAACAGACATCACTTTTTTTTAACGTCATAATCATATTTTGTAGTTTAGAAATTTATCCGTCATGGTCGCAAGAAGCCTTCATTACCATATTAAAAAGCTTTTAAGCTAGTTTTCTTAGTGTATATCCTAATAGTATATAAACTTTATTCTCCAGATCTGTATTTACAACTCTGACTATAAAGTCTTGTAAGAGAAAATCAGAATACTAATCACTTGAAAAAAGGCAAGTTACAAAATGAGCAAATCAAATTAAATTAATCATATGAGCATCTCTGTCTCTGATACTAAACACATGAATTTTAAGGGGGAAAAGAAACACAAGAACTTGATAACCAAAGAACTTTACCTAACCCACAAAAAAAAAAAAACTGAAGCTGTTTTGTAAGAATTCACATGGTGAAGAAATCTGTCGATTTCGATTTTGGGATTAGATAAACAAAAGTAATAAGCACAAAGTTACCACCACAGATTGCTTAGGAATCAAGTTTTGTGTTGTATAAACAAAAACATCTCTATCTGGCTTTTCATACAGCAGAAGCAAACGCATCAGCACAAAAGCGACTCCTTACCTTTGTCAAAATCAGATGAAGCTGAGAGAAAGAAAGAGAAAGAGACCTAAACTAAAGAATCAAAGAGAAGGAAGAAGATGCGGATGAGCCTTCACTTAAACAGGAGGCTTCTGTAGCAGAATATGTGTCACTTTCACGCTTGTCTTCAAAGCAAAACCTGCACCAATAGCACCAAGCTCAATTCAAACAGAAAAGAAAAAAACACATTGTAGAATCATCCATCCGAAGATGGGTTCACTTCAGACACCGATAGGAATGAGAAGCTCCTCATTGTTAGATACATCCTGCGGATATTTGCTCAGAGAGTTACAGGCAAGTTTGTTTAATGGTGTCTTTTTGTTTCTTTCAAATAAATTGGTTTATAACTAAGCAGGATTGTGATCAATGGATTTTGTACACACAGATGATATGGGATGAAGTTGGAGAAGATAAGTTTGAGAGAGAAAAAGTGTTGCTTGATATAGAGCAGGAATGTGTAGAGGCTTACCGGCGAAAAGTTGACCATGCCAATGTTTCGAGGTCTCGTCTACATCAAGAGCTGGCGGAATCTGAAGCCGAACTCACCCATTTTCTTTTGTGCCTTGGTGAAAGATCAGTACCTGGAAGGGTAAATTTTCATTCTTTAGTATCCATTGTGAAGCAAAGATTATTCAATAAACAAAGCCAAGACTAGCCCACATTTTCAGATAACCGGTCATAGATAACTTTGTTGTCATTCTCTATATAGCCTGAGAAAAAGGGAGGAACACTGAGGGAGCAGCTGGATTTTATTGCTCCTGCACTGCGTGAGATGAGGCTGAGAAAAGACGAGAGAGTGAAGCAGTTCCGATTTGTCAAAGGGGAAATTCAGAAAATTTCAGCAGAAATAGCAGGTAGATCGACATATGAAGACTCATCTACAATGATAACCATAGATGACAACGATCTTTCTGATAAGAAACTCGAGGAATATCAGAACGAACTGCATAGGCTCCATGATGAGAAGGTACTTTACTCATGCCAAATTGGGAACAATGTTTTTTGTGAACATGCCTTGCTTTTACTTATCAGACAGTTTTGGGTTATCCACCATGTTGTCTTTGATTGTTTTGTCACACAAGAATGAGAGACTACAGAAGGTTGAAATATATATATGCGCTATTCGAGATCTATCAGCCACACTGGGAACAGAAGCATCAATGATCATAACAAAGATTCACCCAAGCCTGAACGACCTCTATGGAATATCCAAAAACATCAGTGATGATATCTTGAAAAAGCTTAATGGCACTGTTGTGTCTCTTGAAAAGGAGAAGCACATGCGCCTTGAAAAGGTAAAGCTATTTAACCGTGTTTCAATTCATTGTCAAGCATTTCTTGGGGGTGTACCTCAGCATATTGGTTAACAAATCATTTAAAACACAAATCGGTAAATAGACTCAGATTTATCAAAGAGCAAAAAGGTTGTTATCTGACCTTCTAAGACATCTTACAAATGGCAGCTTCACCATCTTGGTAGAGCTTTATCGAATCTGTGGAATCTAATGGATGCATCATATGAAGATCGTCAAAAGTTTTCTCACGTCATTGATTTACTGTCATTTGCACCATCAGACGTGTGTGCTCCTGGCAGCATTACATTGGGCATAATCCAACAGGTAAGTATATAATGTGGTATAAAGGTTCCATACCATTGATAGATGATGTTGAGAATCTTTTCTTTTGTGAAAACTTTTCCCAAGGCTGAGGCTGAAGTCCAGAGACTAGATCAACTGAAAGCAAGCAGAACCAAAGAACTTTTCTTCAAGAAGCAAAAGGAACTAGAGGATACATGCAACATATCACATATGGAGACTCCATCAACCGAAATGGGAAATATAACGAACCTTGTAGACTCTGGTTGGACTAATTGTAACTTTCTGCAACTGCTGCATGTCTTTATTATATATGTCGAACTCATTTCAGAGTTTTCATACTCTATTTTAAAGGGGAAATTGACCACGTTGGCCTTCTCGCCGCCATGGATGAAAAGATAGCAAGAGCAAAGGAAGAAGCAGCAAGTAGAAAAGAAATAATTGAAAAAGTGGATAGGTGGGTGTTAGCACGTGATGAAGAGCGCTGGCTAGAAGAATATGACCAGGTTTCACTATTCTCTATCGCTGTCACTGTGGCTGCATTCTATCTCTGTAGCCTAACTCCTGCAACAAACACTTACATTGTCTCAGGATGAGAATCGGTACTCAGTAAGTAGAAACGCTCATCGAAACCTAAGGCGAGCTGAACGGGCACGCATAACAGTCAGCAAAATCACAGGTAACAGAAGCAGTTCCTTGGGGTCCAACACAAAAAAAGATACAAATGACATTTCGACATGAACATGTGTTTTCTTAAGTTATGAAGCAACTATACACTGACCCTAATAAGATGTTCCCCACAGGATTAGTGGAATCTATATTGGTTAAGACTAAGAGCTGGGAGGCAGAAAGACAGAAACTCTTCTTATACGATGAGGTGACACAGCTTGATGCCTTGGTGAATTAAGAACAAGAAAATCTAAATTAGATAGAATAATCACCTGTTAGTATTCCAGGTACCTCTTATTGCAATGTTACAAGAATACAAGAAGCTGAGACAGGAAAAGGAGATGGAGAAGCAAAGGCTCCGGGTTAGTCTCTCATAAAATATTAAAATAATTCATGAATAACCAACTGTGAAAGGAAATATTATAAATTTGACAATAAAATGCAGGAAATGAAGAAGATCATTCCACAAGCTGTGGCAGAGCCAGATAAATTTTATCTAGTAAAGCCAAGTAGCCGAATGTCAAATCGAAGCATAAATGGTGGATTTGGCAGTTCAAGTCCTATAAACAGAAAATTTTCAGGAGAATACAACAATACTAACTACAAAGCTCTTGGCACATCTATAAGAAGAGAAAGCAGAAAGAGTCAAGCATAAAAAATACTGTCCTTAGGCTCAGCCGTGATGACACAACTACGAATAGGGTTATCAAATAAATTTATGAGTTTACCGGTGGATCACGGCAATTGTTTGTAGAATTAATTTTCTGGAGTACTAATCCATGTCTTAATGACGACTTAAAAACACTTTTCTAAACTCTTTTAATGTTGTTTACTTGTTTTTACATAAGATCCCTTTTTGGTTACTAGATCTGGAACCTGAGCTCAAATTCAACATCCAAAACCACTATGCGTCTCTAGAACCATTTTGTGAGTTAATTATAATTTATTATAAGAAACTATGTGTTCATATTTATATCAAGAATGCTAAAAGAATAAGTTATAACATGAAATGTATATTAGTATATACTCTTTGTTCCTTATTAATCCTATTTCTAGAAAAAAAAAATTGTTTTAATTTTTTTTTTATAGATTTTCTATGTATTTTATTAGTTATTGATGATGAATTGTAAAGTTCAAGAAAAATAATTGAATACTATTGGTTTAAAGTTATAGAAAATTGTTAATAACAAAAATTGATGTATTTATAATCAACTTTTAATATGTGTGAAAATATTAAAAATATGATTAATTAGGAATAGAGGAAATTTTAGTATATGTTAAAAACGAATTTTTCGGGTTAATCAAACTGTTGAGTGAGTCGTAGGTGATGTTCATCAAAGAAAGTCGATTTCGCCGAATTTTAGTGAGTTTTGATTAACAGGTTGACGGCTGAATTATGAACAAATTAAACTGTGTCCTTCGAATTCGATGGATCAGTTCTCTACTTCCCTAACACAGTTTCATGGCTTGGATTTGTAAAGAAACGTCTATGGTGGACTTTCCACAGGTGGTTAAGACCTTAACGTTAGATGTTGGCTTCGAAGATTATCGGCTCGTCCGTGATCATTAGAGCTAAATGTATTGTGGTACGGGTCCTCATTAGAGCTTAACTACCACACAAACTGGTTTTTGAATTTCTTAAGCTACGTTCACGGTTTCTGTTCATGCTAAGCTGGTACGTTGGTCACAGCCAGCTCATCCATATCGTCAGCTTGATCGGAACTTGGGATCACATTGAGTACTACGTACAAACCAAAGTATAATACAAACGATGAAGATATTGATTCTGAGATACGCAAATACTCAAAATATATTTTCAAGCAAGCCCATTATAAAGAGCCGTTTCTCTGTTATTTATTTTTTCCTTAAATTTTACAAAGTTTTTGGGTCCAGATATTCCTAGAACAATCGTATATCAAATCATAGTTTCTGTGTGTATATAAGTTTTAAAAAAAAAGGCAAAAGAAACTTTGACGATCATAAGTCACACCACTTCTTGAAGATTCGTCAGTTGCTTGTAAAACCCATCAGACATTGAAACAAGCTCTCTATGACTTCCCTTCTCCACAACTCTTCCCTTATGCAACACAGCGATCATGTCTGCTTTTCTTATGGTCGAGAGCCTATGAGCCACCAACACCGTTGTTCTTCCCTTCATCAGCTTGTCTAACGCCTCTTGGACCAGTTTCTCCGAGTTTGTATCCAAAGCACTCGTTGCCTCATCAAGGAGAAGCACTGAAGGATCCTTTAGAACCGCCCTTGCAATAGCCACTCTCTGTTTCTGACCACCTGATAACTGCACTCCTTTATCACCCACGTGCGTCTTGTACCCTTCTTCCATCCTGTTTATGAACTCGTGCGCATTCGCGGCTTTCGCGGCTTCCATGATCTCTGCCTCTGACGCGTTCTCGTTCCCGTATTTGATGTTCTCGTGTATGGTTCTTGAAAACAGAGCAGGTTCTTGCTGGACTAACGCTATCTCCTTGCGTAAGCTACGTATGTTTAAGGTTTTTATGTCTTGCCCATCGATGCATAGAGTTCCATTGACCGGATCATAGAATCTCATGATCAGTCCTATCACTGTGCTCTTTCCCGAACCACTAGGTCCCACGACCGCAAGACTTTTCCCAGCAGAAACTCTGAGGTTTAGGTTTTGGAAAATGGCGATTTCAGGTCTGGTGGGATAAGCAAAGCTCACATTCCTAAACTCTATATCTCCTTTGATCTGAGTGACCAATCTTGAGTTTGGCTGGTCTGGAGGTATCTCAGTCTCTCTATGTAAAACCCTAAAGACTGACCCAAGTGCTTGCGTGCCCTTCACGATATCTGGTGTCAAAGCAAGCGTTTCCGCTACTGAGAAAGCCGTGACGATCAACACCATGAAAGATTTGATACTGTCTGCAAAATTCGTCTCCTTCTGCTTAATCAAAACTGAAACGTACCAGAGACCTAGAGCGTAGGAACAGAACGCGAGAAACTGAGATAAACCATATCCAAATCCAGAGATATGACCTCGGAGAAAGGCATTCTTGGTAGGTTTGCTTAGCTCACTAGTAAATTGTTCTGAGATTTGCTTTTCAGCACCAAATGCAGCGACAGTTCTTATATTTGCAATTGCTTCACGCGCCAGTGAAGTTGCTGTAGAGTAAGCCCTTGTGTAGTCTCCTCCAAAGCCTTTTAGAAACAGTTGCTGCAACATAAAACATTTCCAGTTCTTTTCAGTTTCAAGATTCAGAATATGGTTGAGACTTGAGAGGATCTTTGATTGTTAGTTACCTCGGTAAGTGAAGCTGCAATGAGAAGTGGGAAACAAGCCGTTACGACAGCCGCAACACGCCAACTGTAGAAAAAGGCAAATGCTAATGCTGTAATTGTAAGAGACAGGTTTTGGACTATTGTCGAGAGGCGATCCGCTAGAGCACTCCTCACTAAAGTTGCATCAGCAGCTAATATTGAAGTGAGTGAGCCAGTGTTGTTCTCATCCATATCAAACCACCCAATCTCATTCGAAAGAATCGCTGCAATTGTTGTAATGATATATAAACATTCAAGAACTGAATCTATCCCAAAACAAGGATGTTTAAAATTTTTATGTTTACCTGAGAACAAGGATAGGCGAACCCGAGAAGTAAGACGCTCTCCCATAAGTGTATAGAAGTAATGTTGGAGAAGATATATAGGAGCTGTTATTATTCCAGCTATAGCGTAGACAATAACTACCTTTTCGACTTTATGCTTGATCAGACTAGGAAAAGGCGAATAAAACGCGGTTAACACATAAGCAATCCCCATAGAGAACAATGGAGTTTGTGCTCCAGAAAGAACTGCACCAATTGAGCCAAGCAATGCATATGGCCATTCTGGAGCATTCAGCTTTATCAGTTCCCATATCATTGAAGATGAGCTTAAACCTTTGACATTTGAACCATTTTCAATCTGCTCTTGGTCTACCCTGAAGCTTGAAGTCCTCCTTGAGCTAGAAAATCTTCTTGAACTAGAAGATCCAGCTTGAGATTTACAAGTTTCAGACATAATTGATCTTGGGTTTTCTTGAGGTTCTGTTTCTTGGCATTTCACAAGAGTCGCATAATCTCCTCCTCTTGATATCAGCTCTGAGTGACTACCGGTTTCCATAACCTGACCGTTTCTCAATACAACAATCTTGTCAGCATTTCGAATGGTGGATAGTCTGTGTGCAACGACAATTGTTGTTCTTTTTTCCATGACATTTTCAAGTGCTTGCTGAACAATCTTCTCTGATTCGGCATCAAGAGCGCTTGTTGCTTCATCTAAGAGTAATATCTTTGGATTTCTTAGAACTGCTCGAGCAATCGCAATCCTCTGTTTCTGTCCTCCTGAGAGCTGGGTTCCTCCTTCTCCAACCTATTAAAATGGATTAGCCAATAATGAAGAGGAAATATGAGAAGATGAGTACTCAAGTTTGGGTAATTTACCTGAGTATTGTAACCATTGGGTAATGATTTTATGAAAAAATCTGCATTAGCTGCTTTGGCAGCTTCTATGATCTGATCCATATTCGCATTCTCTTTACCAAGAAGAATATTTGAAGCTATGGTTGTGGCGAATAATGCCGGTTCTTGACTCACTAATCCCATCTGTTCTCTCAACCATTTCAGCTTCATGCTCTTGATGTTTTTCCCATCCAAGAGAATCTCCCCTGACTTTGGTTCATAGAAACGTTGTACCATTGATATGATTGTGCTTTTCCCTGAACCACTTGGACCGACAAATGCA